>QAOA01000967.1:350633-536511 GCA_003255065.1 Cercis canadensis | reverse complement strand
TTTTTTTTTTAAATGTTTATCAAAGCTTATCTAATAAAGGAATACTTGTTTTTGCAGTAGCAAATTAGCAATCGGAGAGGGATTGGATATTTTCTGATATAGAAATTTATTTGCTGATTTATTTGTTGTAATTTGGATATTTTCTGATTTGGGATATGTAATTTGGTAGTTCATTTGCTGATTTATTTGTTGTAATTTGGATTATTTTTCTGATTTTCGATGATATGTAATTTAGAAGAAATTTAGAAGTTCATTTGCTGTAATTTGGATATTTTCTGATTTGATGTAGATTGAGATTTCATTGCAATAATTTGGTCAAAATAGAAGCCATTTCATTGCTGCCTTTCGATTTCAGTTATTTACTGGCAGCTTGAAGCCAATAATAGGGGCATGTTAGCAATTTATGGAGATATTTGGATCAGCAGAAAAAACCGACAAAACCGACCGAACCGAATTAGACCGGTTCGGTTTTACTCTAAAAAATTCAAAAAATCGAACCGAATTTCTCCTGTCCGGTCCGGTTCTGGTTTGGGGTGAAAACCAGACCAAACCGGACTGATTACACCCCTACTTGCTAGTTTATCCATAACAACACCATTGTGTCTTGAATCAAAGCCGCATAGTCATAGATATGCTGAATGATGCGAGAGAATGAGTTTGAACACAGATGCGCCTGGAAGATAGCTTGAAGCTCTGCATGAAAGTTCGTGCTTATTCCCATGTTGAGTGAAAACCCCATTAACCAAGCTTCATATATCATCATCACCCTGTTGGACCCAGGTTGCCAAGAGAGCTACCATCAACATTAAGAGCAATGGTCCCCATGTCTAGCTTTTCCCAGCAAACAAAACGCTCAACCCACTCATGAAGCTCAAGGGAAAAGAACTGAGCATCCTGGCACACGAAATATATCGCCAGACATTCTTTGCATGGGTGCAATCCCGAATTGCATGCAGAATGGATTCCTCCCCATTGCTACGACATCTATCACAAAGAGGGCTTTGAGCTAGTCTTGTAGAGAAACGAAGAGCATTTGTTGGCAAAGCTTCATGACTCAGAAGCCACAACAAAAGCCTAACCTTCTATGGAACTTGACTTTTCCATAGCCATCGAGCATGTCATTTTGAAGCCACTTATACGCTGACTTAGCAAAATCGACACCAATACCATCCATGCCTCATTAAGGGCATTCAAGGAAGCGGGTTCCTAGTTAACAACTGGCTTCCTCTCCTGTTAGGGGCCTGGGGATGGCTCGTCTTCGATCTCACCTCCATTGCGTGAGGGTTGCTCCATTTCAAGTTACGTGCCCATTAAGGAAGCTAGCTAAGCTCTTACATGAAAGACATTACAATCTCTAGACATGTGGTTCAGTGGTTCCCGTGGTAGATTTAGATTGACACAAGTTTGATTCAAAAGACACAAGTCTCAAAGGACTTCATATATATTATGGTAAATTACTGAATGTGTTATAATGATGAGAATTATATTCATCTTATCACTATTTGGAAGCAAACATTCTTAAATAGTAAGAGTCCTCAAGCTGTGACTCTGACTAATAACTTAATAAGAATCCTCAACTCTGCCTTTCTATACTATAATCTTTACTAGATTGTTCAGAACATTGCAAATATCAACCGTGTAAGAATCTTGTATACCCACAAGGTGCGATATTAGACTCATCATCTCTCCCTGAGCACATGCTAATTTGTTCATTTCTTCAATCCTTCTAGTCCATTAAGAAGAGAAACACATAGAAGAGGGCTTGAACGATATTAACTCAACAATGAACATTATAATCTACATTAATAGACTCTAGCAATTCCACATACACTCAAATATCACAAATGCAACATTACAATTTACAAGTGTTTCACAAGCATTCCAGATGGATATATTGCACACGCTTATGTTCACATATAGCCTGCAAAAAGTCAAAATGAAATGATCAAATATACAAATTTCAGTATACAACATTAGTCTTAATTAAAAAAAAAAAAAANAAAATAAAAAAAAAAAAAAAAAAAAAAAAAAAAAAAAAAAGTATACAACATTAATACAGTGAACACATAAATAAATAAATGAACAAAGAAACAAATATTTTACCAAGGTAAAGTTGCAAGTGTTTCACTAGCGTTTGGGAGGGTTATACTGCACACGCTGATTTTCACATATAGTCTACAAAAGGACAAGACAAAATAATCAAATAAACAAACTTCACCATATAACAAAAACACAATAAAGACTAAAAGAGAGACTTACAACCAAAACTCAATAAGGTCACTTGTGTTCTCTTTTGACAATTGACACTTGGTATCATACAAGATGGGGCAACACTAACAGTTTTAAAACTTTCTAATAGAACTAGTAACTTCAATGGAACAAATAGCCTCATTGTAGACACCAAAATTGCACTATTCTAACCCTCCCAAGCATAGCAAAAATTATTTGTGTANTACAACCAAAACTGAATAAGGTCACTTGTGTTCTCTTTTGACAATTGACACTTGGTATCATACAAGATGGGGCAACACTAACAGTTTTAAAACTTTCTAATAGAACTAGTAACTTCAATGGAACAAATAGCCTCATTGTAGACACCAAAATTGCACTATTCTAACCCTCCCGAGCATAGCAAAAATTATTTGTTTAAATTCTGATTCATCAAAAGGAAAAAAGAAATAAAGAATTAGCATCCTACTGCAAGTTTGCAACATTCTTGCACCCCCCCTTTCATGAAGATTGATTTAAGTCCCAATCAACCCTAGTTGCTGAACGGACACTAGTGCTTAACTTCTGTGTGCTACATAACCAACATGAGAATTCCCAAGCTTCACTTCTGTGTTGGTGGTGAGTCACCTAAATTAATTTAAGGCAAGATACTAACTACATCTGAAGAACCTTTATTGTTAACACCACTGATTCTTCAGATGTACTCAATATTTTGAAATTGGAATATTCAGGGTGGCAGGACCAATCTATTTAGGCCCCGATTTTCAACTTTTTAGCACCAGTAAAGCCTTATACTCATGGCCCTCCTTCAAAACATGTCATGATTAATAAAACAGTACAAGATGCATCTAATAACATTATAAAAGGGATAGTACTTGTAATACGTTTATCTACATTCTACCACCTTATAATTTCTTTCCAGTAGATCTTTATCATTGAAATCTAAGAGGGAGAGATAGACGAAAAAGATATCCCATTTGTATGCACTTTTTGCTTCTATGGTCCAATAATTAGCAGAATCATACAGTTTCTCAAGTTTCTAAGTATTTCATTTGCAGCTTGCTTAAAAGAAGCCCCAAAATTCCTTTCAAGAAGGGCTTTTAACCACTGATCTATATAAATTGGTGAGCGCTATGCTACCCCCCCTCTCTTTAGAGGGGAGGTAGCAGCATCCCCACCTCGTCAACAATAATAGTAGTATTCTGAAATCTATATGGCACTTATGGAGAAATACAAACCTGCATATCCTCGGGAAGAGCCTCTGAGACAGCAAGAGTGTAAACACCAGGAACAAATCTACCTGCAATATATTTAAAAAGAAGAAAGAAAAAACTCATTTTCCAAGTGTTATGTTCAAGATGGGAACTCAATGTGGGTGGAAACTCAACCTATGAAAAAATATAACCCAAAGAAAGCTAAGGAACCACTCCTTTCAATCAAATAGCAAGACTTTATTTTTCTTTCCCCCCTTGTCAAATGAGGTGATGTTGTCCAAAATTGCCAAGAAACTGTATTACTTTCTTTCTACGGGTTATTAGCAAGACCCAAAATGCTTTTTGACCCAGAAATTAATATTTGAACAACAGGCAATGGTAGTGTTACAAATTAAAATACGAGACAACATTCATATTTTTATTATCTTCTTTCATATCAATTCACTAACCAAGTAGAAACCTGCTTCAAAGATAAATTCTTCTATTATATTTTCAATTCTTGTTCGGTTGCTATAAATAATAAAGGCTACAAGTAATAAAGACCCTCTATGGGAGATTGGAGATCCAAATTGTTAGAAGAGATAGTCAAAGAGAGTTTAAAGGTCCAGGTCCTTTTGCATTGTCTTTTACGATATCTATCATTTATCAATGTATTTGACATCAAAAATACATTTGAAGTGTTAAAATACAACTGCGCAAATAGATTGAAGTATAAAAAAAAGAAAAACTAATAGATAATTCGATAGAATGTAGAAATTTGACTCTGCACAAATTGCTCATATTTGGGGATAACAGTAAATTAATTATTACATCCCTCAATAACCTTCTCTTTTATTCTTTTATAGAAAAAAACTAGAAAAACTAATAAAGCCCTCAATAAGCCTGTTAGTTGATGCCAAAATGCAGTTTCTTTCAAAGCAAACATGCCACAGTTCTGAAATTCTAAGTTCATTTCTCCTGCGTAGTCTACAAGGAAAAAACTTAATGCTAAATCACTAAATGTTCTTGGAGTTCAAAAAATATTGTCATAATATGTTGTATGTGCCAATGGGAAAAAGAAAGTGCTGTATATGCAGAAATCTGAAAGCCAAGCCAAGGAAAGATTAATGAGTGTAATAGGACAGATTAACATACCAATTCGCAACCAACGGGCAGACCAACTCCTAGTTGGATCCATAACTGAAATTATCCTGTGATAGAGAAAAGAAATAAGCATGGAAAAAAGTAAAAGAGAAGAGCCTTTTGCTAAAAAAAGCCGAATTGCAATGCAATTTCTCAAAATTTGTATCTAGTCCAACATTCATACCCATTAAAATTTGGTGTAGTGCAATCAACAACAAGCTCATGATCTTCTTCCATCTTAAAGAATGGACAATTCTCGCAGCCTGACTCCCTAAACTGTGTATTCAATCAAAGCCAGAGTAAGCCCTTTATTTGGACATGAACTAAAAACCTTAAAAACCCAAATAAGAAAGAAAAAAGAGAAGATAAAAAGGAGTGCAAAGGAGAAGACTTGAGTTTCATTTAACCTGATCGTAGGTTTTGACGAGGCGGCAACGAAGACAAGCCCTCAACTCATGACCAAAGCTCGTCGGAATCTGTGCCGGAGCACTACCCATTTTTCTTTCACTCGGATGAAACGGGTGGAGCAATTGATACACACACACTATTCCGAGACTCCCCGAGAGCATTTGGGAATTCTGTTTATGAAAAGTGAAAACACCGTCGTTTTGACTTAAAAAGGCCCAGGTCCTGGCCCAAGAGTAAATTGCCCGTCTGAATTATATTTTATTGTTTCTGGATTCAAACCCACTCACTGGCCCATTCCGTCTCTGCCTCCGTTCCTTGTTTCTCTCCCTCTTTGCACAATTCATTCTCTCAAGTCTCAACTTATCACTTTATGTACGTACATAGATACATAAATACGTTCCTCATCTATTTGCTCGAAGGTGACCTTCATTTTGTCTCTCTCTTTTTATTTTTCTATTTGACGATGTCTGATCTGAATTAAAGGTCAGAAAGATGGATGAGATTGGGCCAAGTATATATTAACTGCACAATAATAAATGAATTAAGGGTCGAACAGTGATATCTGAGCTTCGAAGTTTAAGTTAGTATGGTCTAAGCTAAAAAGTGTAATAAATGCTAAGGGAAGCAAAAATCCATATACCTGTTGCTAAAAGTTATTTATAGAAGAGGGTTAAAGGGTATAATGGGAACATGCTTAATAGAAATTTGATTATGTGGGTCTGTATGTAATGGGCCAAAGGATTAAGTATATATACTATTGTTATTATTTTTCTTGTGTTCTAGTCTAGTTGGATTCCTTGCCGCATATCCTCCGTTCAATTTTTGTTCCAATACTAGAAGTTATGAAATACTTCAATATTGCAATGTGGCCCTTTATACTATACTATGAAAAAAAAAGGGAACTTGATTGGCTGGCTTGTAAACTCTTTATTAATGCTTAAAATTTATAAANGGTGAATAAGTCTAAATTTTTGGTTAGATGAAAACTTATGATTTTGGTATTTTGGGCTAAGTTTCACTGTTAGATCGAGCTCAAATTTAGTGAGAAGGTTCACAAGATGTAGCCCTTCAATCTGAACGGTGAGATTATGAATCAGAGAACTTTACACCTTGAAATAAACCTAAGAATTTTGACTTAAAGATAAATGGACTAAACTTGTATATTTTATGAATATAGAGGGACTCAATAGTTCAGTTTTAAAGAAGGGGGACCAAAACGTTCAAGTAGTTAAAATAGGGGATCAAAATTGCAATTAAGCCTATATTTTATTGTTTCTAGATTCAAACCCACTCACTGGCCCATTCCCGTCTCTTCCTCCGTTCCTTGTTTCTCTCCCTCTTTGCACAATTCATTCTCTCAAGTCTCAACTCATCACTTTATGTACGTACATAGATACATAAATACGTTCCTCATCTATTTGCTTGAAGGTGACCTTCATTTTGTCTCTCTCTTTTTATTTTTCTATTTGACGATGTCTAATATGAGCTAAAGGTCGGAAAGATGGATGAGATTTGACCGAGTATGTATTAACTGCACAATAATAAATGAATTAAGAGTCGGATGGTGATATCTGAACTCCGAAATTTAAGTTAGTATAGTTCGAGCTAAAAAGTGTAATAAATGCTAAGGGAAGCAAAAATTCGTATACCTGTTGCTAAAGGTTATTTATAAAAGAGTGTTAAAGGGTATAATGGGGACATGCTTAATGGAGATTTGATGATGTGGACTTGTATGTAATGAGCCAAAAGATTAAGTATCTATACTATTGTTATTATTTTTCTTGTCTTCTAGTCCAGTTGGATTCCTTGCCGCATATCCTCCGTTCAATTTTTGCTCCAATACTAGAAGTTATGAAATACTTCAATATTGCAATGTGGCCCTTTATACTATACTATGAGAAAAAGGAAACTTGATTGGCTGGCTTGTAAACTCTTTATTAATGCTTAAAATTTATAAATTTTTTGTACTTGTTCTTTTTTCTTTTTAGGGTTCTCAGGAGGAAAGATGAATTTGAATTTGTGGTGATGGAGCATGTAAGAATGAATGGGATTGACCGGCACTCTCGATCTACTAAGAAAGCTTGACACTTGATAGGTTATGACTCATGAGTTGTCAGCATGAGTCAAGTTTTTCAAAGTCTACGCTTATTAGCATTTCTCTGGTTTTCTCTCTTTTGGTTTTCTCTGGTCTAGACTTATATCAACAGGTAAGTATAAGAATGTGAATTTGCTTCTTTTGTTTTTTTTCCTTAGCAAATGAGGGCTAGTTTAATGTGCTTCATGGGTGATAATATATGGTAAAATTGAAGTTAATCAATATTGTATGAACTTTGCAGTTGCAGACCTGTAACGATTTATGGCGTGCAAGAAGGGGAAACTTGCTCCAGCAATATTGTCCAAAAGTTCAAATCAACATCACTTCCTTGATATCAATCCTAATATCAATGGCGACAAACTGTTTGTGGGTCAATGGGTGTGTTTTGAAGGTATAGTGATATGAGTTACCAAGAATCTAACTTCACTATATATCCAAGTCCAAGTGAATAAATAAAGGAGAAACAAGTTTTCTCAAAATGTTTTTTTTTATGTGAATATTTCTCAAAGTGTTATTGTTTCTTAAGATGAATAAATATATCAAATAGTCTACACTTTAATAATTGAGTACTTGATATTCTATCATAAAAATTTTGTGTTTAAATCTCATTGAAACCTGGTGAAGAGAGATTTTGTGAGCAGAAAAGTGTAACCTCTAATTGACAAAAAAAAATCAATAAATATAATAAATATATGTAATGTATGTGCTCCTCTTTGATATTGCTTTTTTGCATCATCATAAATTGTTTTTGTCTTGGTTAACATCGAGGCTAAAAGCCTAAGCAAGCAAAAGAACAGATTACATAGGAACTTTGTTGCACCGAGACCTGAGAAATGGTGGCGTCCCCGTTTTCGAAATGGGGACGAAATGCGAAACGTGTCCCAGACATTGGAAACGCCGAAAAATACGTTTTTTTTTTTTGTTTTTGAATTTTAACGTTTCGAAACCAGGCATTTTGCAAAAAAAACACAAAAAAATAAAAAAGAAACACAAAAGAAACGACAAGTCATTGCATATGATGTCGTTTTGAGTGGCCAGTTTTTCATTTAGTGGAACGACGACGTATCATGCAAAGAAGGCAGCCTAAACGTCCCAAAACGATGCCGTATGAAGCTATGCCCCAATTTTCACTTTCAACTCGAGCTCAATTTAGATTTTAGGGCATTTGGACACCATTTTTAGCCATTTTCTCCATGAAGCTCCTCTAGTTCCTCTTTGGTGGTGTCAAGTTTCTTCCTCCATTCCTCAATTCAGATTTTAATACTAATGAGTTGTTATTTATTTGCTAAGGATTAATAGTTGATCTTTTTTAATGCTTGAGAATTTTAAGTTTTTAACATTGTTCATGTTATTTGATATATATATATATATAATTATAATTATAATTATTAATATATATATACATGTGATGTTTTCGTATCCTATTTTTTAAAAAATTATTGTACCTACATTTCGTCCCCTTACCAAGTATGAGACGCCTCCCATCCTTGTGCAACATTGCATAGCAACATAGGGGTTATGGGTCGATGCGTCGTGTTCGGGAGAAGCTGAGAACGGCCGAACCCGATAAGGTATGATGAACACGGCCTACTTATTTTTCAAGTTACACATGTTGCTTTCGAGTTGACACAAATAACTTCAAATGGGCTGCATTGGTCGTTGATGATGGGTTGTTAAGCAATATCTCCTAATGGGTCATGTTGGCTATTAACAGGTTGCAAACAGATTGAGCGGGGCAAGTACTTGAAAATTTTCATATTAATGGGTCATATTGGGTTATAGGGCCAACGACCAGTTATTCTTTTTGAGTTATTGTGTCGTGTGAAAAATTGTCATCCCTAGTAACACATGTATTTTCTCTTTGGTAAAAGCTAGTTTCCTTATTGGAAATGGAAATGTACTAAACATTATTAATTTTTTTTTTCAAGATTCTCATAAGATATTCAGGAATATAGAAGTATTAATTTTTAAGGCATCTACATTCTTGTAGATACTCAATCCTTTTGACTCATTACTTTCAGACCCATTTTATCAAAGACTTACATCACTAAATCTCCATCTTGGATATTCTCATCATATCCTTTAACCTTCTTCTATAAATAATTCTCAGCAACATGTATATTGACTTTAGTTTTCCTTATCATTTACTACCCTCTTTAGCTCGGACAGTACTAACTTAAGTTTCGGAGCTCAGATATCATTATCTGACTCTTAGTTCACTTGTTATTGTGCAATTAATACATTCTTGGTCCGACCTCATCCATCCTTCCAACCTTCAACTAAGATCATCAATTCCTGTGTTTAAAATTTCAATATGAAATTGCCGTGATGAAAGTTTAATTAGGTGAGGACACCTCAACTTGAATAGAGCCATATATAGTTACATACTAGTTTGTAAGTACAACAAAATTGAGGATATAAGATTTCATGGGATGTTAATAAACAAGGATAAGGATAATGTGGTAAAGAAAAAACCCACGACACTACATCCTCATTTTTTTTTTTAGTGGAGGTTGTTCGTTTCCTTATCCTTATCTGATTTTAGTTTCAAGTCTATCTTGATATTATTATGAAGTGTCACAGTGTCGCACATTTAGTTAAGAAAGCAGCATGAGTGCTTTAGTGGGGATGTGCTGGCTTCCATCACAAATATTAATGGTTTAGTTCAAAAGAAATTACAATTCTCTTGTGAAAAAAAAAATTATTTATGTGGTTAATATTGAACTTTATTAAATTAATTACTATAATGCAGAGAGTTGTCAATAAGAATTGACTCAACTGGTAAGTTTGAGGTAAAAAATGTCTTGGATTCAAACCTTGTTAGTGTAACTTTTTGTTTTAGGCATCCATTAATTGCAATGTACCTTAACTTAGAATTAGAATAACTTATCTACCTCTTTATTTTTTATTTGTAACAAAAAAAACTGTCGAAAACTCAATGTATTTGTTATCCCCCATAGCATAATCCCGCTTTACCATTATGGCTGCAAATCTGCAATAAGAGTTTCTCTTTATACACTTCATGCTGCTCAGCTGCTGTGTACTCCATACATCTAAGCACAGGCAATTATAATTATATATTGGTGAAACGATAGCATGGATTTATGCAATTACATGCTTTTGCCCATCTTGAAGACTTTTTATGCGCAACATCATCTTCTGTCTTCTAGTGCTTCATTATTTAACTAATGGTGTAGCAAGTTCCAATAAAATATAATTGTATACCATTCAAGTAGGATAAATAATTTATCTTCAAGTATGGTGCATATATTATTTTTTATTTTACACTCAGGATATCGGTACACCATTTGGATATGAGACTAATTTTTATACAGAACGGAAACAATAACTGGTAAATCCCTTTCAACAAGTACGACTCCAATGATTTGAAAATGTTTTAAGGCTTAACTTGTTTTCATTGAGCCAACACCTTCTTGGTATGGTACATATATTATAATACATAGAAAGTGGCTTTATAATGAATGCTGTGATGCTTGTGGGTGCTAGTAGAGTGGAGGGTGACGATGGATACCATTTATGGTTCCAACAACAGTTGTCGTTCTGTACTATCATTTCTGTGTTTGATTCTATGCTATCTCTCCATCTTTGCTTCTTTCACATTAATTTCTGCAAAGAACAATACTTACAATGATCTTGGTCTCACGCCTCCAATGGGGTATTTAACTCTCCTTGTTCTGCTATCTCAGAAATACTCAAATATGAATCTGACTGTTATAGACCTTAATATGTTGTTTTTTTTTTCCTTTACTAAATTAGGTGGAACAGTTGGAATCACTTCCACTGCAAAATTAGCGAAGAGATCATTAGAGAAACAGGTTAGTGTGGAGATCTTCAACGCTTCATGATTTCGTCTCTGAATACCAAAAGCTTAATAACGTTTTCGTTGGTTTTTGTGCTTTAATTCCCCAGCTGATGCTCTAGTATCAAGCGGATTAGCCAAGCTTGGATATCAATACGTAAACATAGGTGTCGTTTTGGCATTATATATAGTATAAACTTGTGTCTCTTAACTTTTGCTTTGATTGTTTTTTAAAAGAAAAACTAAGAAAGTGCATTTTGCCAGATGATTGCTGGGGTGAGTCAAAACGTGATTCCCAGGTACTTCCCTTATCTGCGTTCCCTATTATGCATAAACTAGGGTTTGAATTGTTGCTCTAGTTGCAACTTGCAGTAATGGTTGTACTGGGGTTAAAGTTTCCTTGAAAAGAAAAAAGTTAATGCAGACTACAATTTGAATTACAGGGTAATCTAGTGGCCAACAAGACTACTTTCCCATCCGGAATTAAAGTCCTTGCAGATTATGTTCACAGCAAAGGCCTTAAACTTGGAATTTATGCATGTTCTGGGTAAGCTTTTCATTTTCAATTGTAAAAGAAACAAAATTAAATGCTTAAGATAGTATTTAGATTTTTTTTTTCTTGGTTATGGAAGTCTTTCTTATGTATATACAGCTAATTTAATTATAGCTTTCGTGAGTCTGAGTTCCCTTGTAATTTTCAACAATTAATCAATAGCTATCGGACATGTACTGGAACAATGCCTGGGTCTCTTGGTTTTGAAGAACAAGATGCTAAAACCTTTGCTTCATGGGTATGTATAATTTACTGATGTCAATAGGGTTTATTTTGTTATCTTGGTATGTATATATGAATTATCAAATTCACATTCTTTTGAGATCTTGTAATTAAAATTCATTTTTAATGTTAAAACCCGAAAATTCTTCCACTATTTGTTGAAATTTCAATTTATAATATTTAAAATCTTGATAAGCTTTTTCTTTTTTCTTTCAAACTAATGGCATAAATGAAGTTCACATACTCTATTCACATTTTTTTTTTTTGGTTTTATATAGGTTTCATAATTTATTATTATGAAATTATTGAGTTAAAAAATTGATAACATGTAATAATATTCATTTATGTACTAACACTATAAAATATGAACCCTATAATTAATTATTTTGTTTCGCTTCATATTTGTTCAAGCAGGGAATTGACTTTTTGAAGTATGATAACTGTTATAACGATGACACAAGACCGACTATCAGGTTCTGTTTCATTTATTTTGCATCAATTTTCAATATCATTAATGCTCAATAATAATCAAATGATTTGTGGCCAAGTGACATTAAAATCGTCGATTTTGTGTTCAAATTTAGCTAAAAGTATCAAAAAAAAGTAAGTGAAAATGATCACATCGTAATTATCAAAACAGAAGAGTGCTTCTAGCCTTCTACTTCCTTAATTTTTATTAAAGAGAAAAAAAAAAAAGTGCAAAAGACTAACTAGTTAACTTATTACTTTTTATAATAGATACCGAGTAATGTCACAGGCATTACAGATAGCTGAATCTCCCATTTTTTTCTCAATGTGTGAATGGTATGTGTATCTCTAACTTAATTTTTTTCCTTCAACTTTTACGTTTTAATAAACCATCCTTGTTTATAGAGTACTGTAGTTTTTAACTATAAAATTTTCCAATCAACAACGATTATTATATATATATATATATATATATATATATATATATATATATATATATATATATGTTTACTCAAAGAACCTAATTAATTACCTTTTCTGGTGCTATAATTAGTTACTGTTTTGAATTTGAAGAGTATAATAATCAAACTTCAATATCATCATATAAGACTTCATTCCATCTAATGAAAATAGATTTATTTCAAGTGTTTATTACTAGCCTTTTGTTATAATCTATGAATATTAGTTATTACTAGCCTTCACTCACTGTTAGAGGTAGTCTCAATTTGATCCCTCATTATCAATTTTCTTAATTTGGTCTCAACTCTTCAATTTCGCTTCAAAATGGTCCTCGTTAATACGTCACTTACGTGTTAATGGATGTGCTAGATGTCATCGTAACATAATGCACTCAATAAAGCTGCTTATATGTAATTTCTTTTATTAATATTTTATTAAAAATATAGTAAAAATGCATTTATTCCATTTTTTCTTGTGTTAATTAATTAGGGGAGATATGCGACCTGCTTTATGGGGAGCTGGTGTTGGGAACAGTTGGAGGACAACTGATGACATATCAGATTCATGGGCAAGGTAAATATATATAAGGGAAACATAGAGTTTTATAATGTCCAACATTTTTTATATTTAATTAGTAATTTACAAAAAAATTAATGAATTATTTATGCATAGTAATATGTTAGGCAATTCCTTTATATATTACACTAATCAATTGCTAGCAGATATTATATATTACACTAAAAAGCTTTAGATAGTTGGAAATAAGTTTTAGTTTCAACTGGTTTTAGTTACCAAAAAATAATTTATATGCAAGATATGATGTTAGAGAAAATCGTTTATCAAGATTATTTTCCTCTGATTTGTGCTGTTTATGGTTCCTTGGCTATGTGTAATGACTTTTTGATTACATGACAACATGAAAATTCAAATGTCGATCTCTCTTACAAATTACTTAAACCCTTTATTATAAAACTATCACTTAATATCTTCTATGTGCAACGATTTAGCAGTACTCTCTTGTGGTTGTCTAAGAAAATTTATTTAAGTTGATAATTTTATATATTATCATAAAAACAACATATTATTCTCTATCTCTCTCTATATATACACACTATCAAAACTCTTTTTTAGTACCAAAAAAAAAAAAAAAAACTCTTTCATCTTTTTTGTTTTTCAATTTGAAATGAACAGCAACAATCTTTCTTTTCAACGGGTAAAATTATATACCTCTTTTTTTTTTTTTTTCTCTCTCTCTCTCTCATTTAATTTGAAATAGATATTCTATTAATCATCTTTCAAGAAAACATCTACAAGAAAAGCTGGGGATTCACCTTTTCAGCTATATAAAGGATTTCTCTAGAACTACTAACCTATGTGCAACTTGGTTAGTCAAACGTGATAGCCAACTAAAAGAACAACTACGACAACACACTTAAAGATCATGCATGTCATCAAGGATTAAGTCAAGAGCTTGTGGTTATACTTATGAGCCTGAATAATTCCCAGTGCATCTCCCTTAACACAAATATCAGACAGCCTCAACTCTAGTGCCAAACGAATCCCTTCCCTGCAAGCCATAGCTTCAATTCAAGGACCTCCCCTGATATACCATCCCCTTTTTCTCTCTTTAAAGGGTTTAATTACTACTATCACTATGCTACGTGTCAAAATTCAATTAAAGTATTAATTATCTTTAAACTTTTAATTGTAGTATGCTAAAGATAGCAGACATGAATGAAGTATATGCAGATTATGCCGGACCTGGCGGTTGGAATGGTCAGGTTTCGTTTTATTATCAAAGGCTTTGAAAATTAAGTTGCGAAATTATATTATTATTTTATAGTTTAACAAAGCTATTTTATACTCTTTTCAGTTATTAATTAAAAAGATCCTTCTAATTCTTCCACTTGGTAGATCCTGACATGCTTGAAGTAGGCAATGGAGGAATGAAGTTTAATGAATATGTGGTGCATTTTAGTATATGGGCCATCTCAAAGGTGATTTTGTTCAATCAAATATTCTTTTTTTTCTTCCTGTTTTATTCTTTCTATTATTGAGTTGTTTGGTTAAATTCCAATTTTAGAAAACATATTTGAATTACCATACTATTAATTATTACATATGGAACACAGGCACCCCTTCTTCTAGGATGTGATGTACTATATTTAACCAACGAAACCAAGCAGATTATTGGCAATGAAGAGGTCATAGCTATAAACCAAGGTATGCAAATATATATGATAGAATAATTTGAAAATTTTGGTTGAAAACACACTTTTACTGATTTTTTTTTTTCTTTTTGGCTTAAACTGATAAGGAAATAAATTTATAATAGTAGATTCAAATATATATCGCAATTAAATAGTCACATTTTATATACACAAAATAATTAAGAAACTAGTCTGAGCTAGAAACAGAAGTGAAAAGCATTCTTCATTAAAAAATAAAACAACCTATCATTAAAAAGATTGGATAAAATCCTCTCTAGTCTAGACAAATTAGTAATGTTTTTTGACATAGTAAATCTTTTAGAGTAATATATGTATTCTATTTCTTTCTCTTTTAATTTCTTTTGTTTTTGTTTTGGCATGCCTGAATTCTGTAGATCGTTTGGGAGTTCAAGCCAAGAAAGTTAGAATGGAAGGAGAACGAGAGGTATAGTTCAAAGCTTATCCTTTCTATAACAAAAAATGGTCTTCATTGTCATTTTTATATTTTGAATTTATTTTTTCAAAGATAGAGAGTCAATTATATTAACTCCTCGCTGTTGATCAAACAAAGAAGGATCAAGAGAAAGGAGTGGCATACCACTCAATTGCACTACCAGCTAAAACAAAGCAAAGGAGTGGCAAAACCTCAAAAGCAACCTACATACAAACCAAACTATGTATGGTCATCCGTAGCCTTAGTTACAATAGAATAGCATTTACAATTACATCCCATTCGACTCCCTTGAACACCTTATCATTTATAGCCTCCCAAATTCTCCAAAGCAGGAACATATCAAAAGGGCTGAAACCTTCTTCTTGGGGGTCCCTTTTAACACTTAAAATGAACCATGTCCACCACGCCAGGGAACGAATTGATAGCCACTTGCTTGGCTATCTTACACTCAAGGAAAAGATGAAGAAGAGATTCAACATTTTAATTACATAGAGAGCATGAATCCTACAAGTGCTCCAAATCCAATTTTTAAGTTTGCAAAGAATTATGAGTGAGCATGCTGAAAACCAAACAGCAGTGGAGCCATACGCGAGGCTTCGCTGCTGCTGCATACACATTTGGAAGACCTTAATTTAATTATACCCTAGAATCTGATTCACTGTATATGCATTTAGAAGAATTGCTGTCATTCGCCATATGGTTCGGTCATGCATGGTCTGTTCTTGGATGAATGGAAAGCACCGAATCTGCATCACTTGCCACCAGAACATATCTTACTATAACTCCTCTCTAGCGTCCACACCATTTTGGGAGAGCTGTAAGTGAGACCCAAAACCGAGTGTGGCCATTCCGGTTGCTCTGTTAGAAAATCTAAAAATTCCGCTCCACATGAAAGTATGGTAAGCTTAGAAATAAATAAACAAGCTAGATGAAATAATTGAAGGGAGAACAAGAGAGGACTAAAATGGTTTTGTATAATTAATACTTGTCTTAGGTCATGCCTTTGAGACTCCTACAACATCTTCCTAAATAGAACACCTAAAAACTCTATAGATTACAAATTGTATGTCAAATTCTTTTTCTTTTTTTTGTCAAAGTTTTAATTTATGTTTACACGTTATCTTATATTGTGTCATTTATGTATTTTATAAAAAAAATTATATTGTGTTGTTTACTAGATAGAGCTTTGTAACAAAACTAAAATTACTAGATAAATCCCACTAAAATTCACTCAATTGGATGGGTGGTAGCGCTTTAGTTTAGCAAACCCCATTAATTAATAAATCCCCAACTCCAATTTATTACACCCATTACTCATGTGTAGTTTGATAGCCATGTGGAAAGAGTTTCCTCAATTCCTGTTCTTCAAATTATACATCAACTCATGGACTACGAGGATATTATCAAAGATGAGCCATCCATTGATAAAAGCACTTTGGTTAAGGCTTATGATCTTTGGCATGACCTTCTGCATTCTTTTTACCAAAATCTGGGTCTTAGCTGGGACATGCTAGAAGCATTGGGGATTATGCGGATGAGAACAAAGTGTGGTTTATGCTATGCAGCATTTTGCCCCTATGAAAGAAAAGATTGCATATTAAACTAATTTTTCTTTCAATGTAACTGTAGCTATCTCAAAACCCTTCAAATAGAGTGAATCGAAAGAACTGAAACATAATCTTTTAGTGCTTAATTTCACTTATAATAATGTTCATCAAAATAACATCTGAATTTTCTTTTTACTTAGATTTGGGCTGGACCTCTTTCTGGCAATAGAATTGTTGTTCTATTCGTGAACAGAAAACCGTGGAGCTCCAAGATGATGGCCCATTGGGATGATATTGGAATCAATTCCAACAGCGTAATGGTTCAGGCAAGAGATCTTTGGGAGGTAATTTCCAAATTCCAATAAAATAGGCACAGGCACTCCCATATTTATGAGACACATTTTTGAAGTAAATAATCAATTAAATTTCCCTTTTTTATTAATGCACACAAATTTTGAATAATCTACAGCATCGCAGTTTAGAGACGCATTTCCAAGAGAAACTAACAACAAATGTGGATCCTCGTTCATGCAAGATGTTCGTGTTGACACCTATCCCTTAGTTGTAATAGTTTTCAACTAATTTGACTTTATCCTGTGTTTATTTTTTTCCCTTTATATTCATAAAGAAGATCTGGTGTTAGACCAATAATGACAAAGAAAACGATATCTTTCTTTTTTGTCCACAACTTAATAAGGAAAATAGAAACTTTGTATGTATTTTTTCGTTTAGGTTAGACAACATAACCTTTTAACCAGACTTATAAAATTTGAAAGTTTTTGGTTCTTTTGGTTAGCATAAAACAATAAGGTAATTGCAAAGACAATTGCAGTTCAGCAAACATCTGCTTAATTCTTTGCCTTTTGGATTCCAATGTGCCTCATTGAAATTTTTTTTCTTTCTCAAAACCACCTTTTGCCCACTGCCCTTCTCAAATCTGTCCAGAATTTTTTTCACCTTGTCACATTCATTCATTCATTCAACCTTCATAGAATGGAAGTCTATCATCAGTAAATAGTAAACGACTAATGCAACAATACCGCTTATCTAGAGATGTCAAAATAGGTTAGTTTGTCCCAACCCGCTAGTAAATGGGGTAGGATGGGTTGACTCGCCATTTTGGCGGGCTGAGAAAACATCAACCCAACCGCCCCGTTGGGATAGGTGGGCCAGCCCACAAAAAAATAATGAAAAAACCTATAAAATGGAAGGAAAATAAATAAATAAAACACCAACTATACTAAACAATTGAACAATCAATCATCCAAGACTAAGAGCAGAAGAGATTAAGAGTGTAAATAATCTTACAAAGTCTAAAAAGACTAATTAAACAATACAAAGTTCTTCAAAATTCATCATCCATCACATTATTTAAATTATCTTCTTCTCCTTCTCATTTTCCTTCCTCTTTAATAATCTCTAAAAGAACATTTGATCCCTCTTTTGACAGAGTTGCTTTAATACTTGCACAATTTTCATTATCTATATATATAATACACAAAGATAAAAATAGTTAAAAATTAATTGATCCCCTTTTTTCTTAAAAAAAATAATTATGTCACGGGTTGGCCCACCTCGAGCTTGCCTCAACTTGCAATCCAAACAAGACTGGTTTATAGGCACACTTCTAAATGGGCCACTAATATATCAACTCAACCCGACTTCCATATACATGGTGGGGCGGGCAGCGCAGCAGACCCAACCCAAATTGACAGTTTTACTCCTACCACTAGTAGTAGAAGAAAAATTGAGATCAGCGACAAACAAAATCTGTCAACAAAAGGACTGGTGTAGCGACAGATAAAGATACATAGCAGAAACCGGCATGACTGAATTATAATTCAGTTGCTAATTAGTGATGGATTATAATTGATTATTTTTCATTATTATTTGCGGATTTAAACTGGTTGTTTTGGTCGCCCAAATAAATATAAATATAAGTTAGCAACGGAATTTTCCATCTCAAATTTCGTCACTAGGTATAGAAATTATTATTTTAAAAAAAAAAATTAAGCAGCAGGTGAACAACGAATTATAACATACAAAGGCAGAAAATCAATTCATGTTATACATTAAAGATAGCCAAAATACAAACATACCTTTTAGATTTTGATTATACTTCAATACAAGTATTAACAAAATCTTTAGTCATCGACCAACAAGCGCTTGATTCAATTGGTAGTAAGTTGCAACCTGGATATACGTCATTGACTATAGTCAAGGGTTCAAGACTCAGTGACAGCATTGTTGGGATAGGAAAAACCGTAATTGCGCTAATCTTCGAACGAGATTAGACACATACCCAATTGAGTAAAGTGAGAATACTCGTGATATTAACAAAAAAAAAAAAAAATCTTTAGTCACCCACAGAACCTATGCTCATGAACATTCCACGTTATCAAGCTTCTTCTTTAACAAGGCGTGCATTCATGACCTAAACTACCTAACTGAATTTCTTGTGGTATCATCGACGTACACCCTTTGCAGGGCCCAACTTGACCACTATTTGCATTCACCTGTCAACAGCGGCAAAAAATACCAGCACCTTCATCACTAACTTCTAAAACAAACTTGCCCATTTCCAAACACTAACTAGGGACCATGAAGATCTTTTTCGCTAAAGAGCTTATCAATCCATTAATTAACACTAGCTAGCTACGTATTGACGCCTATCCCTTAGTTGTAATAATTTTCAACTAATTTGACTTTATCCTGTCTTTTTGTCCCTTTTATATTCATAAAGAAGATCTGATGTTAGACCAATAATGACAAAGACAACCATATCTCTTGTTTTTTGTCCACAACTTTAGAGAAATAGAAACTTTGCGTGTATTGTCCTATTTAGGTTCCACAACATATCCTTTAACCAGACTTATTAAATTTTGAAGCTTTTGCTTCTTTTGGTTGGCATAAAACAATAACATAATTTGAGTCTTGTAGAAAAAAAAANAAAAAAAAAAAAAAAAAAAAAAAAAAAAAAAAAAAAAGCATTTCAGGGTCCTACGAATTATGCCTTATAATGGCAGAAAATCAATTCATTTTTTTTATGTGAAAAAATCTGTTTATGTTATAAATTAAAGATAGCAAAAATACAATCATACCTTTCAAGTTTCAACTTTAAACCATCTACAAATGCATTCCCTTACACCTTTAATATAACATAAACCTCTATTTGAAATTATATACTGGTCTACATATTTGTCCATAATTTTAATCAAAGATATTCAACCGACAATCTTAAAGAATGATTTCATATTTAAGGGTTACTCAGTGCGTGCGACCAAATCCGAAGACTAACCATTTTATTGACTCTCTAGTAACTTGCAGAGGTTATAGTCAAAGATATTCTCTACGTTGTTCAGTTTCGTAAATGATTCTCCTTCTTTCTTCTAGATCTCTGTCTTATATTTATACTTTTCTACATCACTATTTTATCTGTGGCCTCCAATGTTGACTCCAAGGCGTGATGGCTCTCCTACTTTACACTCTCATGTGACAATTGCATTGTTTTTCTACATTATTTGTACGTTCGACACTTGGGGTTTTGGGATTTTCCTTTCTATGTTTGTTTCCTCTGTCACTCGTTGTAGTTATTGAGGAGTGACAATAGCTGATTTGGTTGAAGGTGGAGAATGCAAACAATGTGCTACCTACAAACAATGAAAGTTCAAGAGTTGGGGGTCTGAGCTCCGATGATTAAGTTAGCGATGTCCGAGGTATCAGAATGAATATATTGATATTGAAATCCAAAAGTCTCCCTCATACCTATCGCGCGGAGACTATTTATAGATAAATTTGAGAGTTTAAAAGTCATGAACAGTTTTACAGATATGGGCCTTACGGCTTATGGGCCGAAATACCAGGTATCTACAAGGAGATACTGGATAATAAGGCACAAAGTCATCCCACTGAATCTGGAGTTTCTACTTAATCCATATCAGTTTGTAATTATCCTACCTCATCTCATCTGTAGATATGTAGTTTGAATATTCAAATGGTTTTGATAGGTTTATAAGATATTTTTGGCCTAAAATAAATTAGATTGAATTTTTTAAAGTGATGGGTACACTTTGGAGGAGTAAAGTGCGGTAATCCTTACCCTTCATTACTTTTAAGGACATTATGCATCACTTTATTATGGTGAATTTGATTGAGCTCACCCTGATTCTTAATTCTCTCACCATCTCCCCAAGTGTAGTAACAATTTTAATTTCTGTAATGGGAGTGTTCATATTTTCTTCCTGGAGAAAGAAAGAGAAAAAAGGAGTTAAGAAAGATGAGAGAGAAAATGGGGGCAAGTTAATCTGTCAAGAAAAGAGGGAGAGAGAGTAATTAATGATATTTTTATTATTTTCAAAAAAAATTATTTTAATTGAGTGATGTGTAATCATTTCAACAATTAATTATTTTAAAGGTGGATAAAACTGCATTCTACTTTAAAATGCATCCTTTACTTTAGAGAATTCAAATTCATATATAAATTTAATTGAGTAATGAGTTTCTCATAATAAAAAAGTATGCTTTATTTCATAAATTTACTTTAAACTCTCAGAAGGAGTGCGCCATGCAAATCTGAAGCAAAGACGAAGTTAATGTCAAGAGAATAATACCCTTGGCACATTTATTTCCTTCTCTATATTACTTAAACATATATATAATTTTTTTAACTTCACTTTTTTTCTATGTAAAAACATAGTATTATTTTGTTGTGGAAAGATGACATTTAGGACTAGATTCAAGTATCAAGATATACAAAATTTACAAATCTTGGCTATGTAAATATAAACCATAAAGAAGAGAGAACTTTTTATTTCTTTCCACTATGTAAATAATTATTTGCGAGTGACCTAGTGATCACACACATGGATTCCCACATATAAGTAGGAGCAATTTAAATTCCCTCCCCATCAACACTCTTTATCGTTATTACATAACTAATAAGTGGACCACAATGGTACAGACGTGTACGGTTCTAATTAAACTTATTTATTTCATAGTACATAGACATAGTTAATATATATGATATTGTCGTCACCACAAGTGTGCCTGCACCATTTTGTTGGAGAAAATCATGGATGAAGCTCTTTCAACAGTTTTTTGTGCACCAGCAGCGGAAATCGTTCTTGCATCTACCACTGATTAAGTGTTCCTGATTCTTGCAGGTCCTGTTACAGTTCCAACCATTAATTATGATGCTGCATGGTCCCTTGAATTTATCACTCAGCACCTCACATGTTCTTGCCTCAGTCTGCACCATCATTTCTTCTGCACGGCCCATTCATTCAAACCAAAATTAACAAAAGGAAAAAAGTGATGGAACGTAAATATGATAATGCACTTAGATAATCAAATTTAAAAGCGTAATATAGGGTTAAAGTTTAAGAACTTACGAGTAGCAAATATAATAATGAAGAAGAAGCACAGGCTAGCAAGTGTTTTTTTCTCCATGACTAAATCGGATAATTATATGTATCTTACCACAATATTGCTCTCAGATTTCAGTGCACAAGGCTTTGGTATTTATAGGGCTCTGGTACTTGAAAAAGTCTACCCACGTGGAAGATGAGAAATGGGTTCTGGTTGCACTTGATAGATAAATGAAAGCCAGTCAAGGACGCAACCCATTAGCCATTGCTAAACGACAAGATGAAGGATATGCTCGAAGTGAAGTGGGTAATAGCCAAGACAATTCTAATCTCTATGATCCAACTATGTATTCTCACTTTGCAACTAAGAGGCTATTTGGTTGACGAGAATGCCTCATATAATTTTTTTAAAAAAAATAATGTTTGCACAAGGTGTATGAAATTTGAGATGAAGCCCATAGATATGGGTTTGGATTCCAGTTAAATTAGATATTACTACACATGTAAATGTAAAAAAAATTAGTGTATATTTACTTGTGTGAAAAAATAAAGCCATTTTACATTCACATACCTATTTCCAGAGCAAACCAAAAAACAAAAAAACCTGTATTTTCTGAAAGAAAATGTTCTAGGTGATATGCATAAGAACAGCCGATATTTTCATTAATTATATATTTTAAAAAAATTATTATAATATTTATTTATGAGATTTCTTTGAGTTTTGTTACGTCAACACAAAGAGGTTTTATTCTTTATCTTTTATAAATTATCCAAATTATTTGCAACACAAATAACACCTAATGACTTATTGATGAGCTTTTTGAAAAGTTAATATTAGAAATTAATTTTAAAATTATAAAAACTTATAAAAAAAAAAATTTAGATCAGAGTCCAAACCTTAAACTTTTATTTTATGAGATATCACTTGGACTAATTAATGACAAAGTATGTCAATCTCTCTAAATTCAAAAATATCATTAGCATTTTTTGTAATAACATAAAAATTATAGTTATTTTCTACAGCCAAAACTGCTAAAACCACAGCCTAATAGAGGCATAAGAATTATGTCGGCAAAATTTTCCTTATAAGTTAGGGGTTTGGGTAATTTTAGGTAATATATATCTCGTTTATATTTATATATATTGACATTATTTATTTTTGAATGGATCCTCTTAAACTTCAATTAGACTCACACTAAATTCACTTGTTACGGCATCAAGTTTTTATTCCTCTACTTTTAAGTATACAATAATGGAACCCAGATCCAATCATGTCAATTGAGTTATGTTGCTTAGATCTGAATCGTCTATTCCATTAATGCTCATCTCAACTTTTAAAACACATTAATATTTAATGGTTGAGATGAGTTTTAGTGAAATAAACAACTCAGATCTAAATAACATGACTTAAGTGACATAATCAAATCTAAATCCAGAATAATCATTTTATCTTCTGATTGTATAGCATTACGAGTGGAAGTATGGGATAGTCAGCCAAGGAGAGACGCAACCTCTCAGTCAACGTCAGGGTGAGGGTGACTCAAACATGGGATAGTCATAGTCTAGGTTCGATGGTGCTAGAATTCCATATTCAATTAATGACCATGGGGTCACCATCACAACGTGGAAAGCGAGTTAGGCTATTGTTCACTAAATCCATCTCAAACTTCCCAAATTATCAGCATACAAATTAATTACACATGTATGTTATTAGAAATGCAACTAAACTATTTACGTTTCTTTTTTGGTGTACAAGAAAAGGAAGAGGAAAACACTATAGCCTAACAAACGCAACCGAAGAGAAGTTTGCAAACAGTTCCAACTTGATCAAATCTAGAGGGTCATCAAGAATGGTTAGAGTAGCTGCTTGGAAGAGGTTTCCAGCGAACTCAAATGGGATCCCGTTGAGAGCTCACTTGATTGCTGCCAACACCAAGGCAATCTAGAACCATCCCGTTGATGCTGGACACTATCTTGATCACGGGTAGACAATGACCCTCCAAGGTAAATATTACTACTTTTAAAGATTATTCTTTTACACAAGCATATCAAAGAGTCAAATTAACTTTTACATCCTTAAAAGTTATAACTAAAATGTTAACTTTTTCTCCTTTAATTTTTACTCTAATACCAAATACAATTAAATTAATAAACGTTGATTTAGCTGGTAAGAATCGAAACACTTTGCTTATAAGACTTATGTTCAATTCCTATTGCTAGCAATTCCCTCTTGGGAGGTGATATTTAAGTATTATTGTAAGTCTTGTTAAGACTTGTGACATGTTCTAACCTTGAAATTTGGTAATATTCTCTCTCCCTAAGCTTTTATTCAACAAAAAACAAAAAAAAATTTCTAGTTAGGGATATAGGAGGAATGAGGTTTCAAACGTGGAATCTTAACCCTTTTAGAAAATCACAAAATCAATTGTATTATATGTACTTGTGTAAAGTAGTAATATTAATAAAATTTAAAATGTTTTAAAAAAATATGTATCAAGAACTAGCACTGAGTTTTATAATTTTTTTTCTTTTTTGCTTTTAGTTTGTATATATGATAGTTCCATTCACTAAAAACTTCACTTAATCATGAGTACTAGAATAGTGTATTTTTTAGACCCTAAGCACTGGTTAGCGCAAAATCCAGAGCAATGCTAGGGAACTTAGACTTTCTACCCACCAAGTAAATGGAAGAAATTCCAGACACAATACATTAATTCAAAAGTAAATTAATAATTCCATCCTCAAAATATCAGGTTTGTATCAAATAAGTCCTGAATTTTGTTTGGTCTCATTTCTCTATTAACTTTGAAAACTATATGCAATTTGGTCCTACCATCAAGCCTTCTAGGTAACGGAATTGTACACATGACCCGTTACGTAATTGACGTTTCTGTTCATTGACTTAGCTAGTAGTACATCAGCTAACAGAATAAATAATTTGAAGAATAATAAAAATAAACAATTTAGTCCTCAAATTTTTATTTTTTATTTTATATCGGCGGGTAATTAATAGCGACAATGTAAATTTGACTAATTTTCTCAACTTTATAAGGTTTCCCATGCATGGGAAATGTTAAGAATTTAACACTAATATCAACTTGTAAAATTAAAAAAGGGATAAAATAGCCTTCTCATACTTGAACTAGCAAGACTCTTTACACCACGGTGTCTAGGGTTTCTTCTTTCTTTTTCTTTTAATTTTTTTTTAAAATAAATGGAATACTTGTATCATTGTTTATCATGTTCTTGAGCACGCATTGATCATCATTTGATAATCATTTATTTTAAACAATTGTATTTAGAGATTTTTCTCTTTATATCTCATCATATGCAACCGCAGTTTTCTTAATTATAACAAAGAAAATATCTAGAGTCTAGAGCTTTGGCTCTACTTTAATAGAGTTACTACTTCAACTGTTCTCTTTTTTAGTTCGTTTAGGATAGAACTATGTTTACAGTACTCAAAATAGATTCAAATACTACAATATATATAATATTAATTTATAGCACATAGGCAGCATGCCAGCGAACTAGCTAGCACATGCATGAGTACATATATAACCCAAACTGATTATCCCCAAAAGGAAGAGACTGATTTATTTCATCAACATCAACTAGCTATATATATTTGTAAGTATATATATAGCTAGGTTTTATTTATGGTTGATATCATGGAGATACGTTGCTCAACATATGTAGGTGCAAACACACTTAAGTCCTTTGCAGCTGCCACCTTGTAAACCTTCTCCTCTCCTGCATAGATAGCCACATTGTTGGTTGCCAGAGCTACCAACGCATCCACCTGAGAAGTATTTGCTTGGTTTCTCGCAAGTCTTTGCCTCAGTCTGCACCATCATTTCCTCTGAAATATCCATAAAATGCTTACATTAATTAAATTTCACAGGGGAAAAATAAACAGAAATTTAAGATATTATATATTTTCCAAATAGATCGAGAAAATTTTTGAAAGCTATATATATACAGAAGATAGTATTAAGTTTGAGACTTACGAGAAGCAAGTAGAATGATGAGGAAGAAGAACAGCCCAGTAAGTGATTTCCTCTCCATGACTGATTCTGATGTTTGTTGTTGATTTGTTATCAATGGCTCTTAAATCTGAATGCATTTCACAAGAACAAGGCTTTGGTATTTATAGGGCTCTGGTACTTGGAAAAGTCTACCCATATGGAAGATTTTTCTTTTTTGGCCATGTCCCCATGCGGAAGATGAGAAATCGGTTCTGGTAGCATTTGATAGACTAATGAAAGCCAGTCAAGGACGCAACCCATTAGCCATTGCTAAACGACAAGATGAAGGATATGCTCCCATTAAGTGAAGTGGATAATAGCCGAGACTATCCTAATCTCTATGGTCCAACTATGTATTCTCACTTTGCAGCTATGAGGCAATTTGGTTGACGAGATCTGCCTCATTTAATTTATTTTAAAAAAAATATAATGTTTGCACATTTAGGTATAGAGGTGTGTGAAATTTGAGATGAAGTCCATAGATATGGGTCTGGATTCCAGTTAAATTAGATATTACTACATATGTAAATGTAAAAAAATTTGTGTGTATTTACTTGTGTGAAAAAATAAAGCCATTTTACATTCACATACCTGTATTTCCTGAGTATAACAAAAAAAAAAAACCTGTATTTTCTGAAAAAAAAAAATGTTCTAGATGATATGCATAAGAACAGCCGATATTTTTATTAATTATATATTTTAAAAGAATTTATTATAATATTTATTTATGAGATTTCTTTGGGTTTTGTTACATCACAACAACAAAGAGGTTTCACTCTTTATCTCTTATAAATTATTTAAACTCTTTGCCACTAATAACACCAAATGGCTTATTAATGAGCTTTCTGAAAATTTAATTTTAGAAATTAATTTTAAAATTGTAAAACTTATAATTTTTCTTTGCTAGACAAGTAAGATAATCAAACCTTAAACTTTTACTTTATAAGATATCACTTGGACTCGTGACAAATTATGTCAATCTCTCTAAATTCAAAAATATCATTAGCATATTTTGTAATAACATAAAAAGTTATAGGTATTTTCTACAGCCAAAACTGTTAAAACCACAGCCTAATAAATGCAAAAAAAAATTATGTCGAAATTTTTTTCCTTAACTTAGTGACAATGCAGATTATGCAGTCTTTTTTAATAATTTCTTCTTAATTCATATTAATTAATTAAACATCGTCCCTATGAAGTGAGTCCTATAAGAAAGATGCTCAGGAAATGAAAATAGAAGTCAAATTTGGAGATTGGCACATAGAAAAATTCAAAAGAAAACAATGAAAAACAATTGCACATTGACACATATATTATTGTATCTGCTAAAGAAGTGGTGGTGGTTAGGTACCCTATGGCCATCTATTATCTCAAAGACTTTACCAGCGCATTATCTCTAGTATCCAGCATAGATTATAATCTAAGATTTTCTCTATCTTCATTATCTTAAAACCTCTCTTTAAGTATCTGACCAGACAATATTTTAAATCTATCACAAATTAATAAGAATATTACTTTTTTTAAAATATTTGATGTCATCAATTCGTTTATGCATATCAATACTCTCGTTCTACAATATGAAATGCCTCTAGGACTAGCATGTGATAAGAAGATTAAATTTCGGAGAATGAGATTTGAAAGAGAAAAGTAATATACTGCTAGTTGTCTTACTATCTTTGCAAATAGGAACAATGACTCAGAAAACCTGAGATAATTCAAGGGCAGGTTTATGTTATTTTGTTGTTTTGCCAGATAATTCAAAGGTTGGAGATTGAGCTTAATTTTGTTGTTTTGGCAGTGAGTCAAGGGCAGATTTATGTTATTCCATAGGGCTACATACACATGAAAATGCCATCTAATTAAATAATGAGCTGCACCTACATGTATCTAGGCGTCTGGCTCCTTGCATGAGAGATTATGGCTCTGAATTACTGTTGAATAGTTTGTAATGATAGTTATAAAATCAAGTCCCACATTAGTTGAATTAAATAATATAAAAGGTTTTATAAAGACAAACTAAAGTTATAAAGTAACTTCAGATAAATTGATCACACAAGCTCATAGGACTAGCCCAATAGCCTAACAAGTCAAAGATGCAATTCAGAGTCATAATCTCAAATGCCAAGGAGCCAAAACGCCTAGATACACATGGGTGCAGCTCTTAATTAAATTAGATGGCATTTTCATGTGAATGTAGCCCTATGGAATAACATAAACCTGCCCTTGACTCACTGCCAAAAGAACAAAATTAAGCTCAATCTCCAACCTTTGAATTATCTCAGGTTTTCTGAGTCATTGGTCAAATTTCCAAAGATAGTAAGACAAGTAGCAGTATTACTTTTCATTGTTTTCTTAAATAGAGGCTTTAAGATAATGATAAAGATTGAGAAAATCTGTGACTATAATCTATGCTGGATACTAGAGATAATGCGATGGTAAAGTCATTGAGATAATAGATGGCCGTAGGGTACCTAACGTGCAATTGTTTTTCATTGTTTTCTTTTGAACTTTTCTATGTGTCAATCTCCAAATTTGACTTCTACTTTCATTTCCTCAGCATCTTTTGCGACTAACTCACCCCAATATTGATGTTTTGTAAACATTTTAATTTTTATTTATTGTATAACTAAAAAATTAATCTGACACAATAGTAAAACTGTTGAGAAAAAGTTAATGACGCTGTTGGTAAACGGTGCCACCACTTTTTTTGTTTTGTTTTTTTGTTTAAGAAATCACTCTCTCCTCCCTCAAGCTCCCAGTCTCCACCACCCCCTTCCCTCTCCCCTAGCTCTCCCCTCTCCCCTATTTCTAATAGGACTCACTTCACAGGGACCATGTTTAATTAATTAAGATGAATTAAGAAGAAATTAATAAAATAGAGTGCATAATCTCCATATGTCACTAAATTAAGGAGAATTTTGTCCACATAATTTTTTTTTATTAGGCTGTGGTTTTAACAGTTTTGGCTGTAGAAAATAGCTATAATTTTTATGTTATTACAAAAGATGCTAACGATATTTTTGAATTTAGAGAGATTGACATAATTTGTCACTAGTCCAAGTGATATCTCATAAAGTAAAAGTTTAAGGTTTGAACTTTGATTATCTTACTTGTCTAGCTACATTTTTTTTTTATAAGTTTTTACAATTTTAAAATTAATTTATAATATTAACTTTTCAGAAAGTTCATCAATAAGTCATTAGGTTTTATTAGTGGCGAAGAGTTTGGATAATTTATAAAAGATAAAGAGTGAAACTTCTTTGTTGTGACGTAACAAAACCCAAAGAAATCTCATAAATAAATATTATAATAAATTCTTTTAAAATATATAATTAATAAAAGAGTAAAACCCATTTTTGGTTCTTGAAAAATGTATCTACTGACAAATTCGTCCTCCAAAAATTTTCGGTGACAAATTAGTCATTAAATTATTATTTTCGCTGACAAATTAGTCTTCTGTTAAAGTTTGTTTATCAGATTTAACGGATTTTGCCACATGGCACTTAACGAGCAGACGTGACCGTTAGTTTGCTGAAGTGGCATGCTGACATGGCAATTGGGCTTCAGCTGGCATGAAGGAGCAAAACGCCGTCGTTTGAAATGGAGAAGACCATTTCCTGAAGTTGAGAGCGATGTCGTAAGGAGAGAACCCCAAAACCCCGAACTGAAGGATTTCATCGCGTCCTGGATTTTCTTTTTTCTGCAACTCTCCATTTTGAAACCGAAGCCCCATTGCTGTGAGAAATCAGCATACCCACTACTGGATTTCACTTGCATCTTCTCTCAATCAGTGTTTTCTCAGTCCGAGCTTCTCAATCGGTCTTGGCCCTTTACATTTCTGGGTGTAATCGCGAGTTCACTTGCATTTTCGAACCCTAAGCCCCAAAGAGGAGACAGATGCGGTCTGACAGGAAGGACACAAACCCGAAGCACAGGTGAGGTTTTCCAAACCCTTGTATGTCTCCCTTTAAGATGAATCAGTGGAAGTGTTGTATGAACTTTGATTTTAGAACAATAGCAAAACTGAAAATTCTCATATAATCAGAACTATTAATTAATAGATTGTCAATGTTTTTCTTAGAGTTGAGTTTTAATTCTTTAAATTTAAGTTGTTTTCACTCTAATTTTCTGTTTAGCATACTTCAATGTACAGGGTATGAGGATCTGTAATTACTTAATTGGATCAAAAGCAAGTTGTATAAGTAGACAGTGACTGCTTGGGTGATTGCATAATGCTTGAGGAAGCATAATTGGTTAGGTAATATATGATTGGAAATCTATCCTGTTGATCAAAGGATATGTCCCTGGGTGGAAAAAGCATATAGTATCCTTCTGTCAAGTAAATTAGTATAGTTATTCAATGTGATCATTCCCCATCAAGAGTCTGTTTATAAGTCAAAAGAATCAACCTGATATGCTGCAATACATTGGTAGTGTGAAAACGCTGCATGTTCATTTGCTCGAACTAAATATCATTTCTGGTCAAATTGGATTATACTTGTCTTGTAATTGGTAAGATATGCTCAATAAATGCCAATCCACATAAAATCTCTTATATGTAATACAGGATATATTTAAACCGATCATAAAGGCATGCATCACTTTTGTCATTCTTGGAGAATATCCACTGAGGGATATTTTGTATATAAGTTCACCATTAGATGTACTGTTTGCATTAAAAAGGAAGTTTAAAAAATACTACGTGAAGAACCATGCATCAATGTTGAAGTTCGTCCATTTTTTTTTTAGTTATGTTATTGCTGACTATGAAAGGAATATTTTAATTACTTTGCATTTCCCATTGGTCATGTGGTATTGGCTTCTTCTATTACTTTTGCCTATAACATAAGGATGTTGAACATATTGGATACCGAATGAGCATTTTCTTTTCTCAATATTTCCTTTTCTTTTTGGTGCTTAACTTATTTGTATTACTTTGTATGGGTGTCCATAGAAGTTATATAGGTGATTATGTCTATAGTATTCTCTACATTTTACCCTCCTGCAATTAGAGGGAAGTCTCTGCTTTCTCATTTTGGAGATTTTCTGGTTTATAGGTGAAAATTTTGACATTATTAGACAGCCTAAGAAAAACCCTTTATTAATGAATAATGGTCAACCCTGTTCTTTCTGAAGCTTTCATATCATTTATGTTGACTTCAAAAGAACCATTCAATGTTAGTTGGATGGTCCCAATCAGTGCTAGCAAGTTGTGAGTATAAGCATTTCTAATTTCTAAACATATTATGCATTACCTTTGAGCCAATATGACCTAGAAAAAAAAATCCTAGTTATGTCTAAACTTAACTGTTGGTAATAAATGATTGAAAGCTGATTTTGTTGAAATAGACCATGGTTTGATATCCTGTAACAGTATCAATCAACACATCTCTGTTTTAAGAAATTTTAGCATTTAACAGGACGTGGAGAAATCATTTAAGCTTTGGGGGTTATCCACTGTCCACCCGGCCGACTGTATGCAGCAATTGCTAGAGCATGTCAGACATCATAAGGTCAATTTAGATGACAATGTCTGCTCTGTGATGGTGACCACATTGGTTCTTGAGGTAAGTTCTGCCTATCATTTAAAACGATCTCCTCTCCCTTCAAAATGAATTGAATACATTAGAGCATGAGAAATGTTTACCCTTTGTGCCTACTGCCTAGCAATTGTTTTACGGGATTAGTTGTGATACATTGCCTAACATAAGCATGGCGTTTTCTTCCTCTCTCTCTTTTGTAGGGGTGGCAGAGGAGACTTGATCCAGAATATGATGTGATGCATACTTTGCAGACACTGCTATTTAAAGCTGACTGGGCATAATTTATGGTTAATGCCATTGAAGGAGTGATGGCCCCATAAAATGGGTTTTTTTTTTTTTCATAAAATTTTGTAGATGCTAGTGGAAAGTGGAAACGGAGGGATAAATGGTAATGTACTTAGTTATAGCTGTTGCGTCTTCAACTATTCAATGACTTTTTCAGTTGTTCTTGATTAGTTCCTAAACAACATGCTGGGAACTTGGCATTGCAATTTGGAGTTCTTCTTTCTCTTTTCAAATTCTTTATTTATATTACTTAAACAGTCATAACTCAAGATGTACCGAAAAGAACACACTGGAATGACGAGAAAAGTAAATGAGAATAATTGAGGTATTCATATTTATTTGAATGCAATGATCCTTTCTTGCTTCCACGTTTCATGCTTTGACTCTTTCCATTGTTTACTTAGAATGAATTCACTTATGTCCTATTTCATCACGTTTTGAAATTACCATTATCGCCATGGCAGCGATGTTCCACGATTAAGATACAAAATGCTTTATGTGCCTCCTCTTCCTACTGCATTGCTTTTTTCATAACAAAAAGGAGGGGAACTCGGTATCATATGCTTCAATAAGTTTCTCTGTTAGTATTTATACGAAGAGCAAGTGCTCCTTAAACGATGCTAATCTGATTTCTTTGCATGAACCTTAAGAATCGGGTTTCCTGGGTGGCCTCATTTCAAGCAGATATTTCACGTACAACGATGGTCTAGTTCCAAATATTATAGCTAAATCAAATCATTCTAATTAGATTGGCATATACATCCTTCTTTTCAAGACTTATATCACTAGAGATAAATAACCATGTGTAACTGGACACTAACCAGAGAGAAGAATTAAATTATAGTTCAAGTGTCTTTCATACGAGGGTTCAAGAAAAGGGTGAAAGTGCTCGTTTTGAATATAATACTAGGTGTAAACAATAATAGGTGCTTGAAGAATACAACTTTGATGCTTGTAATATAGTGGAATTCTGTTTTGGACACTCATCATAAGGATAACTGAGAGAAAATGATTTGCTCATTTTTTTTAATCTGTTAAAGAATTGAGAGTTCTAATAAATACTTGCGTGCTTCAAGCCTACCATGGATCTTCGCCTGTTCTGAAATCAGTTTCAACCCAAGGTACAAACAGTACTTTGCCATCATCTATATCTGCATGTGCCAGTGCCAATGACTGTTCCAAAGAAAACATAACAAGCACAGTTAGATAACTTGTTCTGAGCTGCGTTCCAAAGGAGAATAACTGAGATTATTGTGATTGTAGCTTACCAAAGAGCAGGGCCTCTGACAACCCTGCCTTGGTTGTTGTATTGAGAACCATGGCATGGACAGATGAACTTGTTTTGAGCTGCATTCCACAGCACCACACAACCCAAATGTGTTCACACAGCATTGATGCCATATGTTGCCAGAGTTTTATCATTCTCCACAACAAGATAGGTTGCCAAATGACAAAAGTGATGCATGCCTTTATGATCGGTTTAAATATATCCCGTATTACATATAAGAGATTCTATGTGGATTGGCATTTATTGAGCAAATCTTACCAATTACAAGACAAGTATAATCAAGTTTGACCAGAAATTATATTTTGTTGTAGCAGATGAACATGCAGCGTTTTCACACTACCAATGTATTACAGCATATCAGGTTGATTCTCTTGACTTATAAACAGCCTCTTGAAGGGGAATGATCACATTGAATAACTATACTAATTTACTTGACAGAAGGATACTGTATGCTTTTTCCACCCCAGGGACATAGCCTTTGATCAACAGGATAGATTTCCAATCATATATTACCTAACTAATTATGCTTCCTCAAGCATTATGCAATCACTCAAGCAGTCACTATCTACTTATACAACTTGCTTTTGATCCAATTAAGTAATTACAAATCCTCATATCCTGTACATTGAAGTATGCTAAACAGAAAAATAGAGTGAAAACAACTTAAATTTAAAGGATTAAAACTCAACTCTAAGAAAAACATTGGCAATCTATTAATTAATAGTTCTGATTATATGAGCATTTTCAGTTTTGCTATTGTTCCAAAATCAAAGTTCATACAACAATTCCAGTGGACCACGATAAGAAAGACCAAACAATAAAGTAGACAAATCAGAATCTCAACCCATGTGAACAACACTTCCAGTGATTCATCCTAAAGGGTAACCACAATATAAAGGTAACCACGGAAGAGAGAAAATTTCACAGTCAACAACACTTCTAGTGATTCATCCTAAAGGGAGACATACAAGAGTTTGGAAAACCTCACCTCTAGCTTCGGCTTAATCTCCTTCCTGTCAGACCGCGTCTGTCTCCTCTTTGGGGCTTAAGGGTTCGAAAATGCAAGTGAACTCGCGATTACACCCAGAAATGTAAAGGGCCAAGACCGATTGAGAAGCTCGGACTAAGAAAACGCTGATTGAGAGAAGATGCAAGTGAAATCCAGCAGTGGGTATGCTGATTTCTCACAGCAATGGGGCTTCGGTTTCGAAATGGAGAGTCGCAGAAAAAAGAAAATCCAGGTCGCGAAGAAATCCTTCAGTTTGGGGTTCTCTCCTTACGACGTCGTTCTCAGCTTCAGGAAATGGTCTTCTCCATTTAAAACGACGGCGTTTTGCTCCTTCATGCCAGCTGAAGCCCCAATTACCATGTTCAGCATGCCACTTCAGCAAACTAATGGCCACGTCAGCCCGTTAAGTGCCTCGTGACAAAATCCGTTAAATCTGACTAACAAACCCTAATAGAGGACTAATTTGTCAGTGAAAATAATAATTCAAGGACTAATTTGTCACTGAAAATTTTTGAAAAATGAATTTGTCAATAGATGCATTTTTTAGGAACTAAAAAGGGGTTTTACTCTTAATAAAAATATCGGCTGTTCTTATGCATATCATCTAGAACATTTTTTTTTCCAGAAACTAGAGGTTTTTTTTTTTTGGTATACTCAGGAGATATAGGTATGTAAATGTAAAAAGGCTTTATTTTTTCACACAAGTAAATACACACAAATTTTTTTACATTTACATATGCAGTAGTATCTAATTTAACTGGAATCCAGACCCATATCTATGGACTTCATCTCAAATTTCATACACCTCTATACCTAAATGTGCAAACATTATTTTTAAAAAAATATTATATGAGGCATTCTCATCGACCAAATTTCCTCATAGTTGCAAATTGAGAATACATAGGTGATATTTAAGTATTATTGTAAGCCTTGTTGAGACTTGTGACATGTTCTAACCTTGAAATTTGGTAATATTCTCTCTCCCTAAGCTTTTATTCAACAAAAAACAAAAAAAAATCTAGTTAGGGATATAGGAGGAATGAGGTTTCAAACTTGGAATCCTAACCCTTTTAGAAAATCACAAAATCAATTGTATTGTATGTACTTGTGTAAAGTAGTAATATTAATAAAATTTAAAATATTTTTAAAAAATATGTATCAATAACTAGCACTGAGTTTTATAATTTTTTTTTTTGTTTGCTTTTAGTTTGTATATATGATAGTTCCATTCACTAAAAACTTCACTTAATCATGAGTACTAGAATAGTGTATTTTTTTAGACCCTAAGCACTGGTTAGCACAAAACCCAGAGCAATGCTAGGGAACTTAGACTTTCTACCCACCAAGTAAATGGAAGAAATTCCAGACACATTACATTAATTCAAAAGTAAATTAATAATTCCATCCTCAAAATATCAGGTTTGTATCAAATAAGTCCTGAATTTTGTTTGGTCTCATTTCTCTATTAACTTTGAAAACTATATGCAATTTGGTCCTACCATCAAGTCTTCTAGGTAACGGAATTGTACACATGACCCATTACGTAATTGACGTTTCTGTTCATTGACTTAGCTAGTAGTACATCAGCTAACAGAATAAATAATTTGAAGAATAATAAAAATAAACAATTTAGTCTTCAAATTTTTATTTTTTATTTTATATCGGCGGGTAATTAATAGCGACAATGTAAATTTGACTAATTTTCTCAACTTTATAAGGTTTCACATGCATGGGAGATGTTAAGAATTTAACACTAATATCAACTTGTAAAATTAAAAAAGGGATAAAATAGCCTTCTCAAACTTGAACTAGCAAGACTCTTTACACCACGGTGTCTAGGGTTTCTTCTTTCTTTTTCTTTTAATTTTTTTTAAATAAATGGAATACTTGTATCATTGTTTACATAAATAGAAGGGGATTGCTTAAAAATGAAAGTGAGAAGTTGTTGCTTAAGAAGTGAAACATGGATTAAAATATAAATTTCGTTGTTTTAAAATTAAGAAAAGAACTAATTCATAAGTATGGGAGACTAATTGGGGTGTTCATTTTGAAGTAATATACGTAATGCGTTTCACATAGCAGTAGTGTTTGAAAATCAAAATGTTGATTTTAAACACAATTTTTTTTTTTTTTATCATGTTCTTGAGCACGCATTGATCATCATTTGATAATCATTTATTTTAAACAATTGTATTTAGAGATTTTTCTCTTTATATCTCATCATATGCAACCGCAGTTTTCTTAAGTATAACAGAAAGAAAATATCTAGAGTCTAGAGCTTTGGCTCTACTTTAATAGAGTTACTACTTCTATTATTCTCTTTTATAGTTCGTTTAGGATAGAACTATGTTTACAGTACTCAAATAGATTCAAATACTACAATATATATAATATTAATTTATAGCACATAGGCAGCATGCCAGCGAACTAGCTAGCACATGCATGAGTACATATATAACCCAAACTGATTATCCCCAAAAGGAAGAGACTGATTTATTTCATCAACATCAACTAGCTATATATATTTGTAAGTATATNTTTTTTTAATAATTTCTTCTTAATTCATATTAATTAATTAAACATCGTCCCTATGAAGTGAGTCCTATAAGAAAGATGCTGAGGAAATGAAAATAGAAGTCAAATTTGGAGATTGGCACATAGAAAAATTCAAAAGAAAACAATGAAAAACAATTGCACATTGACACATATATTATTGTATCTGCTAAAGAAGTGGTGGTGGTTAGGTACCCTATGGCCATCTATTATCTCAAAGACTTTACCAGCGCATTATCTCTAGTATCCAGCATAGATTATAATCTAAGATTTTCTCTATCTTCATTATCTTAAAACCTCTCTTTAAGTATCTGACCAGACAATATTTTAAATCTATCACAAATTAATAAGAATATTAATTTTTTTTAAATATTTGATGTCATCAATTCGTTTATGGATATCAATATTCTCGGTCTATAATATGAAAAGCCTCTAGGACTAGCATGTGATAAGAAGATTAAATTTCGGAGAATGAGATTTGAAAGAGAAAAGTAATATACTGCTAGTTGTCTTACTATCTTTGCAAATAGGAACAATGACTCAGAAAACCTGAGATAATTCAAGGGCAGGTTTATGTTATTTTGTTGTTTTGCTAGATAATTCAAAGGTTGGAGATTGAGCTTAATTTTGTTGTTTTGGCAGTGAGTCAAGGGCAGATTTATGTTATTCCATAGGGCTACATACACATGAAAATGCCATCTAATTAAATAATGAGCTGCACCTACGTGTATCTAGGCGTCTGGCGGGCATGAGAGATTATGGCTCTGAATTACTGTTGAATAGTTTGTAATGATGGTTATAAAATCAAGTCTCACATTAGTTGAATTAAATAATATAAAAGGCTTTATAAAGACAAATTAAAGTTATAGAGTAACTTTAGATAAATGAATCACACAAGCCCATAAGACTAGCACAATAGCCTAACAAGTCAAATATGCAATTCAGAGTCATAATCTCAAATGCCAAGGAGCCAAAACGCCTAGATACACATGGGTGCAGCCCTTAATTAAATTAGATGGCATTTTCATGTGAATGTAGCCCTATGGAATAACATAAATCTGCCCTTGACTCACTGCCAAAAGAACAAAATTAAGCTCAATCTCCAACCTTTGAATTATCTCAGGTTTTCTGAGTCATTGGTCAAATTTCCAAAGATAGTAAGACAAGTAGCAGTATTACTTTTCATTGTTTTCTTAAATAGAGGCTTTAAGATAATGATAAAGATTGAGAAAATCTGTGACTATAATCTATGCTGGATACTAGAGATAATGCGCTGGTAAAGTCATTGAGATAATAGATGGCCGCAGGGTACCTAACGTGCAATTGTTTTTCATTGTTTTCTTTTGAACTTTTCTATGTGTCAATCTCCAAATTTGACTTCTACTTTCATTTCCTCAGCATCTTTTGCGACTAACTCACCCCAATATTGATGTTTTGTAAACATTTTAATTTTTTTTATTATATAACTAAAAAATTAATCTGACACAATAGTAAAACTGTTGAGAAAAGTTAATGAAGCTGTTGGTAAACGGTGCCACCCACTTTTTTTTTTGTTTGTTGGTTTAAGAAATCACTCTCTCCTCCCCCAAGCTCCCAGTCCCCACCACCCCCTTCCCTCTCCCCTAGCTCTCCCCTCTCCCATATTTCTAATAGGACTCACTTTACAGGGACCATGTTTAATTAATTAAGATGAATTAAGAAGAAATTAATAAAATAGAGTGCATAATCTGCATTTGTCACTAAGTTAAGGAAAATTTTGTCCACATAATTTATTTATTTATTTATTAGGCTGTGGTTTTAACAGTTTTGGCTGTAGAAAATAGCTATAATTTTTATGTTATTACAAATGATGCTAACGATATTTTTGAATTTAGAGAGATTGACATAATTTGTCACTAGTCCAAGTGATATCTAATAAAGTAAAAGTTTAAGGTTTGAACTTTGATTATCTTTCTTGTCTAGCTAAAAAATTTTTATAAGTTTTTACAATTTTAAAATTAATTTCTAATATTAACTTTTCAAAAAGCTCATCAATAAGTCATTAGGTTTTATTAGTGGAGAAGAGTTTGAATAATTTATAAAAGATAAATAGTGAAACTTCTTTGTTGTGACGTAACAAAATCCAAAGAAATCTCATAAATAAATATTATAATAAATTCTTTTAAAATATATAATTAATAAAAATATCGGCTGTTCTTATGCATATCATCTAGAACATTGTTTTTTTTTTTTGGTTTACTCAGGAGATATAGGTTTGTAAATGTAAAAAGGCTTTATTTTTTCACACAAGTAAATACACACAAATTTTTTTACATTTACATATGTAGTAGTATCTAATTTAACTGGAATCCAGACCCATATCTATGGACTTCATCTCAAATTTCATACACCTCTATACCTAAATGGGCAAACATTATTTTTTTTAAAAAATATTATATGTGGCATTCTCATCAACCAAATTGCCTCATAGTTGCAAATTGAGAATACATAGTTGGACTATAGATATTAGAATAGTCTCCGCTATTATCCATTTCACTTGGAGCATATTCTTCTTCTTATCGTTTGGCAATGGCTAATGGGTTGCGTCCTTGGCTTGCTTTCATCTTCCACATGGGGACATGGCCAAGAAAGAAAAATCCTCCACATGGGTAGACTTTTCTAAGTACCAGAGCCCTATAAATACCAAAGCCTTGTTCTTGTGAAATGCATTCAGATTTAAGAGCCATTGATAACAAATCAACAACATAAGAATCAGTCATGGAGAGGAAATCACTTACTGGGCTGTTCTTCTTCCTCATCATTCTACTTGCTGCTCGTAAGTCTCAAACTTAATACTATCTTCTGTATATATATAGCTGTCAAAATTTTTCTCGATCTATTTGGAAAATATATATTATCTTAAATTTCTGTTTCTCTTTCCCCTGTGAAATTTAATTAACGTAAGCATTTTATGGATATTTCAGAGGAAATGATGGTGCAGACTGAGGCAAAGACTTGCGAGAAACCAAGCAAATACTTCTCAGGTGCATGCGTTGGTAGCTCTGGCAACCAACAATGTGGCTATCTATGCAGGAGAGGAGAAGGTTTACAAGGTGGCAGCTGCAAAGGACTTAAGTGTGTTTGCACCTACAAATGTTGAGCAACGTATCTCCATGATATCAACCATAAATAAAACCTAGCTATATATATACTTACAAATATATATAGCTACTTGATGTTGATGAAATAAATCAGTCTCTTCCTTTTGGGGATAATCAGTTTGGGTAATATATGTACTCATGCCTGTGCTAGCTAGTTCGCTGGCATGCTGCCTATGTGCTATAAATTAATATTATATATATTGTAGTATTTGAATCTATTTTGAGTACTGGAAACGTAGTTCTATCCTAAACGAACTAAAAGAGAGAACAGTAGAAGTAGTAACTCTATTAAAGTAGAGCCAAAGCTCTAGACTCTAGGTTGCATATGATGAGATATAAAGAGAAAAATCTCTAAATACAATTGTTTAAAATAAATGATTATCAAATGATGATCAATGCGTGCTCAAGAACATGATAAAAAAAATTGTGTTTAAAATAAACATTTTAATTTTCAAACACTACTCCTATGTGAAACGCATTACGTATATTACTACAAAATGAACACCCCACTTAGTCTCTCATACTTAAGAATTATTTCTTTTCTTAATTTTAAAACAAAGAAGTTTATATTTTAATCCATGTTGCACTTCTTAAGCAACAACTTCTCACTTTCATTTTTAAGCTATCCCCTTCTATGTGTAAACAATGATACACATATTCCATTTGTTTAACAAAAATTAAAAGAAAAAGAAAGAAGAAACCCTAGACATCGTGGTGTAAAGAGTCTAGCTAGTTCAAGTGTGAGAGAAGCCTATTTTATCCCTTTTTTAATTTTACAAGTTGATATTAGTGTTAAATTCTTAACATCTCCCATGGGAAACCTTATAAGGTTGAGAAAGTTAGTCAAATTTACGTTGTCGCTATTAATTACTTGCCGATAAATAAACAATTTTTGAGGACTAAACTGTTTATTTTTATTATTCTGCAAATTATTTATGCTGTTAGCTGATGTACTACTAGCTAAGTCAATGAACAGAAACGTCAATTACTTAATGGGTCATGTTTACAATTCCGTTAGCTTTGGAAAGAAGGCTTGATGGTAGGACCAAATTGCAAAGTTATTAAATTTAAGTGTGTGTTTATATTAGGTTAAAAAAAAATTATGTACTAATCAATTATGGTAGATTGTTAAAGTCCCTTGAATAACCACTTATTCTTTTTAGCTAAAAGTCACTAGAACTTCCATAAAAAGGCTCTCTGCCATTAATATAACAAAGGCAACATATGTCAGCAGCATACCTTGCATGAGTACATAAATAATCCATACTGATTCTCTGAAGAGAATCAATTAATTTATTCCATAATAAATCAACTAGCTATATTTAAGTATATATATAGCTAGGTTTTATTTATATCTATATATCCATCATTGTGAGAAGCTGTTCAGCAAGCATAGGTGCAAACGCATTTGCGTTGTTTGCACCTGCCACTGAGTAAACCCTCTCCTCTCCTGCAGAGATAGTCGCATTCTTTCTTGTCGTTAACACATGCACCTGAGAAGAACTTGCTAGGTTTCTCACAATTCTTTGCCTCAGTCTGCATCACCATTTCTTCTGCAATATACATCCATTTATATATATATTAATCATTTTCGAACAGAAAAAATCAATTATATAATAAACGAAAATTGATTGAGTTAAACTTGGAAATCCAAATATTGCAGTCAAATTTAATACGTACGAGAAGCAAAGAAAATGATGAGGAAGAAAAACAGCCCAGCAAGTGTTTTCCTCTCCATCACTGATTCTAACCTTTGTTTCCTCAAATTTCTCTTAAGATTATATATCTGAATGTACTGAATTAGTGATACCAGGATTTTACTATTTATAGAGATTGGCTCTTGGAAAAGTATTTCTAGCTATAGGAGGCAGTCCAAATTGATTATTGGAAAATTAAGTAGCTCTTCTTTTGACAAAGTAAGCCAAACAGGTCTACAATAATCTAGATGAAGGACAAGGTCAACATGCTAATTGCTACGTACTATATGTTAGATATAAAATTATTTATGGGTCTTCACTTAACAGTTTAAGCTTTTGAGTTAAATTAATTTTTTAATATGATATCAGAGTTTCTTTGACAAAAAACATAAGGTATAAATGAGTATGTGATTTGTCAACGCTTCAAATTCAAAAGGCTTTCGTGTGCGAGGACGTGTTTAAATATAAAATCATTCATGGGTCTTCACCTAACAGTTTAAGCTTTTGGATTGAATTGGTTCTTTGACACCTTAAAACCAAATTTTATACACATATTTTCCGAAACAAATATTAAGTTGTGGAATATAATGGACGCCATCAATTTATATCTAATACTCAGCACAGCTGCACAGGCAACAGTCAAAGATTTTGCATTTTCTCAAAATCTAATTATCTTATATCTAAACGTCAATTCCCCTTTAGTTATATACTTTATTACTTTCTCCATTGTCCAATGTTGACTGCTAGACATGTCTTTCCTATACATCAAAATTTACAGAATCATTAATAAAGTGATACAGGTAATTTAATAACAAAAGCTAATGACTGCAATCTTGTAGTAATATTTTAATGCTGTAATTCAAAATTTATCTCTACACTTTTCTACTTTATTAGTTTTGCCGTCCATACAATTTTGACAGCAAGGATCTCTCTTGCTCTTTATACTATATGGGTAGCAAAACAATTTTCTCTTTATCAAAGGTCAAATTATGTTGCTCAAAAAGAAAATGTCAAGTTATGTTAAACCCTTGTTTCGTACCTTCTCACAGGCCAATGTCACCAAGAGGGGGAATATGCCCTAAAAGTTTTCAACAACTAACTATCTCAAAAGTTTTAATTGTTAGATGAATATTTAAAAATAATTTTTATCACTAACACACCCCTTAAAAAGAAAACCATTCGAGCTTGAAGTATGAAAATATATATAAAGACTCATCATAATAGAATTTAATGCACTAGAGAATATTATCGAAATGGGGATACTACGAAAACTAATATTATTTTATCTAGAGAAAAATTTGTGAGAATCTTGTCAGAATTTAATATGATTGTTGGATGAAATAAAGTAATAGGGGACTATATATTTATTTAATGGTAATTATAAATTCACATCATTCTGACAACAAAATTCTAGCTACCAAATATTTTTCTACTAAGAATCAAGCTGTTGACCGTTTGGTCAAAATGTTCCCATGCCATGTTAAAAGCTTAAACGATTGTTGGGTTAACCACAGGTTAATGTACAAAAATGTATGTTTTTGGTTAAATTACACTCATTATGCCCTCAAATTTTACCAAAAAGACACTCTATCCCATTTTAAAAAAATTTCTTAACACTTCTCATTGTTCTTTTGCTCAATCAAATACTATTATATTCCTGTTTTCATTTTTGGTTTTCTTGAATTTTTGTGCTTTTATCAGTTTTCTTATGGAAATGTTGGATTCCATTATGATCTTTTCGTTTGGGCAAAGCTCCAACTAGACAATAAAATTTCCGATTGTTATACTAATAACTAATAAGATCGATGTTCCATTGACACTACAAGAAAATGCTTATTTTCCAACATATAGCTAATTATAGCTAATTATCACATTAATATTATATCTACCTGGTCAACTTTGATCTAAAATTAGATGTCATATATACCCAGGCAAATGATTTTAACAAATAAATCTTGTAGAAATTTTTTTGAGGATTAAAAATATTAATTTGCTTATGTCAAGAAACGTTTCTTCTGGTTACTTTTGAAACAAAAAATGGTAATTTTCAGAAAAATCTTACTATATCTCATTGTCAGATACAATTCTTAGCACCTAACTATCCATTAAAACTTATAATTTAAGTGAATTCACCACTTGATGCATGAAAATGGTGGATTTATAAGGCCTTGCGCATTAGAGGATTTTGGCCAATGACTCTTGGAGCTGGTATCTGGTAGATTCACACCTAATATTTATACCTCTTCACTCTTGACAAAGATTTTTCTTCATATCAAGCCACTACTCAAAAAGTGTCACTTGAGTTCCTTTTAATGCTTTTTTATTCATAAAATAAACATTATGCTATTTAAATTTTTTTATTGTGCTGAAATGTGCTAAATTTATCTTTGAATTATAGTTAGAGGGAGCTATTCCGTCATAATATATTACGTCAACAATTAGGACATGGGATAGAGTACAATTTATGGCAGAATTTAGAGTTTGCTGTCATTTTAGCAAACCTCAAGATAATGAAGTGTAATTTACATTTTTTTCATGAAGCCAGTAAAATTATTGTTAAAGTTATAGTTGTGTGTATTTTATATTTCCGTTCAATTATCCTACTAGAACTTTTTAATGTTAATTTAGGTAATACTTAAACATAATAAATCATGTGCAAGAGGTGTGGCGCTCCTGAATCTCTTCTTCATTGTCTCAAAGACTGCTCAAGAAGCTATGAAATTTGGAAGAAACTGAGTTGCAAAGATGAGTTCTTTGGTAGAAATCTCGAAGATTGGTTACTTATCTCGATCAAGGATTCTTCCCACTCTATAATATCCCTTGTGCCACTCTGTTTTGCTATATTTGTTGGTACTTATGGAAAGACAGGAAAATTCTGATATTCAACAATAGAGGCATCCCATCAACATCTCCTGCCAACGAGCTCTAGCATTGGCTGCAGAATTTTCCCACATTGGTACCTCAAAGAACACACCCATTAAACTTCACACCATCCATATCTCTTGTTGTCCTCCCCCAACAAATTGGTTCAAGCTCAACTGTGATGCTTCAGCTACATGCAACCCAGGCTCTATAGGAGTTGGAGGGGTTTGTTGTGATAAACAGAGTGCAAATGCACGATATTATCTTACAAGTAATATAATAAAAGTGAGTTAAAGTTCCCACGATGATTAAAGCTATTAATTTTGGTTAATTTCAAATTTTATCTGATCAATTGATTAAGGAGAAATTGCAAAAATAAACTTAAATAAACTGAAAATAAGCAAAAACATATAAAAATCAAGAATTACTATATTTTTATGTGAATTACGAATAACCAGAAAATTTATTCAATTCTATAGATCTCTTTAATTGACTATACAGACTATGAAGGTATATCTGTATCCTACATATAACATATGGTATTTATCCCAATAAACTAAACACACAAATCTCCTTCCAATCTCATTCTGATTAACCTATCAACTAATTAGCAATCAGACAATTAAAAAATGAAGAACAGATATAAGCACTCAAGTAAAAAAGATAAAATCATAAATTAATTCTAAAAGGAATTACAACAATTCATAGTTAGACTATATTGTTGCCCTAGAAAGAAAATTAGTTCATGATTGTAAAATAAAATATAATTGAAGAAATTATAGACATAGATAAAAAAGAAAGATAATAAAAACTTAATATGGATATAAGAATAGCTGCTGCTAATCCTCCTCCCCAAGCCTTGTCTTGCCTCTTCTCTACTCTCAAAAAGTCCAAGTCTGAAAGTCTCTCTATCTCCCTTCTCTAAAAAAAACCTAAGAGTCCTATTTATATTCTATCACAAAAGTCCTAATTAAACTAGGAAATAAATTCACTGCCTAATAGAACAAAGGCCTAGCGCTGAGGCTCTCGAATTTAGAGCACTGAGGCTCTCTAGTTGAAGTCCATGGGCGCAGCTGCTCTTACAAAGTGGCGCCACAGCCCTTCCTCCCTGCCTTTACTGGAGAAAAACCCAATGATAGCGCTGAGGCTCTTGGTAGAGGGCACTAAGGCCCTTGAACATTAGAGCAGCTGCTTTTGCTCCTTAGAGCTGGGGCTCTTGCTCTCTGTCTTGCTTGGTGGCTTATGGGCACTGAGGCTCTATAAGATGTAGAGCCTTGGCTCTAGCTTCCAGCACTGAGGCCCTCTCTTTACTGGAACTTTGGCATTTTTTTTTCTTTAAATTCATCTCTTTTACCACAAAACATAAAATATTTCCAAATCTTCTAGTCCTACAAAAATAACACAAAAATATATTATTTATTAATAAAAATTCTAAAGAACACACAAAATATTAAGCTAAAAAATATCTAAAGAGTGGTAAAAAATCCACTCAACAGGGTTATAAGAAAGGAGTATGGCAAGTGGGTGTCGAGTTTTACGGGTAATATAGGGCAGGGCACAGTCAATAAGGGAGAACTCTGGAGCATTAGACAGGGACTTTCCTTGGTTATTAGTCATAATCTTATTTTAGAATCAGACTCTCTTACTACTGTAAGACTGTTGCAACAACTAGAGATATTAGAAGCTCATCACCCTTGGAGTACTTTAATTGATGTATGCAAGTTGCTGATGAAGAAACTGAGGACAGTTTAAGTGCAGCATACATATAGGAAAAGAAATCAAGTGACTGATGACTTAAGTAAGAAAGGTCTTACTCTGAGTGAAAATCTAGTTATATTTCATTATGTACCAGACTTTAGGTTTGCTTGTGTGTGTTATTCAGATGCTAGGGAAACTATGTAATTTCTTGAACTTTGTAATGTAACTTAACTTTTATTTATATATTTCAGTTTAACCCAAAAAAAAAAAATCATGGGTTTACTAGTATTTCCCCCCACCACCCACAAAACCAAAAAAAAAATCCCAACTAGAGTGCACTACTATAATATTTTGTAAAGTGTGATTTTGTGCACAATTACTTAGATTTTGTGTTAGTACGGTTGCCCAAGTGATAAATTGTACATAATATTTTGTAAATTTCATCACATACTACAATTTTCAAAATGTTTTGTAAAATTGTAATTGCTACTACATGCACGAGTTCTACTGAAGAATTTTTATTATGAACAAAATATCATATGTGGCTTTGCACTATAGCTCAAGTCAATTGAAATAATAACTTAGATATGGGTCTTAATATATACAATAGCTCTTATTTTATTCGTACAAGCTATTTGAAACTTAATCTCTATATCAATTTAATATATATCATATTTTTATTGGTTTAGTATAAGGTCACAATCATATCTTTTTTCTTTTTTTGAAAGCTACACAATAAGGATAGCTTATTCTCTCCCATAATTCTACCCTACCTGATTCCAATGAGATTTAAATAAGAGATCTCCATGTTAAAATACTCGGTGTTCAACCCATAAACTGTTTCCATAATCTCAATGGGTAGCGGCACACACCCTCATCAGTTAACGGTTACGTAGGCAGCTTAGAGGGGGCATGTGCCATCACCGAAATGCAGACATGTTCTGCCTTAGAAATGACTCTTGGTCTTGGCTCTTGCTAATTGTTAATGGGAAGCTGAAGAAACTGTATGATAGCATTCCGAGGCAGTTGTATGTCTGCTTTCAATTATTGTACATGCATGCACCATTCTCAACTTGTACTCTCATAGAATGGCTATATAAAGGGTGTGAGCAATCGCTGCCATCCACAATTAACCCAATCGGAGCAAAGCCAAGAGTTTGCATTTTGTGAGTTTTGTGCAAAGTGGTGCAGATAAAAGACATTCATTTTAGATGCACATTAGCGTGGTACCATCAAAACTATTCCACCAGTTGCAATTGGGAGAAAAAGGAGTTATTGTGCCACGCTGTGTGCGTCTCATTGCATTCTTTCATTTGGACAAAGCAGCAGCTAACATGTCATCATTACCGTTAGTTTCATTAATTGAAAGTTTGCTTGCAGTCTTGTTTGTTTTTGCTTTAAGCCTTTCTAACTTGTCATCATCCATAACTAGCTCAAAAAAACGAAGAGTAAACAAGAAAATATTGAGACAGATAACATTACTCCCCAAGACAAAGAAAATATTTTTTGCTCCTCTCTAGTTGATCTAATCCGAGGAAACCTTGAAATTGCCTCTATTTCATGCTTGTGATAAGTATCCGTTTCTAAATATGATATTTCAATTCTTGCTTTTAACATTTTGAAGCTCCTTGATTTTCATGCACAATAATCCTCAACTTATCATTTGGAGGCTGACTAGATCTTTGAGTTCTGGCCAATCTCCACCATATTTGGATTTTGCTGAGCCAAGAAACTGTTGTGATTCTATACAAGGCCTTCTTTATTTAATTTTTTTCTTCTATTTTTGATTAGGAGAAACTTTGCATTGGAGAAGCTTGGACTATGCTAATCCATTCTTTGGATTTATAAAAACAATAGCACCTATGCTTTGATGAATTTTTATATAATTCTTTTAGATTTTTTTTTTCTGTAATGATATGTGCAAAGTTTAAAACTAAATACAAATGAGGTCTTTCACACGTTTAAGCCATCCCAACCGTTCAATGTAGTTGATAATCTTGCAAATCTAGCTATTGGCAGTACACTGGGTGTGTTACATTCTTGGATGATGCACCCCGGATACTGCTTGAAGCTTTGTGTGTTGATTTAGAGGTAGCTCGTTTCCCTCATTCTGTTGTTCTGTAGTTTTTGAGCTTTGCCCTTTCGTGCACTAAAGAACTACTTTTTTTCTAACTCAAAATCCATCTGTGCATTTAGGAGGTATGCCAAATTAACTGATTCCGTTAGTTTTATTCGACTTGATTGAAACAACAAAAAATTAAATGACAAAATTATTGAAATTTGCAACAAACTTACTTGAAAAAACAAAAGGTGGGGAAGGGGGTGGGCTTGGGCTTGGGGGCGGGGGCGGGGATGGTGGGGGAGGGCTTTTGTAGTGTTGTAGGTGCACTTATAAGGTTGGTATGAGAGACTCAGGCTTTTGGGTGCAAATCAAAGCACATTACACCACAATAAAATCAAAATGCATGCACACTGAAACCGATTGCCTCTAAATGGCCATGCCCTTTGGCCTTTCAAGGCACCATTTATATGTTGGCTGTGAACTTCTATCTCCTAATCAATATCATAATTGCAAGGGAAAAGAAAAAAGAAAACTTTCTTGCCCTAGTTGTTTTGTCTCATGTGGTGGAGTTTTGATCTTAGTTAACATCCTTTCTTGCCCAAGAACTTTCTTTTCAGTTTATAAAGAGTAACTTATCATTTAAGTAGGTTGAATTGGTCTACTTTATAAGAATTGGCACGTTTGCACATTGGATTTGTATGACTATTATGAACAATCATGTGGAACATCTGATATATGTTTGCTATTTGATATTTCTAAGTTGGAATAATGACATCATTGTTCTAGATTAGAGAGCTAAATGTTAAACGTCTATGCATAATCATAAAGGGATTCAATTCTTTCATTACATGCTCTTGAATTCTTTCTCACGTTTTCTTGTAAACACTTTTTATAAGTCGGAGAGAAAAATGAGCTACAAGGCATCTTATATCTTTGAAGATATATTGTAGATATAGTTTAGTTGAATATGTTGAAGACTGATTATTTAGAGAATGAACTTGGTGGCAGATAACCATAGCCACAGAAAAATACCAATTTTGCCACGGTTTGCTGTGACAAATTAGTACCAAAATCATTGGATCTTTATTTAAATTTTTCTTCAAAAGTAGTATTTGGTATACGAGGGTAAAAGTACTTTATAACTACTTTACTACTCTCTTTTTTAAAGCGAAGTTGGACTTTGTTTTTGCAAACTAAATTTGTCCAACACGGATGTTGTGCTGTTGGAGCATGCTGTGGTGGGAGAGACGGTGGTGAACTAGAGCAATGTTCACGAGTGTTGCAAACCAGGGCCTGGGCGTCCTACATCACTGCTCACTGGTAGTCATGTCTGATCCCAAAGAGACTTTGACTTAAGTCTCATCCTACTTGATGTTATTCAATTCATCTACTTTGTGGTCAAATGGGTCTCTGTCTTCTGCCAAAAATATAAAAAAAAATAAAAAATACAGACTGTGGGCACTCGTTACTGGACTAATTCAAGATTTCACTTCTTAATTTGCTCGTAAAGGGCTTAATCTGATCTTATTAGGATAAAATCCAGATAAACTAGAGAGATGTTTCCCAACCGGTTCTAGCCAAGTTCAAGAATAAGACAATGGTTATTGATTTTAGATTTAAATGTATTGTATATCCCTATAGTTTAAACAAATTTTAAATCAGTTATAGTTTTTTTTTTCGATCTTTGTAGTTGAAATTTTTTTAATTAGGTCCCCTACTATCACTTATGATTATAATTTCATCAATTTAATGCTAACATAGCAAATGAATTATTTATGTGGCAATAAAAGAAATTGACGTGTTGCCAAAGTGGCATAAAAATTGTCATCTCATCAAATTTTGTCTTAAAAAAATGCATAAAAAAGTTAATGAGGTTGTAATTTTTGTGTCATTTTGACATCATATCAGTTTCTTTTATTGCTACATAAACAAGTCGTTTGTCATGTCAGCACTAAATTGATGGATTTATAACCGAAGATGATGACAAGGATACAATTAAAAAAATTTCAAACTATAACACTCTTAAAGTGGAAAAAAAAATTATAAGAACCTGATTCAAAATTTGTCCAAACTACAAAAATTTATAGTATTTTAAACCTTGACTTTATTGGTGCTCTTAATGAGGGTATATAGATAGGAGTCGGCAAGCAATTTTTTTTGGTTTTGTTTTATTTGAAGTGAGGGCAATACGTTGAGAAAGAGAAGGAGAGTGCATAGTAAAAATGGAATTTTTTATATCAACTCTTTAATTCTTACGATTAAAAAAAGTGCTTTATTGGTGAAAATATTTCTTTAAAAAAAGTAAATAAAACTTTTTTATTTTTCTCAACCTTTGCCTTAGCACCACCCTTGTCATAGTTGTGGAGGTTGTTGATGTATCTATTAGAGGAATAGAATTTGTAGATACCAAATACTCTACCCAATTGCATCCAGGTCAATTTTAGCTAAAGGCCCACATCATCAAATTTTTATATGCTTTCTATATCTCTTTGTCATCACCTATAAATAATCACATGCCACAGGTATAAGGACTTTTGGTTTACTTCAGCATTTGATATACTATCTAGCTTGGACCATGCTGACTTCAATATCAGAGCTCGGGTATCATCACCTGATTCTTGACCATCTATTATTGTGCAGTTATTACACGTAAGTTCGGCTTCACCCATCTCCAGACCACCAACTCAGATCAAGCATCGTCAGAACCCAATATGAACACTCTCCTTATAGAGTTAACTCAGAGCTCCAAAACTCAACTGAGGCATCGACCTGAAATCCCATACTTTAGAATTTAGTCTTAGGAGTCATCATTGAAGCTGAAACCAAGTAGACTTGATGAATTCATTGAAGGTGTAACTTCAAGCTCTTCACTTTTCTCTGGTCTGTTTGATTTATTTGCTTGATTTGATCATGGATTGAATTCTTTGGGTTCTTCTTAATTACGATATTGTGCCTGATTCACATGACTGATGGATAAGGAATTTGATGTGGCTTTGTAAATGTCTATAAAACATCCTCAAAGGACACATTAGTGTGTGTGATGTAATCTGACACAATAGAAAAAAATGTATGCCTTATGTTTTGTATATTCTTTTGTTGGTTACATTTGAAGTTGGTAAAATAGATTCGCCCAACGGACCAACTCGTATAATCTGTATTGTAAGTTGGGCTCAACCTCTAAATAACTGGCTCGAAAAACTTGGACTTGGCCCGGTTTTATTGACTCACCCAATTTTGGTACTACTTTTATTTTTAAAAAATTTGCTCAGCCAGAATCTGAATAACCACCCAAAAAAAAAAATAAAAAATGAATAAACCAGAATTTCACGTATTTTCCATTTGAAATCCCTAACACCCAGAGCACCTATCCCTCGTCCCTCGCTAAGAGTCACCGCCACCACCAGCGGCAGTGCACCTCTCTCAGTCTCCCTTCATCCCTCTCTCTCGTAAGCTCTCTCTTGCCCTCACTCTCTCTGTCGACTTGTGCGACACAGAGGTATGTCGCACACTCTCTCTCTCGCCCTCAATCTCTCCCAATTCCCAAATCTAATTGGCAAAATTCTAACCCTAAGTTCCCTTCCCTCACGAGTCACGCTCAGTCCCTCATCGGCCACTGCTCACGCCTCTCCGTCGCCGGAGTGAATCAACTGGGCGCTCCTCTCTCTCGCCCTCACTCTCTCTGTTGCACACTCCCTCTGTTCTCGGCTGTGCAAGCGTCAAAGGAACCAAATTCCAAGCTTCAAGCATCCCGAAGCTTGGTTTAGTTCAGCAAGGTGAGTTGATGAGTGTTTTTGTTTTGGCTTGAGCTAGATGACTTTATTTTTTATGATATTTTGGAGGAAATCATCTACATTTGCACTAGTTTTGTTGGGGTATTTTCCCTTATACTCTTCTATCTTCCATAACTTTGTTAGTTTTTGATGTTTTCTAATTTGTATAGTTGATGTAGTTAATAGCTTTTCTTGTGCAATGCTTGAGGAAAGGGGAATATTGAGGTATAGAGTACATATGGAAAGTTGCTTGTTCTGTTCTACAGAATGTAACCTTTGTTCGGTATAATTTTCAATTGATCTTGAATCTGATAGAAAACAATATATTATGTAATTGCTAAACTTTGGTTAGTAACTCTTTTGAGGATGAATTGAAGGATTTAAGGACCTAGCCTGTGACCATTTTCCCTATATTCTTTAAGTGTAAAATACTTTTGAGAGAACAGTTTTAGATTTTAGAAACATAGTTTGAAACGAATTTAATAGTTTTTTTTTTTAAACTGAAAAGATGAACATAAATTGGAAATACATAATCTTTCAGATATTTCATTAAGCTTTCAAAATTGGTTCTGAAAACTTACATATAGTCTCGGGGTGCTTTTTTTTTTTTNTTTTTTTTTTTTTTTCCTTACGGTATTTTCAATATCATACAAGCATCTTTGCTGAGTGTGCATATACCATAGTAATATCTAAGATGAGTAGCATTAAAGATATATGTATAAATCTAAATTTATTTTCTCTTTTGGTTTGGTAGTTGGTTTCCTTTTTAGCACTTGCTTTAATTTATTTCTGTGCTGTTTCCATAATTTAAAATGAAAATTTGATATTAGGGCAGGGTTGGGCCAGCCATCTACCAGCCCATATAAAATCAGTCTGGCCTGCCCCACCCTGAGAAATACCTTGGCCTGGCTGGCCTGTTTGCCAGCTCTAGTTAGATTCTTATATTATTTTGTTTGGTTAATAAGATACAAGCATCATCTATAATTTTAGACAAGAACTCAAGGATTTCCTAAATTTTAATGCAGAAGTTTCTTGCACAAATTCCTATTGTTGTGTAATTGTGTAACAAAGAACTCAATGATCTTTGTTATAGTTTTCAAGGGTACAAGTCTGTGTAGAGTGAGTTTAATGTTAAGGTCTTGCCCCTGTATCCAGTGAGAGTAAAGAAAAGTTAATTGCTTCTGATAATAAGTGAGACTTAGTACTTAATTTTTACGAGAAATGAAAACCATGAACTTTAGGCAGTAGATTTCTATTTTTTTTAATTTACATTGGTGGTGTTTGTTTCTTTGAACATAAAGGTTGGTCTTTTAGAATAGCATGTTGGACTTTGTTGGTGTTGTATTAGTTCTAATGATTTGAAATTAAATACCATTCTAGTTGAAATCAGAAATATAGGACATTAATAAGAAGAGCAGAATACATCCTTTGTTTTACGATATGGGTTAATATAACCAATTATGGATGTATGATTTGGGCCATTAGCAAGGAGTAGGTTCAGGAATTAGGATTGTTTTGATTCATTATCTCACTGTAATTTCCAATAGGAGGGTTGGCTCTGCTAATCTGCTTTGATTCTGTAAGATAAAACTCTGCTAGTAATGCATTATTTGGAAAATCCATATAGTTTACCTCCATTGTTCTCTTTGGAATTGAACAAATCATTTATTAGAATTCAAACTGCCATAGGGTGATTGCTTTTGTACTTCTTTATTGGCTGTGCATATACTGATCTTTTAAGTTCCCCCATTTGTGTAGAATAGTGTTGAATTTGATACAGGAATTCTATTTCAATTTTGCCCCCATGAAAGTTTGTGAGCATAAGATGTGTAATATTGGCAACATGGGCTAAGTTATGTTAATTCTATTTAGGCCTTGTAAGTGAGAGGGTCTTAACTTAAGTTATGTTAATTGTCATCATTCTGTTTTCAAGCTAGTTTAGTTCTCAGTTCAGTTATTGCCACTCTCAAAGCAAAGGATTTTTCCCTGTTTTATTTTTTTATTTGTAGCAAATGTACATTTACAATCTAGTACCAATTTGGAAGTGCAATAAAATATCCCAGCTCACAGTTTCCAGCTTGTAGAAATGGCAAGCTTTTGCTTTGGGTATCTTTATTATAACATGACTGCTTTTTGGTTCCTCTGAAATTAACACAATTTTAGGCTCTTACGACTGCAATGAGTGGATGTGCATCATAAGTCAATCTGGTTTCATTTACTTTTGATTGTGTAGGTTAACCTTAAGAAATATGGTTGCAATGATGTATGTGTTGTCACTTCACATTGTAACTGTTATCTCTTGTTTTATCTTCCAATTGGTTACAATTTGTGTAATCTCTGAGACCCTTCTTCTGTTTTGGTTTTCTGGATGATGATGATGCAGATGAGTCTTGTAACTGATTCCCCAGTACATTCATCCAGCAGTGATGACTTTGCTGCATATCTTGATACAGCGCTTGATGCAAAATCATCAGATGCTTCTTCATCATCAGAAGAAGCTGAGAATCAAGATGAGGAGTTTGAGAGTGCCAGGTGCTGTTTTCAAGCTATTTCATTGCATTATTTGGGGTTCTACCATGAGTTTAACTGTTGTGGGGTTTAACAAATTTTATTCAAGTCCAGATTTACTGCAAAGGCAATATCATATTTCAGTCAATGTAGGATTAACAATAAACTTATGAGTTCGTTTAAGGAATAATCTTTGCTGATGCCTTTCTGAGAGTTAGGAATGTTTAACGCAGTTCCTGGTGTTTGTAACTAATTTATTTTACAAATCTTAAAAAAGAGATTCAATTTGCTATCAGTAATCACCTGTCTACATGGTGATGACTTTGTTTAGCTAGATAGTCATACAAATTCTTTGATTTTTATTTTTCATTTTTTGGTAAATTCTCATTGCTTATTACTGTAATTTATGAATTAATGTAGAGTTAAAAGATGTAAAGTTGAAAGCGTTGAGGAAACTCAGGGGTCAACTTCAAATGGACTTAAGCAACATAATTTAGGTAAGTTTGATTATTTTGGTCATACTCCTCATTTTCTCTGCTAGGACCCAGAATCCTTCACATAGCATGCATGGCTGAGTGTTACTTCCAAGAATTCTTGAATAAGCAGGTCCTCTTCATAGAGGAAGAAAGTTTTATGTGCTTGTAGAAAGCCCTTGAACAATTTCCTTAGTTCTCCCTCTTCTTAGAGGAAGAAAGTTTTATGTGCTTGTAGAAAGCCCTTGAAAAATTTTCAGTTCGGCCTGAGGGCATTGTTTTTTGCACTGCTGTCTATAGTTTTGTTTACTGAAACCATTATTTCTTCAACTCAATTGAGAAACTATATTAATATGCAGAAGATTAAGTCTAACTTAATGTGAATTTACGAACATCATATTTATCGGTTCTTCTTATGCTCTGCCACATTAGCCTGTAATGTTGTGACTTACTTTCTTTGCCCTGTCTTTTGGTTGTTGCCGTTGTTGCTACAGAGGCTTCGGTGAATGTAGATGTGTGTACACATCCTGGTTCATTTGGAAATATGTGTATATGTTGTGGGGAAAGGTTGGATGCTGAATCTGGTGTGACATTTGGTTACATACATAAGGTAAACATTCTTTTTGATGAATAGCTTGTGGACGTACAAGTTAAGGTTTGATTTGGTTAGCAATACTATTGGACTAGTCCATGACCCAGTCAATCTAATTGGTTTGGCCAAGTAAGATTTGATTAAAGGCAATGGAAAATGTTTGTATTTGCAGGGATTGAGACTTAACAATGACGAAATCACTAGATTGCGCAATACAGACATGAAGAATTTGTTACGCCATAAAAAGCTGTATTTGGTTCTTGACCTAGATCACACTTTGCTGAATTCCACACAGCTTATGGATTTGGCGCCAGAAGAGGGGTATTTGATTACCCAGACAGATTCTCTAGAAGGTATATTAACCCAGTTTTGGTCTTTGATACTGCTTTGAAATTTTTTGCTGAATAGGGCATGATATGTTATCATGTTTGTTGGGTTGCTAGAAGAGGATAAATGTAGTTGTGTCATCCGTATAGAATCTATTATATAGAACAGTGTAAGTCATTTTTGAAAGAGTAATGCTATGCCAAAATGGCATCTCTAACCTTTGTGAGGATTCTTTGAATAGAGTAGCATGTTATGTTGAATTCTTGTATTTGAATAAAAAATAAAATGTTTCAAACCCTCATTTCTATAATTATTGTGAACTTATGTATAATGAAATGAATAGATGTCTCTAAAGGCAACCTCTTCAAATTGGAGTATATGCGAATGATGACCAAGTTGAGGCCCTTTGTCCGTACATTTCTAAAAGAAGCAAGCGAAATGTTTGAGATGTACATATACACCATGGGTGACCGGGCTTATGCATTGGAGATGTCTAAATTGCTTGATCCTCAAAGAGAATACTTCATTGCTAAGGTGATCTCTCGAGATGATGGCACTCAAAAGCATCAGAAGGGTCTTGATGTTGTCTTGGGGCAAGAAAGTGCAGTTCTGATTCTTGATGATACAGAAAATGTAAGTGCATTGCAATTTTCTAATTTCTGATGCTAGATTACATATTTTCATATTTGTATGATGATAGTGGAAGAAATTCCTTTATCTAAGTATGAATGAAACTAATGTTTGGCTGATATCCCATTTAAGTCTGTATCTTTTAGTTTGTAATTAATAAGGGAAGGAAAAAAATTTGTCCTTCTCCCTAACATACTCTCCGGGACTGACTATTAGCAACCTCAGTTGTATAACATTACAAAGGAAGTGTGTTAGTCCAGTTTCTGCACTCTGGATTGTGGTATGCAAAACTTTGGTTTGTTGGCTTTGGTATTTTGTGTTTCCCGCTCATTTTTGTTCTGAAGAAACTGTTTGGCAATGAAAGCCACCTGGTCATTTTTCATTCATCAAATTTTTACTGGGCATGCTGATTTATTTATTTTTCTTGAAATGCATATATTTCTTCTGGTTAATTCCATTTTTTGTGTGGTCGGTTGAGAATTTGAAATGTGCTTAGGTCGTTCCGTTCCAGAGCATGCTCTTCATCATTTGGGTTTTATAAACTGAGTTTATATTTCTTTTTAATAGGCTTTATGGATATTTTTCTCCTACTTCTTGTAGGCATGGATGAAGCATAAAGATAATCTCATACTGATGGAGAGATACCATTTTTTTGCATCAAGTTGTCGGCAATTTGGTTTTAATTGCAAATCTCTTGCCGAGTTGAAGAGTGATGAAAATGAAGCCGATGGAGCGCTCGCTACAATTCTTAAAGTTCTCAAGCAAGTCCATCATACATTCTTTGATGTACGTCACTATCTCATTTATATGTGCGTGTGTTTGTGTGTGTATTATTCTTGATAAAAGAGTTGGGAATTTGTGATCTATACTAAAATTTTGAGATTGTTTCCCTTTTCTAGGAACTTCAAGGTGATCTTGTTGACCGGGATGTGAGGCAGGTATATTGTCCATATTCAGTTGTGTTATGTCTTTGTAGCTTTTTTTTATTGGAGAACTTGATTTAATTCTAGAATTCTAAGACTTTGTTTAATTTGGTTCTTATTTACAACCTTTCATTTTTTCCAGGTGTTGAAAACAATTCGAAGTGAAGTTCTAAAGGGGTGCGTATTAGTGTTCAGTCGTATTGTTCGCACCACATTACAGGGTCTATGGAAGATGGCAGAGCAGATGGGAGCAACTTGTTTGACCGAAGTCGACCCCTCTGTGACACATGTGGTCGCAACTGATGTTGGAACAGAGAAGGCCCGTTGGGCAGTGAAAGAGAAGAAGCTTTTGGTTCATCCTCGATGGATAGAGGCTGCAAATTATTTTTGGCAAAAGCAGCCTGAAGAGAATTTCACTATCAGGAAAAAGCAGTAGTGCATTTTTTGTTTATAGCGTTAAAAAGTCTCTCCTTTGTCTAGTTAGATTTGTGGCTAACTTCTGACTCGAACGGACTATCTCACCATTGAAATAGAAGAAAATACAATTGTGTTTAACTCTGTCTACCACCTACATGTTTTTCACTTATAAGATTTTCAATATGCTGCATTATTCATTGTCTTCCTTTTGTTTCGCCCCTGGAAATTATTTGGATAAGTTCTCGTAAGCTTGAATCTTTTTTTGTTTTTTTTTTTTTTTTCTTGGTATCATTTGTAACATTACATTAAAAGAAGAGCAAGTTCTGATCTATTTAAAGATAAAGCCTCTCTAAGATAAGTAGTACAAACAAAGGGATCTAGCCCAGAATAATTGCCCAAGATAGATCTGAATATGTACAAATTGTCCGCACAAGCACGACAACACTTGCAGGTTAATACCATAAAGAACAAGGAGGATTTTTACTAGTTAACCTATGCTTGATATGGGTGCACAAAGGGGGAAAACAACATAGAGGGTTGCTGATATGGTTCTGCAGTAGATACTCCAAGAGTCCACGAATTGCCAAGAGGACACACATCTGCTTTTTGACATCAGGTTGGGCATAATGAACCATCATTCTCAGATCAGCATTCTCCCAAAGAAACGCCATGAACACCCTATGCTAGAAATTGATAGGCACTTTATCAAAGAAAATATTACAGGGGGATCATAAGAATTCTTTTTGTCAAATCTGGGAACCAACTAGCCGATGTGTTTACAAGGGGTCTTTCTAGTAGAGAGTCTCATTCCTTTGTTTGCAAGATGGGCATAAGGGATATCTAATGCACCATCGTGAGGGGGAATGTAGGATATTCTAATATGTTTTACTTATGTTTCTATGTTTGAGTTTCCATGTATTCTATTATTTGTCTACTGTGTTATCATCTAAGGGTACTTTTTTAAGTTTACAATATTGTGAAATATAAGTTTCAGGGCGTGGGTGCGTGAGAGATAATACACGACACCAATTCTTCTTCTACTTCCTTCTCTTCATCTCTGACTCTCTCTCCTCTTATTTGTAACCTTAACTCTGATCTGTAAATTTCAACTTTAGAAAAAGACAAATATAAGACGGCATAAATTTTTTAGTGCATTTAACAGAGAAGAGAAAACACAAGATCACATTTTTTTCCATTCAATTTATAAGAATCTGAACTTACAGTTGTGCTTCCTACATATTTCCTGCAATATGCTGCTCGCCTCATCCAGTTTAAAACAAGTATGAGTTTGAGAAAACTCAAAGGCAGCATAGGTGATAAAGGAGATATACTGATATCAGTCCTTTAGAAACCCCTACTTTACACCTAATTGTAACCTTCTCAGCCCCTCTTTTAGAGCAGGAGCAAGCACAGTGCATGAAGTCAAAACATCCAGTGACTGGATCACACCTTTCTCAACAAGTACACGAAAAGATGATGAGACGCCTTTCAATATGATATCCTTACGATCCATATCATAGTTGTCCAAAAGAAGTAAAATAAATTCAAGAAGAGTATGAGTCACGTCTGTGTATTTGGGAATAGAGTGCACCATCAATAACATTGCTGGCTCTATATTCATAATGTTGTCCACTCTTTCATCAAAAAAGAGCCAATCATAAAATAGTGCCAATTTGACACTGGCCTCAAAGTAATTTATTCTACAAGATTTTAAAAGCCAACCAATAGCAGCCCATCGTGGGAGAACATCCGATTGAATGATTTCATTTGATGGGTGATGTGCACAACATATGAATCGAACAATGTCAACTATGAGAGTTTCTCTATCTGGGCCACAGAGAAACTTCCTTGAAAACCACATCTGGTGGCGCTTTTGATGCCCCAACTTCACATGTGTAAGTAAAAACCTTAATTGAGACTCCATTTCAGGAGTGATCCGAAGTAAAATATACCTACTTGAAGTTCTCATGCAGTAAAGCTGTGAAATATCAGCAAATCCCGAATAACTGAATTGTGAAGGATTTAATACCAAGTCCTTCCATATAGCTCTAAATTCAGGAACGTGAACCAAATCTTGCAGCAACCGAATAAGATCCCTCCCAATCTTTAAACATAGATGAAATTCTTCCCTGACTATTTTGACACATAAGTCAATCTCTAATCGCTTCAACCCCTCTAACTTGACATTACTTGATAACCTACAATGATCAGCTAATAAACGAAGATATGTATATAATGCACTTGACAAAACCAGTGGTTCTCCTTCTAATATACAATTCCATTTATCTAGAAAGAGGCCGGCCAATTCAAAACACAACCACAAATTGGCATCACTAAAATCCCCTCCAACAATTTGCCTCAAAAGGGACACCAGCAAAGCATCAAAGCCTATTGCCAAGACATCAATCATTTCTTTAGTAACCCAAATCAACTGACTTTTCACTGAACCAACAAGCTTAGGGTACAGTTCATGAATAATTTTGACAAGCATAGTAACAAAGAAGGCATACCCATCAGTAACAATGGCATGTAAGTGTTTAATATGGGTTTTAGCAAAATGGGGTTCGCATAAAACACCATAAAGTATTGCTCGATTCAGCTGCAAGTATTCATCGGGTTTTGGAATCGCTAAGGAGAATGGGGGTCTCAAGTTTGGTTCAAGAAACTCAAAAGCTAGTCGTAGAGAAAGCTCAATTTGGTTTTCGGCTTCGTTTGATCCCACCTGAATGAGTTTTGAAGCCATAAAAAACTTTGTTCGAGAAAAATCAAAGGATACCAATCAAAAACTGAGAAGCAGCGTCCCAGATAGTAATAACAGTAAGAGCCTCAAACAAAAAATGTTAGCACCTGGTTTTAGAAGTTTTCCTTTTAAGGCGATGCAGAGTCCAGGCAAGGCTGATACTTGAGAAATCAGAGTAACAACATAGTCAATGCTGCCGCCAACTTAATCTGGTACTGGTTAAAATTCACCAGAGAAGAATATAAGGCGAATTGAATTCAAGTTTGAAGAGGCGAGGTACCGGTCTTGACTCTTGCAAGGTTCTGGTCGGGTTCGGTTATTTTCGGTTTTCAAAATCCGCAACCCAACCCGACAGAGGAACCCGAAATATTGCGAAATTTTCATCCGAGTCTATCCGCGTAACCGACCCACTCGCCCATTCCTTCTCTGCAACGCTACTCTTGCTCTTCTTCTTTTCTTTCCTCATCCTCTTCTCTCTAGAGCTAGAACTACAACGCTACTCTTCTAAACTGCATGCATCCATTCCTTCTTGCACAATTCATTCTCTGCATCCACTCTTCTTAACATCCATACATCCTCCCTTCTGCGCTGATTCACCCATTCCCCAAATTGTAGCGAGCGAACCCAACCCAGCTGCTTGATGACCCAATCATAACGGTTGAAAACCCAGTTGCGTAGCAAGAGCTGTATCCTCAATTCTCAGTAAGTTCCCTTTCTTGCTCTTTCTATTTTCTCTCTTCACAACCCTAGTCAATTAAACCATGCGATACTCAGATGTCCTCTTCTTTCTCTCTTCTGCTGGACCCGAGTTGGTTTTCACTACCCACTTTCCGAAACGTTCAGTGCAAGATAAAGAATTTAGGGGAAAAAAAAAGAACTTTTTAAGTTGAATGTGTTGATTGTACTAAGCAAAGGTGACTGCAAATTTGTTTAATTCTTCACTTGTGTAACTAGAAAATTATTAATCTGTTGTTTTACCCAAATGGGTTTGCAGTTTTCTTCATGTGGGATAAGGAGCAGCATATACATTCTGGAACTCGATGCGGAATTCACACCCCCCCCCCCCCCCCCCCCCCCCCCTTACACAATAATAAGTGTGATATCCTAGTAGGTTGAAGCTTTCTTAGCTGGCGCCATAAACTTGTTGTTCCTGTAAAAGGGTGCTTGACTTATGGCTCCTAGGCTGTAAAACGGATAACTGTTTGTAGCATTCTCTCTGTGCATAGGACTTTCCAGTAGTGGGTGCTTTATTTCATTATACTTGTACGAATTCCTGTTCTATCATAAGCCTAATTTAAGATTCAGTTTACCTGCTTGAAGTTGAATTGATTTTCTGTATCTTTTTTGTGCTTAGTTTTATTGGGACCATGCCTCGCAAGGTAAACTACGGATTTGATTATGATGACAACTATGATGACTATGAAGACTATGATTATGACGTTGACATAGAAGAATATGGTTAGTACTTATAAATACGGTGACCTTACTGCCTCTTAATGTGTCTTTTTTGTTGATTTCTTGATTTTCTTCAGTTATTGCTATTGCTTTTTTCTTTTTTGGCCATGAGTTATTGCTATTGCTGAAGTGAACATTCTTAGTTTTTTTATGCATGAGAAATAAATTACAATATGAAATGTAGCATGATTTATGCATCCCCCAAATTTTTCTGTTGCATTAATATGAATGGTGTTCTTTTTAAGGCTCTGAATACACATAATACACATATTTATGATAGAATCATATGATTCCAAAGCAGTGTGGTTAACTGTGAACTGAAAATTTTAAAGTTGTATCTAACTATTTATGTTTGATGATGAACTTTTTCAAAATTATTAATATTTCTTAAGATTGTTAGAGTGAGACCCCTTAGATGGTTTAACAGAATTAGTGCGAGAGCCTATGCATATGCAAGAATCTGAACATTTACATGTATTACTGGTGATGATAATTTATATAATACTTGGTTCTCAATTTGTGAAAGGAGACATCTGGCTGATTTAATACCCCTCTGATTGTTATACCTAACAGACTAACATTTAAGATTGAAATTGTACAAACGCATCAATCCTTACTAGGAAATCAGGATCCTAGAACGTATTAAATAGAAATTTCAATAATGCACATGCGATAAGATGTTATTAAAATTCAAAATTTTGGAAGTGGGTAGCAAAGGGTTAAGTTAGTGATTGTTTCTATTAGGGATCATTTAAGCAGGACTCTGTCATTAATTCCATGAAATATTACTGAAAAGTTCTTTAACTAAGTGATATGTTGCGAATGACTAGTATTTTCTGATAATTGTTTGCTCTCACTTCATACTTTTTGTCCTGAATGATGTTGGCGCCAGCTGCTTTAATCAGGTATTTGGAGGAATCATTTGTATTCTAAGATCTTTAGTAATATGTCTCTGGAACTGGTGGCAGCTTTAATGTTAAATCTCTTTTCTATTGTATAAACAACTTAGCATTTTTCTGCTGTAACAGAACGACCTGGTACAAAGCAAGAGACTTCTGATCCTGGGCTTTGGCGTTGCTCCATTTGCACTTATGATAATGATGACAGTATGATGGCTTGTGATATTTGTGGGGTTCTACGTGGCCCTTTGGTTAACATAGACACTCCCAACAATGAGAAAGCAGGTATTCCAGTTGTGGAAGGATAGTTTAATTTACTACTGGAACATGAATTGCTTTATATTATTGTGACAAGGACATTCTGTTTATATGGTCTTTATTAACTCTCTTTTTCTCCTTGCCTGACTGCCTCTTCTGTGTATTATGCGGTATAGAGGAGGCAAACAAAGATGCCTATTTGTTATGCTTTGTTCACATGGGACATAAAGATCATTCTTTATTCTGTTCTGATATATAAAGTAAGATTGGAGTGGAATGTCTATGGAATATGTGGGAAATTAGATTTCTAGCTTCCAGCCCACCTCCTAAAAGATAAACTGAGGCCCAAAACTGATCTGAAATTTGGTTTGTCTAGGTCCTCTAGGGCATGCTTGGTAGGAGAAATGGAAACATGTTAATTTCATTTGTTGGTGCTTGGTACAGAAGATAAAAAATGAAATGGTTGATAATTATTTTCATCCCTCTTGCATGGTAGGATTAAATGTGAGAGGAACTTTAAAATATATTATATTTGTAATTACTATATTCCTTATCGACAATATTTCTAAAACATCAGAGCAAAGTTGTAAAAGAATATACATATTTTGATTCAGTTCTTGTTGATTGGTTTTAGAGGCTTTGAGAGGAGCAAGGAGGGTAGGACCTTATGGCATTGTGCTATTTATGGAGTTATTTGATGTATTTGGTTGGAAAGAAATGCTTGTATTTTTTAACGGAACTGTTTTGGATTTGAAAGTGTTACGGTATAAGATTGTTTTCCTAGCTTCTCTTTGACGCACAGCTCATTGTTTTCCTGTCTTATATGTGTTTTTATCCAAGAGGATAGCTTATTCTCTTTTTTTCTTTTAATCTTCCTTTCTTAATAAATTTCTTCTTTTATAAAAAAATATACATATTTTGATTGGACTCTTGACATTGCATTTTCATTTTTCATTACAAGTTTGAGATGAACATATTTGTTAATGGTGGGAATGCAAATGGAAACTGTTTTACTTTGGTTTTATTGTATTCATTCTGTTACCAAGTAAACATATAATGATTTCCACCATTTTTTATATCCCTCCTTTTTTCAATCCCTACCTTGCACGCCCTAAATATCATATATCTGCAAGCAACCTGTACTTTACCTTTTTTATCCATTACCTTTGATCCACGTGATGAGGAAAGAGTTCATATTGATATGCTTTATAAGAACTGCTAGGTCTAAGCAACTATTTTCCAAAGGATCCTAATAGACTGCAGGAACAATACTGATTCCTATCTTCATTGATCCTGATCTTCTCCTTTCAATCTCCAAGTATTGATACTGAAATGTAGAGCCACATGAAATCCTTAAATTAGATATGTTTACTTGACTTCTATGTCCTTTCCTCCTTGACCACCAGCTTCTTTACCTATTTTTGATTTCATTGAGATGCATTCAACATAAAGCCACATGCATCAGCCAAAATCTTATCTGTTTTAATTGACCTGCAATCTGATTATTCATGCATTAAAAAGTTTGGCTCTAGGTAGAACCATTCTATGGAAAATTGATGGAGAATTTATTTTCCCAAACCAAGAACTTTGTCTAGGTCAAGAATATCCATAATCCATTGAGAATTAAAATTTTATCTTTACCATGTCCAAATCCAAGCCATGCTGAGCCGATGCTTAGTAAATATTTATTCCTAAATGTGTGTTTGGTGCTTATTGTTAGCTTTTCTATGTTTGACATGTCTTGGATTCTTTTGGCCTTAGCAACACTCCATTGGTTGCTCTAGTGATGCTTCATCTTAAGCAATATAACCGCAGTGGTAACTTGTGTTCATTTTGGTTGGAAATTGGTTGATATTGTTGCTAGTGTTTGGGATAGACAGGTCTCCTTTTAAGTCTTTTTCCCCTTTGTAGAGCTGATCATTGTTAAGTTGGACATAGAGAGCCTGAAGGGTATTATTGCTCTGGATATAGGAATTTGTATCTGGCTCTCTGGATATTGCTCAATGCATAGTATTAGGTTTGCAAGAATAACCGTGATGCCCCTATAACATATTCAACAATCTCTTTGATGCAGTTGAAGGCATATGCAAAAATTCTGGAGCATCCAAATTGGCCAAGTCTCTTTTTGCATCACTGCCGCAACATATGCCCAGAACGGGTTTGTTATTTCCAAAGCTTAGTGATGGTTTTCTGATGGATGGCAGTAACTTCTACAAGCTTGGGAATGTCCAAGGAGAATTTCATGAATTTCATAAGACTTTTAACACTCAAAGCCATTGCCATCTAAACATAGGTCTGGGCATGTTCTGATTCAGGATGTGCACATGTAGATTTAGATTCCTATTCCTACTATACTTGAGCCTTAATAATAATTGCCACAAAATCTTATCATTCTAATGTTCATAATTTTTTCTTCAATAACATGCCAAATTTTGCTTCTTCCAACTCCTGATATATGAGAGTAAACCTCACTTTTCTTGATCTGCAGCCCCTTTCAAGTTTGATATTCCATCCCCAGATGATGTGGTTTCTAATGGGCTGCATTCTTCCAAAATGGGTTCAAAAGGTATCCTGCTGTTATTACTAATATGATTTGACTCTAGGGCCTCAAGTTAGGGAAAAAACAGTATTTCAATTGTAAATTTAAACATTGAGAGAGCAAGTGACCATTCTTTTGAATCTGGAAACTTACGTACATCACCATTTCTCTGTGGTTTATATTGCCAATTTTTTTTCAAGCACTTTCAAATTATTGCACATAGACAAGCTGTTGTCTTGTTTCTTTTGAATCTGTAAACTTTTGGCATTATCTTGTGATTGGGAGTAGATTAGTTGGAAGTGGACATCAAATCAGTGATGGAATATTGTTTTTGTGTGTGTGCCATCAGGCCCTTTTTTTTTTTTGGTGTCAAAAAGTTAATTTTAATAATCCATTATACTGTGTTAAATAGAAAGATACAATTATCCAGATAGTGTTGTTTGAAATTGGAGTTGCTCCATGATTCTTACATATTTAGTTGGGTAATTGTTTGTTCTGCTGTTTATTAGAATATTATTGCCTTCATGCACTGTGTGTGTGGGTCTGTGTTTTTTATTTTTCATATAGGCATTTCTTCATTTACTGAATGATAACCAACATAGAGTGTTGGTATCTTATCATGAGAGCATTGTGCATTTTACATGGCTGTAACAACATGCTTCTATATAATTGTTTCGTTTATTTATTATTTATTTTTTTATTGAAGATTTCCAGTACTCTTCACAGTTAGTTAGAGTGTAATGGAAGTTGGTTAGTCTTCATTCTAAGACTGTCTTTCTCTAAGTGATTCAATTTTGGAATCTGGTTTCTCTAAGTAAGCAATCAAGGGGTTTATGGTCCTCTATCTATCTATCTATTTGTATGTGTATGGATATAGAAACCTATTTATCTATCTATATGTTTGTATCTAGAATACCCTGCACCTACCCAATAGGTTCTCAAGTTTTCCACTAGAAAATATTGCTACTGTTTGTGGATAACTTGTGACATTCTTGGTGCTAACTGTTTATTTTATAACATAGATGTTTGTTTGGTGGTAATAAATATTAAATGTATATATTTTTTTCAATTTCTTGCAACAAGAATTGGTTGGCACAGTGTAGAAAGAGAAACAAAGAATAGACCAAACCAGCCTTGTAAATAATTTATGATGCTTTTGTTGGTTGCCAATTTTGCCATTTCTTTTTTCAAGCTGCAACTTTAGCCCTGTAGCATTAACCAAAAACGGAAAACATATTGGAGGAAAGGGAAAGAGGAAGGATAAACTAGATTTCATTATAATCATTATCTTTGAATCGTAATTTCTTGTGCTCAAAGATTAATCCATCTTATTTCTATCATGCTTGCAGCCAAAGTTATCAACTCTAAAACTTCTTGGCTTTCCTCAAACATCATGGAGAAGAATGAAGCTAAAGTACTATCTAATGCTGAAAGTTCAGACAACTCATTGTCCTTGACACGGAAAGGCAGGGGGCATAGTTTGGCAGAGAGCAAGTTTTCCAAGGATGTGGCAGTTGATCTGGAAACAAGTAGTAAAACTTCAGAGAGTTTACAAGTTCCTTTGCCAAAGAACAAAGCTAACAATGTAAATAAAATAAGCTCTTCGAAAAATGGTACTGTTGATGAGATTAATTGCTCCTCTATCCAAGATGGGAAACCTCAAAGTCTTGCAAGCAGTTTCAACAATATGGCTCTCGATGTAAGATCTGGAAAGTCAGATAAATCAAATGCTAAGGGACCTCGTCCACATGTTCCTTATAAACCAGAAAAATGGATGCTCCCTCAACAATCTGAAGATACATTGACTCAGCTGAATCTTGCTGTTGTATGTCAATGGCCTAATTTTATTTTCTGTTCCAGGAAACTATCGGAGAATCAATGTCTCAAAATTTCAAATATTTCAATTGTAGGTTGGCCATGTTGATTCTGGAAAGTCGACGCTCTCGGGTAGACTACTACACCTGTCAGGACGAATATCCCACAAAGAAATGCACAAGTATGAAAAGGAGGCCAAGTCACAGGTAATCCTGTTGTTGTAGCCATTTGAGTACTAAAGTATGATTCTGTTAAATGATGTAATTTTTTCTCCATCCTTTTATTTCTTTATTATTATTTTTTTATGCAGGGCAAGGGGTCCTTTGCTTATGCTTGGGCACTGGATGAAAGTTCAGAAGAAAGAGAAAGGGGAATAACTATGACGGTGGCTGTTGCTTACTTTGACACTAAGAAATATCATGTTGTTGTGCTTGACTCCCCTGGCCATAAAGATTTTGTCCCTAACATGATTTCTGGGGCAACACAAGCTGATGCTGCAATTCTTGTTATAGATGCCTCTGTTGGTGCATTTGAAGCTGGTATGGATGGTAGCAAAGGACAAACAAAGGAGCATGCACAACTTATCAGAAGTTTTGGTGTCGACCAGGTTATAGTTGTGGTAAATAAGATGGATGTTGTGGCATACTCCAAGGATCGATTTGATTTAATTAGGCAACAACTGGGGATATTTCTCCACTCTTGTGGTTTCAAAGACTCTTCTCTCTCATGGATTCCCTTGAGTGCCATGGAAAATCAAAATTTGGTGACCGCCCCTTCAGATGTTCGTTTCAAGTCCTGGTGAGTCTTCTGGTTAGTATAGGTGTGGTCTTGACTCTTGAATTGTCAGGTGAATGAACAGGGTAATGGAAATGGGACTGTTAGAGTTGTCTAACAGACAGAGTGGCAATAGCGGATGGTTCAAACTAAAAATTGTAGGCAGTTCTCTCCTTATTGGTCTTTACTCTTGACTTGTCAGGTGAATGAATGGGGTAATGGAATTGAGACTTTTAGAATAGTCTAATGGAGACAAAAGTGATGGTTCAAACTAAAAAATTTAGTAGTTCTCCTCATCCTCCTATATGAAATTTTCTGGTAGAAGAAATGAGAAAAGGAAGGGGAGGTTCCTGTTTAGGAGAGTTTCTGTTGGAAGCCATAATTATAAACTCGAGTCGTTGATGGGGCTCGATCTCCTTTCTTGTGGAGTCTAGCACCTCATTTTTTAAAAGAAGACTGTACTAATACTTGAGGCTTTGTTAGTCTGCTGTGCTTTCTCTCTTAAATCTTTTGCCATTGTAGATTGGTTATTTTCCTTGTCTTCCTTGCTCTGCAAATAATTAGCACTAAAAATTTAGTGATGAAAAAGTAGAGCTGAATGTTAAATGCTATACATCTTTAAGCTGATTGATCATATGCTTTCAAAATTTTAGCATTCAACCTCAGGAACAACATGAATAGCTGAATTGCTCTAATGATTTTTACGCTTCGTCCTTGAATTTAAATACATTATCTATCAGAACATGTAATGGCTGACATGTTTCATTATCAAAACTCACCTACCCTCTTGTCCATCCAATGAGAATAAGAGAAAAGAACCAAGCAATTATTGAGAAAAATATATTATATTTCAATATGTACTCTGGTATTATAATGTCTGCTAGCAGGTTGAGAGTGTCTTGAGAAGGAATACTTATTGTGACTCAAGAAAAAGTGGTAATTGATATCCTCTCTTTGGTTAAACCAAATATCTTACTGGTATTAAATAAAAATTCAGGTAAATGAAATAAGATAGCACAGTAGCATTTGTGTACCGAAGATGCTTATATACTGGCAATTTTAGTTCATACTTGGTGATAGCATTCTCTAATAATAATATATTACTTTCATTCAGAGTTTTAATAATATGCAATTCATTCTGCTAAAAGAAGATGGTTGATTGTGTTAAATTGTAAAACAGGTATCATGGACCTTATCTGTTAGATGCAATTGATTCTCTCCAACCTCCTATGAGAGAATTCTCGAAGCCTCTACTAATGCCTATATGTGATTTCATCAAATCACCTACACTTGGGCAGGTGTCTGTTTGTGGTAAATTGGAAGCTGGAGCTCTTCGGAGTGGAACAAAGGTACACAATTGGGTATTGTTAAGGCTTATATTAAATAATCAACTGAAAGATTCAATTGGTTCGTCAGATTGGATTTGTTTTGGATATTTTAAGAAGTCTGGCAAAAACTTTCAATTATGAAACTGTTGAGAGTATATTCTCTCTCAAGTCTTGATTTACAAGCTTGTATGTTCTATAACAAAATATGTAGGTATGCCCATTATATGTTTTTTTTTTTTTTTTTTTTTTTTTTTTTTTTTTTTTTTTTNTTTTTTTTTTTTTTTTTTTTTGAAGACTTCCCTGTTATATGCTAAATACTCTTTTGAATATGTACTGGATAGTACACTTTCCCAGCCATTTATAGTTCCAGAGCATTATTTTTGTTTGACAATCCTGCGTACTTATGTCTATCCCATGCTTCATCTTGGTTTACTTCTCGGAATGGAAATACTCCCCTCATACTTGAAATAAACTTCTACCTCTTATCTTTTCCTTTATGTCTAGTGATGACTAGTCAAATAGCCATACTTCTGTTGTTTTTTAGTCTTTTAATGGTTTCAACCTTTGGATAAAAGTCTTCATGTGACTGAATGCGGGACTCTTTGCATGTATGGTTTCCAAATTTATCTGCATCATTTTATTATGTAATTACTGTAATTTAGTAAAATATAGTGACACATGGAATGAATTCACATGCCTCAACATTTGTGCTATGCAATGAAACATTATTTCTTTTTATGACTGTATTATTTATATAAAAATAATAAAATTTGTAGGTCTTAGTTATGCCTTCAGCTGTTGTGGGAACAGTACGTTCATTGGAGCGTGACTCTAATGCCTGCACTGTTGCAAGAGCTGGAGACAATGTAGCTGTCATGCTGCAAGGTGTAGATGGAACTCATGTAATGGCAGGAGGTGTATTATGCCATCCCGACTTTCCTGTTGTGGTTGCAAAACATTTGGAGTTAAAGGTGCTTGTCTTGGATGGTTCAAGCCCCGTATTGGTAGGTTCTCAGGTATGTATTATGTGTATAACATATCCTTCTTCCTTGTTTCTCTATCTGGTTTATTTGAGGAGAAAATTTTTATTATCTTTTTCTAAATTGCACAGTTAGAGTTTCATATACACCATGCGAAAGAGCCAGCCACAGTTTCAAGAATTGTGTCAGTACTTGATTCCAAGACTGGTAAGGTGACAAAAAAGTCCCCTCGCTGTCTCACTGCAAAGCAGAGTGCGGTAATTGAGGTAAATGAACAATGAAAAGCTTGTTATTTTAATAATCTAACGTTCAGTTCTATCCCTTTTACATGCCAGAGGCTCAGTGAATTTGGAGTGATTTTTATTTGTCCCTGTATTCAGGTAGCTTTGTCTGAGCCAGTCTGTGTGCTGGAGTTCTCTAGTTGTAAAGCTCTTGGACGGGTGTCTCTAAGATCATTAGGAAGAACGATTGCTGTTGGAATCGTGACACGAGCAATTGAAGAACAAGATTAGTTTATGTTATTCAAGGGAGAGAAATTAGATTTTGATGAGATATTCCACAGGACTTGCAGGATACGACTTGGCCAGCCATGTACTGTTTAATTAAATGCCTTGTTAAGCGTAGATTAAGTAATGGTGGAAGAGATGTGGCAGCTACTATGGCAGTTCTTGAGTCAACGTGTGAATTATGCGAGATTGGTGAAGATTTTTGTATTTGATCACCATAAATGTATCATACGGGAGCAGTCTTTGTCAATGCTTCGGAGTTATATCCTATAGCAAACTAGTCTTATGTATCACTGAGACAGTATTTTCTGGCCTTTTTCTTATTCTTTATTGCATATAAATATGTCAATAATTTTGAGTTATATTTTTAGTCAGTGCGAGTAGTTATTTCATTTGATTTTTGGGCAAGGAAATCATGAAATAAAATGAATTTATTATCGTGGCGTGTTAGAACTTGGCCTAAAAGACTTAATAATGCTAAAAGAAAGTTAATGCAACGGCATCGTTTCAAAGCATTGTGGGCACACTTTTTTCCCTAAATCAGGATGAAGCTGTGTTTTAATTCTCCTTGACAAATAACATTGACATATCATATTTATATTCGGAGATTCTATAATATTACATATTATATTGACGTAGCAAATATACGTAATTTTTATATTTTATTTTTTCAAATAAATTTAAAAACAGTTAATTTGTACATGTGTCATTCTAATAATAGTTAATCTTATGTAATATGACATACTACATAAATATAAAAAGTATCTAAGAAACCTCCTATTTATATTGGTGACATGTCAGCAACTTCATTAATTTATTTAGCGGAAAATTTACATAGGGGCAATAAAAATTGTTGGTGAGGGATCAAACTAATAATGAAAACATCAATAAGAGACTAAAATATGATTGTACTCCATTTATATATAAAATAAATTTATTATTTGGTTGTGGCAAAATTTTATGGCCAAAAAGAAAAAGGCAAAATTTGATAACGTGTGCCTTTTGTTTTACTTAATATATAACCAAATAAAATAGATGTTACAAATTATTTCAAAAATTAATTCATATAAATATTAGTTGTGCTATTAAATAATTAATTTTAAAGAGAATTTGTTATAAAGAAATTCAAATAAAAATAACAGGGATTCTATGATACTACATGAGTATGTCATACTATACTAACGTGACAAGCATACATAATTTTTATATTTTATTAGATATAAAATATAATTTATTTAATTTTTTAAACCAACTTAAAAACAGTTAACTTGTATATATGTCATTTATTTATTGGTTATTCTTATGTAGTATGACATACTACATAAATATTAAAAGTATCTAAGAAATTATTGTTTATACGAGAATTTTATGATATTACATTGTATGCCATAATATACTGATGTGATAAGTATATATAATTTTTATATTTTATTTGATATGAAATTAAATTATTTTATTTTTTTACTAAAAAATAACTAATTTGTACACATATCATTTATATATTAACTATTTTTAATGTAGTATGACATACGAAGAAACCTCCTTGTTTATATCACTGTGTAAAACCCTCCTCCTCCATCTCCCACTCCTTGCTACTTTCTCTACTGGTGCACATTGCAAAATTATAAAACTCACATCCTGAATGGCTCGCCTAATTCGAAGAGCTCAAAGAACGCTGTTCAGTTCTTCTACATTTTCTTCCGTTAGAACTGTGATTGATTCAAGGGATGCCATATCAAGCTCTCTTTTACATAGCAGACCTCTCTATGCAAAACCAATGGCCAAATCGCTCTTTGAATCTAACATTTTAAGAATACTCGGTAACGAGATCGAGTACCAGTGCGATTACGCTCCTGCACAACAGGTTCCTACTATTCTTTTTACCATTGCGTTTTTCCTCTTGTTGTCTTGTTTAATGGTAGCTCTGAAAGCAATGTATTTCATTAATATACAGGTATCAATTCAACATCGTTTGGTGCTTCAATTTCTAGGTTCAAATGTGATTATCTCTTTCCTGATTATGATAAGATGTGAATTCATTCATTCAATCGTGAGAAAAATAAAAAGAGAAGGAATTGATAGAGAGTTCTAAAATCATATGATTTTAAAGACAAAAGGGAAAACTCGAAACAGGGAAAATAAGTCAACTGAAGTTAGTATAGAAGTGAAGAAAGCTAGAGGAAAGAAAGTTGTTAGTAGTTTGTATAGAAGCGCCATTAATCTACTTGCATTATGTACTCTTGAACTGTAATCAATAGGTTTTCACTTTTTTGAATCTTTCTTTCAATTCTCAGTAAACAGGGATAATACATTCAGTGTTGCTTACTTCTTCCTTCTCACATTTTATTGCTTTTCTCGAAGGTCATGCTTGTCACTGAATCCAAAATTGTAAGTGCGATCCCTAGTTCTTACCTAAAATAATATTGTCTCTTCCTAAGTTATGCAGCCTGTGAAAAAATTCAATTCATTTGCGGTTCAAGATAGACCGGGTGAGAAGTGGGTCACTATGAGGGGAAAGTTTAGGGACAATGAAGACATTAAAATTGAAGCAACCATGTTTGATGGGTTTGAACATGTTCCTAAGCTTGGAGATGACAGTTCTGGGGTCAATGTGCGTCTTCACATTAGCCTACTTGTGGATATTTCAAAGGGGGAAGGTGGCAATGAATTGGAATTTGTCTGCTCAGCATGACCAGATAGTTTAGAGGTTGAGAAAGTTTACGTACTAAGACGTGATCAGATGCTGGCTAGGCCATATATGGGACCTGATTTCAGGTTTGAATTATGTTCTCATTTTTTATTCTTATATATTGGTTGTTTGGTTGAGAAGAAACAAACTTGAACTTGGTACAAAATTTCATTTTAATTATTTAACTAGGCAAGTTTGAACCTTTATTTTAATAATCAAAACTCGTATCTAATTGTTATAGCTGTTTTGAAGTTGTTCGGTTCCTTAATATTTGTTTTTGTAGTGATTCTTATCTGGGTCAATTGTTGCCTTCAGGAATCTGAATGCTAGGATTCAGGAGGAATTTCGTGAGTACTTGGAGGAAAGGGGGGTAAATAGTGAAGTTTCTGTTTTCTTGCATGATTATATGTTGAACAAGGATAGAATTGAACTTCTAAATTGGTTGGGAAATGTCAAGACTTTGGTGGAAAAGTAGAAGGATGACCTTAGGAACTAAGATTTATTGTAAACATCTTACTTTTTGCCATTTTTGGAATTAGTTTCTTAGGTGAAATTCATTTGATGCTTGGTATCCGGCATCAGTTTCATTATCTGATGTATATACACCTCAAGAATGGTAAGCAATAGAAAGTAGAAACCCCGTATGCGCCTTGTGGTTACATTTCAGTTTGGAGCTTCTGAAGCATATTTATTTGGTTGATAAAGATAAAGTTTTTTTTCGTTTTGGTTTATTGTTTCTTTACCCTGGATTAAGGATTTGCGTTGATAATGAATTCTAATGTGTGGAATGTAACTTTTTGTTTCTGCGAACATTTACTTCATTCCCTGTCTCTATGATCTCAATTACCTTCTTTTGGATATTTGGAATATGGCAATAGCTCGGTGGTCATAGTGCACTTGACTAAATGATGGCTATGAATGAACTGGAATTATTCCTTACAGTATTATTGACCCTTTCCTCTTTTGCTATTTTGAACGGAATAATAATTTCCTCTATAGATTTGTCATTTGTGCATATTATGGTTCATTATGGCGTTAGAATATGATTGGACTGTGTCCATAATAAAACAAATAGGGCATGCCGTGTGGAAATAAAACGTATTTGGTTTAAAACCGTGGAAATAAAACCTTTTGCTGGGGCCCCACGTTTTTTTGATCAACAGCTACCTCGAATAAATTATCCAAAATATGAAGAATTTGTGCAATCAAAATGAATTGCACCGTAAACAAATAGAGCATGCCATTGATTTTTTCTTCTTTCCTTTTTGTTGTCTTATGTGTGTTTTTCTCCTAGATGATAGCTTATCCTCTTTTCTTCTTTTACTCTTCCTTTCTTAATAAAATTACATATTTTGATTGGACTCTTGACATTGCATTTTCATTTTTCATTACAAGTTTGAGATGAACATATTTGTTAATGGTGGGGATGCAAATGGAAACTATTTTACTTTTGTTTTATCATATTCATTCTCTTACCATATAATGATTTTCACCGTATTTTCTAGCCCTCCTTTAATCAATCCTTACATTGCACACCCTAAATATCATATATCTGCAAGCAACCTGTATTTTACCTTTTATGACTCGTTACCTTCGCTCCACATGATGAGGAATAGTTCATATTGATATGCTTTATAACAACTGCTAGGTCTAAGCAGCTATTTTCCAAAGGATCCCTATAGACTGCAGGAACAGTACTGATTCCTATCTTCATTGCTCCTCATCTTCTCTAATCAATCTCCAACTATGGATAGAAGCATGGAACACAACCAGATTTTTTTATTTTTTTTCGTTTTGCTACTGACATAACCAGATGGGTTGAATTATTCAAATATGTTAAGACTTGATGCCCATGTGGAACCCAGTTACTTGTCTTTGTCCATTGAAGCTCGTGGCCTGTACGGTATTTTCCTTTGTATCATTAGTTGCAGCTTCACATTTTAATCAAAGATGTTAAAATTCCTGAAGGGATATTTGCTCTTACAACTTTAAACTCACACACTATTCTTACCATAGGGTTCAATTAAATTTTCAAAAAAACAAAACAAAGTATTGGTAGATACAATCAGGATTCATAGCTAAAACAGTGGTTGATTTAAAGTAAGGATGGAAGCACAATTTGCTTATAAGACTTAAGTTTGATTCCATTGTTAACAATTTATTTGATAAGCAATATGTAATTGTAAGTTTTTATTGAACACATGATATATCCTAATTTTGAAATGGGATAGCTTTTCTTTATATTAAACTTTTAATAACTAAAAAAAAAAAATCAAGATTCACAATATCATACACTTGGATTTATATAGTGTATTTTTTTTTTGTTATATAAAAATATTATATGCTAAAAAAAGGAAGAATAGCATATATAATGACTGATTGACCTAAATATTGCATTTTTATAACTTATTTACACAATTATAATATTTTTTAACTTATTTATCTCAATATTATACTTTTAAAAAAATTAAAAACTAAAAAAAATAAAATCAGAGTGAGTAAGTCCTACCAAACACTCCAATTCGTCTTAGTTGGTGGGTTTGACCAAAAATGCTCTTATTGTGAAACAAAAAAGCTGCCCTGCCACATGTTGTCCAAGTGGTAATCTTTCTTTTTTATTTTCTTGAGGGCGCTGCTTTTAGGGATGGCAATTTGCCCCAGACCCTATGGGGCCCCAATATTTTTACCCAGTCGGGTACGGGTATGGGGTAACAAAATGGGGATGGGGATGAGGATGGAGAATTTTATGGGTAATGTTATAGGGGCGGGTCCGGGGATGGGCAAGCCTTGCCCCACCCCGCTCCGCCCTGCCCCGCACTGCACACAAATAAATAAATAAATATATATATATATATATATATATATATTGTGGAAGAATTTAATAGAAATTCAATGTAAAAGTTGATTGTGGAGCCTAAGCTGAAGATATGCTTAGATAATTTATCAATATAATATACTTGAGCATCCAAATACACACTCTTTCATAAATTGTGCTTATTCTAATTGCTCCTTTTGTGCTTATTCTGATTTTTTATAGGCTTTTATAATTGTTTAAGAACAATTTTTATAATTTTGTTTAAATATTATTTATCTTATGAGGATATCTTGAATTCTTAATGATATTATTTGAGAATTATTTATATTATCTTGTTTGATTAAACTTGAATTTTAGTTAGAAATTGTGTTTGTGATTTATAGATTAAACTTGTAAATTGTGTATATTTAGAAAAGCATGACTGTATGGGTAAATGGGGCGGGGCATGGAGCAGATGGGGATTCAGTGGGGTGAGAATGGGAATGTTGAAAAATCTCCGCCAGAAATGGGTCCGAGGATAGGGACGGAGAGTGTCTGCCCCGCCCCATTGCCATCCCTAGCTGCTTCTGTCAAATACAGGAGACACGTCTTGGGCTTATTGGCGTGTCCCACATGAATATGTCGTAGCGTATCTAGTGAGCCCTGCAACTTTTGATTTTATTTTTTTAATTTATTAAATTTTTAAAAATATAATATTGAGATAAATAAATTAAAAAATATTATAATTATATAAATAAATTATAAAAATATAATATTTAAGTCAATCAGCCTACATCAAAAGTAAAACCCTTGGCATTAAGCATTTTAATTCTTACAATAAAAAGAAAATTGTCATTAGGCTCTTGAAAGTGCTCCTAAGATTTGTGGTGCCTCCGAATTTGGTCTTACTTGATGCATTGTATCAATCCTCAGTCGTTGTTTCTTTATTATTGCATTTTATTCTCAGTCTTCTCCTTCTGTGCCAAGCCAATAATTGTCTTTTCAAATATAGAATTATAGTTGGTTGACATTTCAAACATGCCAAGCTATATATTCAATAGGGGGGGTGCCCCTGAAAATGATTTGTCTATTTTTTTGTCAGTTTTGCAGGTTTTATTAGTAAAATACTGCTTTGTCTACCGGTTGGGTGCACGTTTTGTTAATTCTAAAATGGAACACAACTTTTTAATATTTACAAAGTTAGCCAAAGTAACAACTTTTCAACTTGGTTTCTTGGTTTTTAGCTGCACTCAAAATCAAATTCAACGCAACTAGAGGACACTAGGACAGGGATCTTTAGGCGCTGTCATAATGAGCTATGGAAGAAAAAGAAAAAGGCCGGCAAACCATTAATTTTGACATATCATGAATAATTCATGCATTTGTTGCATTTAACAAAGTTATCCACAGTGTCACATATGAGGTCCCTTCAAGAATTTAACACTGAAAACTTAGTCCTCCCCTCCCCCTCACCCCAAAAAAGAAAGGGTAAGACATCCTTCCTTCTACTTTAGCCATTTTAAGTGTTATGGTTTTGTTATAGCTTTTTGACTTTTTGGGTCATGGGGCATAGGGGTGTAAGAATTGTCCATAGCGATCCCACTCTCCATCATCTTCTTTAGTTGCTTGGCCATAAAAATCCTTTTTTTTTTTTTATATGAAAATGAAATTTAAACACTCTATCAAAGACCCCTGTGGAAGAAATATTCTCCTTTGCCGGTAAACTTTTCTAGTAGGCTGCAATGCATTGCCGCCATGTTTGAAACAGAAAGGATAAGGAAAAAAGGGGCAATTGGTAAAACTTTGGCTAATTTTGTAAATATTAAAAAGTTGTGTTCTATTTTACAATTAACAAAACATGCATCCAACCGATAAACAAAGCAGTATTTTACTAATAAAACCTGCAAAATTGACAAAAAAAACAGACAAGCCATTTTCAGGGTGTAGCATAGCACCCCTATTAAATAAGTCAAAAAGATAAACACGAAACCATATAAAGAAAAAATCACTGATAAGCAAAACGTGTCTTTTCTTATCAATTATTTCAATTTTCACCTATGTACGGTACTAGTCTAGTTGGCTAAAAGAAATTTTCGCAGCCGCAAGCCTGCAAGATATTTCCAAAAAAGGGTCCCGCTCTGTTTGGTGCTTTTCAGACCACTCTTTCCCACGTGGACCACAGAAATAATAAACATATTCATAATTATTATTACTTTTTTAAAATTATCTTCATATATAAATAATAAATAATTAAGAATTATTTTTAAAAAAATATATTTATTAAAATTTTGTGTACTCGCTCTTTTATTTTTTTATTATAATTTTTTACCTCTTCACGAGTTTCTTTCTTTTTTGTTTTATCAATTCGTGCAATATACGAATGTTGTACTAGTTTTTAATAATTAGAATGCATAATATATATATATATATATATATATATATATATATATATGATAATTTATATGGGATAGTTAATAAAATAACTATAACCGCCCAGAAATTATTTATTTAGTAACTCATTTAAAATTATTTTTTATTTCATTAACTTACCAATAATAATAATTTTTAGGTTCTTCTGCTTGGACTTCATTGTTTTTGAGAGTTCTATTCCAAGAAGTCAATAAAAGCAATTAATTATTGATATAGAAAAGGACAACAACATTATTACAAGCCTTGTACAGAATTTATGTATTAAGGTACAAAGAAGCTGAGAGAGAGTGTGTATGCGTGTCTCTGATATTTGGTTTTAGCTCCAGTGCCAACTGCCAAGTGGTAACCTAAGTCAGATAGATGTTTCCAACTGGGTTGTCCTCTGTCTCTGCAGTTTGCGGTTATGCAGCTGGAATTGCTGGTATTATTTTCCATTACTTTCAATTCAACTTTTTCTGGATTTCAATAATGTTTTATTTCATTTCAGCATATTTTCAACGAGTTCATGTCTTTGCATTGCACCTTGATCTTGAAGATTTTCCAACTTATATTAGCTTTTTATTCATTATAGTTTTGCTTCTTTTTCTCACTGCAATGACTTTATAGTCTATTCCAAATAGGGATGTGATTAATTAATTAGCTCATATTGACATTCAAGAATTGAATAGCTAAATTGAACATGGCCTGACAAATTTTCAAATTTCTGACACACTAATCTGAGAGAAAATGGAAGGAAAAGAGAGAGGTTTTGGCATACTTCAAATTTCGCTTATACATCTCTCAGTTTTATACTTCGGTATTAGATTCTGAGAAATCAACTCCTACATGAAAAATACACCTTGACTGACATTCATCAATATCCAATAAGCTAGAAATTTCAGGTTACTTGTTTTTTGGCTTTTCTCTGCAACCTTTCTGATTTTTGGAAAATTCTGCTGCACTAACCAACTAGCAGAATGCTATTTTGATTCCTTGCCAGAGTTTTGGTAATGATAAATTGAATACTGGTTTCTTTATTGCAGGGAATGTCTTTGCTTTTGTGTTATTTGTATCACCTATGTAAGTTGTTTAAAATCTGAGAGAAGGAATGAAGTCCAATTGCTTACAAAGTTAAACCCTCTCTCACTCTTTGGTTTTCTTGATGTTTTAGACCAACATTTAAGCGAATTGTCAGAAACCGATCAACACAACAATTTTCAGGACTGCCTTACATATATGCCCTCTTAAACTGCTTGATATGCCTCTGGTATGGCTCACCATTTGTATCACCTGGTATCATATTGGTTGCTACTGTCAACTCCATTGGAGCTCTTTTCCAGCTTGTCTACATTGCTATATTCATTACATATGCTAATAATGCCAAAAGGGTAAGTTTTTCCATCTAATCATTACCTTTGTTTAAATAAATTCCATTAGTTTCAACATCATTTTCTTATGCTCCTCTACATTCTGCTTGCAGTTGAAGATGTCAGGATCGTTGATTGCAGTTTTGTCACTATTTACTATTATGGTTTTTGCGAGTATGAGACTTTTTCATCCTCATGCCCGTCAGTTATTTGTTGGATACTTGAGTGTTGCCTCTCTCATTTCCATGTTTGCTTCACCATTATTTATCATTGTAAGTTCTTCTGCAATGTTTTTACATAGAAAATTTCCTTGGTATCATCTGCTGCTTACTCATATGGTTTACACATGCTAGAATTTGGTTATTAAAACGAGAAGCGTAGAATACATGCCGTTTTATCTTTCCCTTTCAACCTTCTTGATGAGTCTCTCATTCTTTGTTTATGGAGCCTTCGAGGATGATCCTTTTATATATGTAAGTCTGCTTATTCTTCTAGAGCTATGTAATTCCATCAACTATTTGATGTTCGTTTGTTATTCCTATGAGCTGATTGAACATGGGAAAGAATGGCTGTTTAAAGATTTCAAACTTAATTATGCTTTTCTCCCATATTGTTGTCTACAACTAAATACTAGGGAGAGCATTAAAATTTTCATATATGTATTGCAATCTTTGATGGTCTAAACTCCCTTAAGTTTAAATTCCTATCACAATATAATTCCTCATTTTCTTCTCCTAATCAGGTCCCAAATGGAATTGGAATACTCTTGGGGCTTGTGCAGTTGCTTGTGTATTATTACTATTGCAGTACATCAAGGGAAGACTCAAGAGAACCATTACTTGATCACTATCCATGAAGACTATAAACCAACATGATAACCAATGGCTATTATTTGTTTTCTGTGGTCATTTTTCTGTTTTTGAAACAGATTTTCCTTACCTTTCTTTTTGGCAATTCTCCTGCCAAAATATGATGTTGTCTCTTGCCATATATCTTTCTTTTATTTGTGCCTGGAAGGCTGGCTGTAGGAATTTGTGAAGTGTGGAAAATATCTTGAGGCAATTATTTTAAAGTCACTCAAATGAATGATAAGTGTGTCATAATTATTGTTAAACTTTTTTAATTGCCCTTATTGATGACCATTAAAAAATATAAGCTGACTATTGGTCATATACAATGAACATTGAAAAATACAATATATGATCGTGGATTAGTATGCAATGATGATTTGTCAACGCAAAAGAAAAATTTGAAAATTTAACAATAATTATGACCTAATTAAAAAACTTTATTTTTTTAGTAACCCACTTAATTAAAATTATTATTAATTTGAGTTTGAAATAATTATCTCAAATATCTTCTTGCTATTCTGTGATTGTATTGTTTTTATCTGTAAAACAAGAGCATCAAGAAGTCGACAATCTTAAATTTTATTGTTTTCTTTTTTTGTCTCTTCTTTTGGTAGAAAAGCAACAGCATATTCTTAAGGTAATAAAATTACAGTATAAATTATAAACGCACATGAAACCTATCCCTCCCACCGTTCAAGAAGATACAAAATATCAAACAACAATCCCAAAATTTTATTGTTTTCTGAGACTTCTGAAACGGTTGCAATTGCGTTTATGATACGTAACTACTATTAAAAGAAAGAGATAAGATAAGAGCAAAGCAGATCTCTCTTTTTGAGTTTGTGTTTATTTGCCGAAACAAATTCTAAATTTATCATCAAGCTGCAATGCTCTTTTGTACATAGTGGCGCGCTGCATGTGATGTGAGCCACCGAACAGAAACCACAATAGAGTAATAGACACTTAAATCACAGCCCAAGCCTAACAATATGTTAAATCCCTAAAGGTTTGTTGTTCTTTTTTGTTTCATGAAGACATAGAGGTTGGAATCTTTAACTTCTTGTAAACAGGAATGGTAATAGGACGGGAATGGGTGGGGCAGACACTTCTCGTCTCTATCTCTACGAATCCATCTTCGGCTAGAAATTTTTCAATAGCCTCATCCTCGTCTCATTAAATGCTCATCTGTCTCCTGCTCAGCCATTTACCTATACAACCATGTTTTTTTTAAGGAGGTTTCTTAGATACTTTTCATATTTATGTAGTATGTCATACTACATGAGATTAGCCAATATGAAAATGACACGTATATAAATTAATTATTTTTAAATTTATTTGAGAAAATAAAATAAATTATATTTATATTCAATAAAATATAAAAATTACGTATCATTGCCACGTCAGTGTAGTATGACATACTCATGTAGTATCGTAGAATCCCCGTTTTTTTAAATATATACAATCCAAAAGAAAATAATTATGTAATGTATTTTATATATATATATATATATATATATATATATATATATATATATATATTATTTATGTACAATAAGAAATGAGATAGAACAAGATAAGTAATGACTTTCCCATCTTCAACCCCGACCTCATAAAATTACCTATCCTTATCCTCATACCTATTTTTTTTGCCCCATACCCGTATCCAATCGGGTAAAAATAACATGACCCATCGAGGATAAGATAAATTACCATCCCTACTTGTAAATTATTCAAACCCTTCATTTCTAGACTATACCTAGTGACTTCAATACCTATTGGTTTAATATAACTGATAACCTGGTTAGCCGATTAGGCCATGGATATTTATAGATGATTTTGGTGGACCTGCTCATTTCCTTAGCAATAGCATCATTCTTGTCAATTACGTCCTGACAAAAACCCTGGTCCTCATAAATGTTAAAACTGGTAATGTGATTAACATAGTGAATATCATTCTATACCTAAATGTACCTTTACAATGATTTTCTAGGTACCGAATGCAAACCTTCAAATTTCCAAACACTAAAAATACATGGTGCCAAAAATGACCTCTAAGACATACATCCACCGAAAAAATTTTAATCTAAGAAATTTTTAAAATACAAACAAGCGCAAAAAAAGGAATCAAGAGTCAAAACCCCTGCCCTCTTGGGCATGTATGCCTTCTTTTCTGTTTGGTGATTTGTGGGTGTGTGTTTAACTTCATGACAAATCAAGAATCATCAAATGAGCCCGAGCTGGAATCTTCGTTTGAACCCTCGCTAGAATCTTCTGTATCTAAAGGAACAACCATGCTCTCAAGTGAATCCATATCACCAGCATCAGAGATGGTGTGTATCCGGAGTTTGTCAGCATCATCACTGTAAAAATCAAAACAAAGAATCATTCTGTCTTGAGTATGACCACCAGTGATTTTAAGCTCATTTTGGCATTTTGGTAACAGAGACAGGGTGAATGATACAAAGGAAATTGCTTAAAACAAATTAGCATGTTTACTCAGTAGAGAGAATATAAAGCCAATGTTTTTCTGTGAGAATGATGATTTGGACGTCAAGTTTTTATGAATCCTCTGAAATAGAAAGAATAGTTCAAAACAACAACAGGAACCCAAGCATAGAGCATACTCTGTAACCCCGAAGATTTCCTTGACAATTAAGGAGCTATCTCTTGAGCAGAACTCCGGCAGCTGGGACAAAAATGCCAAAACAATAATTTAATTAATTCAAACTTAAAACACGCTAATAATCAATTAGAACAATGAACATTATGGTGTCCAGGAAAAGAATATTACAAAATTATGGAACAACAATTAGCAAATCACATAATAACACTCTCATGGTTTTAATGTTCATATACCTAGTAATCAACCAAAACCATCTGCCCCTCAGTGAAAACAAACTAAAGATCAGCTAGTGTTGGCCAGTGGAGTCGCAGATCAAAAATTAAATAGCCAGAGCAAGGACCACCAATTCTCTTAAAAGCTAGTTCTTTTGGGAGTATTGGGGATCATGCCTAAGAAACACCCTTAACCTCTAAATTTTTGAGGTACCAGAGTCAAGCTTGTGTTTTAGACTTCTAGGATATGTGCATGTGTGTATGTTCGTTTTGGCCAAAATATAAGGCAAGAGACCATATGCGAGTCACATGCATGATAACATACCATGATGGGCAGCATTATGATGAAAAGGAATACTACAGTTCCATAACTAACAACCATATTTATTTATTCATCAACCAAAATTAAACCATCCCTGTCCAATATTAACAAGGTGCAACACAACCTGATTCAACCAGAAAGCCATATTTGAAGGCAAGACTTGTACTCCCCAACAACAAGCACTTGAAAACAAAAACAAAACACAAACAAACAGAAGTTCTTCTGTAATATTGCGCTAGTTTCAAATTATTTCAGTATTTATGGACCCCTTTCAGTGGGTTCCACAAATCCTTATATCAAAATGAAGGTACCAGTATCCAGTAGTACCAAAAGAGGTCAAAGATGGGCACTAGGAACTATACATTTATTTTATTTTACATACAGAAAAGCAAAAGAAATTTTTTTATCCTATTTATGCTTGCAGTCATGTACCTCAGATAGATAGAAGACTTTTCCAAAAAGGGCCTGAACAGCTAGTTTTCTCTTGAAGCCCTTTTCAGTATAACCCACTGTTTCCATGACAACAGGGCCTACAAATCACAAGCATAAATAAAATTAGAGAGAATAGGAATTATAAAGTACATTTCTAGAATTAGCACTTGTAACAACTTGGTTTACTTAAGCAGTAAAAGAAACAAACTGAGTTCATGCATATTAGAGGGCCCCAAAAGAGAAAGGGAGACAGATGAAGAAAGAAGAATCAGTTCTCTCTCATCACCAGCTTCTTGTCCCTTCATTGATAATCTGAGTTTCTAGTCGGTAATTTTCAAAACTATGTTCCAGGTAGCTTCAGAACATCTTTAATTGGAATGACATATTTTATAGTTCAGAAACAAACAAGAGTCGGAAAAAACCACATCATGTGGCAAATTAAAGATCACTAGCTACAGGAGACTGTCCCGAATTTCAGCTGAAAATAAGACAGAATTGTTGATAAAGTAATTTCAACTTCACATTAACCAATCAGAGTTCCACTTGGATTCACGTTTCCTAAAACAGGTCATCAACAAATGTGTATAATGCAAGACACAACAGGATTCTAAAGCAATGCCAACCACAGAAGTGACACTAGTCAAGAATTTAAATTACCTAATACATTATTAAATTATAGCCAATTTAAGGAAAAGGAAGAAAGAAAACACTGCAACATGAAATTCTGTTACCAGCGCTCAACATATTGAATTAGCAATCAATTTCACCAAAATGCAACTTCAAGCAACATTCCCTTAAGTCAAGACACTGTTTCACCAATAGGCAGATTAGTGTGGACATTTGAATAACTAAAACCTAGTTCATTTTGTGTTGGCGAGCACATCTATAAGTTATTATTTGGGAAGACATGGAATGGAGACCATATATACACAGATAAACAAACAACATTAGGAATAATTTACCTTTGTCTCGTACAATTCGTCGTGAAATTTCATTCAGAGTCTCAGCAACTTGGGAGTCACTTAACATAGAAACCCTCCTGAGCTGAATTAAGTCAGCTACCATGTCAGGGTTGAATGGTTTCTCATTCAGAGCATAGCGGATATACTTCCGCAAGATTTCTTCAACACCAAAATCTGTCTGAATATCAGTTCACGGTTGTTATTTAAAATCAGATTGTATGTGAGCACAACCACATAACGATACATTTACTCAATTGCACTGAGATAGACACACCTACAAACTTATCAAATATAGAAAATGAAACACCAATACCTCAAATTTTTGTTTTTCCCAAAATAAAACAGGTCAAACCATGTAATGGGACATAGAGAATGTACTGGGACAAAATCATAAGAAGTCATTACTCATGGTAATTTTTAACAAGCAATGCAATATTTATGGTCTTGGCATGGTGCTCATCAATTTTGTAACACTTGCTAAAACATAGTATCAAGTGTAACGAAGCATGGACACCAGTGCAAGACCCTTGATGAGGCATGACACTGGCATGGTTACATAGCAAAACAAAGTATAAATAGGAGAATCATTATATAGATATGTCAACCGCAGAAAACAATATATGATAGAATAACATAACCACAAATAAATAAGGGGATTAACCATTTGATTAAGATTTTAATATTACAATTTGTAAACAACTGAGTATATGAACGTCAAGTTGTCCCCATCGAATAATATAAAAATTTATTCACAGTACACCATTTTATCATAAAAGCAGTAGCCATTCCTGATCTGTATGTCAAAAATACAAATGGGAAAGAAAGATAACATCTTGACATTTCCTAATTCCAACTACAAGGTTGAAGGAGTTGGTCCTTGATTTAACCTTAGTTGTAGATTCTAAAATCTGCATGAAGTCAACCACATTTAATTTAACTGTTGAATATGCCACTTTCAATATTCAGATAGGGCCATCATCATTTAGATATTCCAGATGAACACAATCCTTCCTATATAATAAAAATGATTTTGCCTTACTAAGCCAAGGTCATGTTAATTACTATGCATCGCCAGCTTTCAAATTTGATACATCAAATATTTGTCCAACACTTACATTATACATACCACCAAGGAAACAGCAAATAATACAACACACTATAGAATATGATAAAAACTCTATTTCTTCCAGGGTAATAACCAACATAATAAGCAATGATGATAATTAGCTAAAGTTGTTGAAGGAAAATCTTATTTTTGATTTATAAGAGAGGATATGACCATTTAATACCACATTTAATTGGAAATTTGCAGAGCATTGGGTATCTCACCTTATTCTCAAGTTCCTTGAGAGCATCAGGCTTGACTTCATCTCTTCCTTTTTGAAATAAATCATCCAGTGACTTGCATAGCATAGCATTTTTATTGACCTGCAGAAATATATATAAAATAAGACCACAATTTTCACTGTGATACTACCAAACAGAATATTACTATCGGACTCAACAGATTTCTCGAAAATCCCATAATGAAAGAAATTAAAATGTTAAGTGAATTATGAAATAAAAACTTGCACAATTGAAGTTTGCAAGGCCTAAAACCTGAAGTGGAACAAATTAAGCATATTTACATCGACCCACTTCCTTTTTCCTTAGCACAAGACATGAAATTAAGCAAATTATATAGTAAATGTTGGCAATAATAGTAAATTGAAGGGAAGAAAAAGTGCGTGGATAATGGGTAAGTGAGAGACCAGTCTGCGGCGTTTTGCTTTAGGGGAAGTGAATTTCTTGACGGTCTTGACAAAGGCAAAAACGAAAGTAAGGCCAACATAAGCAAGAGGAACAGCGAGAATCCAAGGCAAGGAGCTGGTACCAACTCTAGGCCCAGGAATGGCCTGAGTGACAGACCCAGTGAACTCCACCACATCAAGAGCCTTTTCCTGAATCCACGGCAGCTCCTCCTCCACTTCAACTTCAACTTCCTTCTTTTCCGAAGCTACTTTATCATTTGTGTTGTTTAATTTCTTGTCATTCTGAATTGGGTTTGCGTTAGAACTGTTCTTCGACGCCGCAGCTACACAGACTGAAGAAAATAGGAGTTGTTTCCTCCGTGTATGAACATTAGGGAATGAAATAATTCTGTAACTTGTAGGATGCAATGGCGATAAAGAAGCTTTTGGGCGAGGGAGCAACTGGGAAGCAAGAGAACAAGAAGCCATTAGAGGGAATTGAAAGAGACTCTCACTCTGCGAGCTCTTCCTCGCTTCCCAGAACCAGAAGCAAAGCTTGGCTTGGGCTTGGGTTGCATCCGTTGGGTTTCGGCCTTGAACTTCTCGCCGTTTAAAATCTCTTTCCTGCGAATGTGAACTTTATTACTTTATTACCTTTTTTTTTTTTGTGTGGATTATTACTTTTTTTTTTTGTGGGTAAAAAAAATGGTGGGATGAGTGTCTCATCACTCCGAGGCCAGGATCTGACACGGCATTGGCCTCTCCCCAAGGGACTTTTTTGCACACATGGATGATCGAACGCTGGACCTCGTTGAGTATCCATCTAACATTCGTCCAACGTGCAAGCCTAGTCAGATACCCATTGGGTTGGTGGATTATTACTTTATTACCCTTTGTTGGTATTACAAATTATAATTTAGGACTTAAACATCCCTTTGCCAACTTAGACGAGTTTGAGGGATTTTTTTGGGGTGTTTGTCAAGCTACAATCCCAAACCCTTTTCTAATAGGGATGTAGCGTTATCCATATTCTTTATTGAGGGGTTTTTAGTAGGACCTACTTAATGATTTTAGTATATTTGCAAAGATCTAAAAAATCTGAGTGTCATATATGTGACAGAATACATAGGTCCTTATAAAGTACAAGAACGACACTATATAAAAAAAAAATGTCAAATTCTATTTTTTTAATAGAAGTTAAATTTTTTGTTTGGCACGTTTTCTTATATCATATCGTTCTTGTATTTTATATGAAACCGTGTGTTCTATCACAGATTAGGTGATTCAGTTTTTTGATATCTTTGCAATGACACCAAATTCGGCATCTGGATTCCACCAAAAAACCCTCAATCAGGAGATGGATAGTGTTACACCCCATCTTAAAAGAGGTGTAGCTTAACAAACATTTTCCTTTTGATGGTAATAGATAGATTCATGAAAATTAGGGGTGTAATCGGTCCGGTTTACACCTCAAACCCACCAAACCATATTGGTTTAGTTTGGTTCGATTTTCTAAATTTTTAAGAGTAAAACCGAACCGAACTGGTCCAGTTCGATTCAGTCAGTTTTTGCCAGAAAATCTACACAAGCCATTTTTCTAAATTTGAACAAGAAGAAAGCCAAAAATTGAACCAGTTTTTAGCTATTTTATAAAGAAAATACTTCAAAATAACCAAAACGACATTGTTTTAGCCTACTTGGTTCGGTCCAGCTTATTTTTGGTTTTCCTTCATTGAAATCAAGAACCGAACTGAAACCTCGATTTTTTTTTTAAAAGAAACCGAGAACCGGATCGACACCCTCGGTCCGGTTCGGTTCGATTGGTTTGACCAGTTTAGCTTACACCCATAATAAAAATAGGTTTTCCAATTCATCATTCCATGGAAGTTATGAATTATTTCATTTTGTTTTCCAAAAGGGGTTGTATACTTGTATCTTAGGAATATATGGATTTGAGATAATGAGATATAACCTCTTTGTTTTCACGTTTATAACTTTATAGTGATAACCTATGAGCTTCAATTTCAAATTGGGATTTTCATCTAGGACTTTGGCCCAGTATGAGTACAAGACTTACTTAAGCACTTATATAAGAATGTTTGATGTGAAAAGCTCTAATATAATAAATACTTTTTAAATTAAGTAATTTTGTGTTTGGATATATAATTGAAAAAAGTGCTTCTAAAATTATATTATGAGCTCTCGCAAAGACTTTTTTCTATAAGCTCTAAGAAATAGCTTTATAAAATAAGCGAAAAATATCTTTTTAGAAGGTAATAAACTATTTACATAAGTTTATTCAAACATAATTTTATTTACATATAAGCACTTATAATAATAAATAAACTCTAGTAAGCCATAAGCTATGCTATCTAAATAAAAGCTTTTGTCTTGAACTAATGGTTATTTTCTTTTTCAGTCTATATGTAAAGTAACACATCTTTCAGTTCCTGTTCATCATTGATGACTGCATAAGGCAGTTTTGGGGACTAGGACTATTATTTCCATTTTTTTTTTGTATTAACTAACTACATATATCTCATTGGAGTCTATCATTCTGCTAAAGATACGGAATATTGGCCTCAAAGGTCTCTCTTGCAAGCTACTTCAAGTGTATAAGAATTATCATTTAATTTCTCTTTTTAAATATTTTACACTTGAATTACACTAATCCAGATATGCAGCAATGCATCCTTCTATTCTAATAAACTTCTATAACGCTCTCTGCAGCAATGAATTTTATGTTGCTATTTAACTCATTTTGATTTTATAGACTAAATATANAAAAAAAAAAAAAAAAAAAAAAAAAAAAAAAAAGCTACACAGTTAAAGGGGAAGTTCTCATTTTATTCAGGTCCCTATCTTCATTTCAAATATTCATTCACGTGAGGAAAAAAACAAAAGGTCTAGATTCACTAATAAGAATGGTTTAAGCAATATGGTTCCTTGCAAAAACTGTGTAAGAAAATAAATATGATTCTTTTATATGTAAAACAGGAAGCTCAAAATTAAGCACTTGTGGGAGGTTAGCCAACCTACTACTTTTCTCAACTAAGAAATAAGAAATGGATGCAAATTCAAAATGCAATTGGCAGCTGCTATTTGAATAATCGCCCAATAGGATAAGAAAATAAAACTCTCACTTAAAGCTTAGACTTTTTAGGACTTCGAGGTTCTTGAGACCATTCGGGAGGGAATATTTTGTATCCTTGGGTTGGTTCCGTTTCCTTCACTTCTTCATCTCCGTCTAGAATCTCTTTAGAGAATGCGTTTGGATTGGCTTTGATGCAATTCTGCAGAGCAACAAACGGATGTACACAGTCCGAGCCCTACAAAATAAGAGTACAATATAAGAGACAGTTTCATATTTTAAGCCCTGTAGAGAATGAAAATAATCCAAAGGATGATTATTAGAGAATTTGAATTTCATTTTCTTCTTTGGCCATGAATTTGAATGTCATTTAATAGTGGTTACTGCACAAGATGATAACTAATATGGACCTAACACATAACTATAGAACTCTTTGATTGATACCAACAGTGAAACAGTTTTATTTCCTGGTTAATCAGCCAAATGATGCCATCTAATGTAAAACATAACAGGAATCGGGAAGCTGTTAGATCCACTACTGAGCCATTTGGTTCATAGAAGATCCGAGAAAGGAAATAAGAAAATCATTTGAGGGTTCTTGGTAAATTTTATTTTATTTTTTCCTTCTCTCGTCCTAGGGAGCCAAATGAAACAGTAGAAATACCAATTATAAGCGCTTTCACCCACAATCTAGTTTCTATTTACAGGATTTCAGGCTACAAGCAATTGTAACTGTCAGTTGAAAATGCATTCTACGACAATGGATGTGCCCATTCCTCCATGGCTCTTTTTTGTTTCATGAATCATAATTGAATTAATATAGCTATATCTGTCATTATAGTGGAGGAGAACTATGAAAAAAACTGAATTAAGAATGTCATTAACAATGGATGTGCCCAGTTTCTATTGTTACATCACGCATAACCAGTTACCTTTTCTTCAGCAGTACTTTTGAGGAAACATAGGAATGCCTCTGAAAACTGAGATCCGCATGGACCACTTCGCAAGTCAGCTATGCAAGGGCAGTCCAAAGCTTTCTGAGCCTTTGCCTCTAAAGACTGAAAATTGTAAATATCAATTTCAATAACTGATTTGTAAGTTGAGAGCAAGTTCAAATGTTTGAAATGAACAAACCTCGGTCCCTTCATCTCCATATGCTGCAGCTTCTGTAATAAAGAAAGACAACAAGTGGTCAACAATCATACTTCTAAGCATTTATAATGTATTGTTGACATGAAACAAGTGTCTATACAACAGGGGTAGTTTATCCTCTACCAAAATCCCACCCAACCGGCCTCAATGGGATTACGGAACCTCTATGATGGAGTACCCAGTCCTCAACCCTATTGGGGGTCCCCTTGAGGACTGTGCGCTGCACACTCATTCAAACTAACTGAAATGTGCTGAATTTGATTTTGAAAGGATGTCATCAGGGGCAGTATTTGGTCCTTCAGTGAAAAAATTTCATAAAAAAAAAGAAAAAAAAAAAGCATTAACTGATTTTAAATTCAACATGAACTTCAATAATCCAGTTATTCAACAAGTTGTAATACTAATAGCAACGTCACAATTATTGTAGCAAATAGCAAGCAATGTCTAGGTTCTCATGATAATGGTATAACACCCAACAGCTAATGAAGAAGCGGACAGTGAAGCATTATGAATGCAATGGTGGCAAACAAGGTTAAGGAGATTCAACGTTTCGCTTGAGTTAGACATTTTGACAAACAAGTGAAGCCCATATATCTAGAAACACAAATTATGACATGATATGATACAATTAGCAAGGATCGGAAAAAAAATGAACCTGCAATTAAAGATTCTAAGTTAGTGGGATTTGACTCTCTGGTTTGATCATCCACAGTAGCAGCTTCCACGCTTTGAGTTTGACCCATCTTCTTCTTTCTCAGGAATCGATCAAGTCAAGTGATGGCGGTTACTCGTTTTTTCTTTTGCCAATCACAGAAGAAGGAAGGAGCTCTCTTTGAAACGGCGTGGTCAGTTGACAGCTTTCGACCCACCTCCAACAGATCAGAATTCAAGGCCGGGCTTTCCCACTGGGTTTCCCTCTTCTACTTTTCTTAAGCAATGAACTGTAAAAAGGACCGTGGGAAGTTTTTTTTTTTTTGGTTGAATTACGCTGTTGGTCCCTAAGTTTACTCAAAATTCAATTGAATACCCATGCTTTAATTTTTTTTTTCAAAGAGAACTGTTATTATTTGTTATGGATCTTGTTCTTAGAGAAGTGATATGTCTACTATTATTTAAAATTTTGTTATTTTTTTGGGTCATTGACTTCAATAGTATATTTTGAAAATTTAATTTCACAAATATCATACTTTTCAAACAATTTTCACATCTACCATAGTTTTTATTTTTTTTTAATATTATGTCATTTTACAAAGATAAAGTTTAGGACCACCAATTACATAATTGTGTATATTATTGCACCACAAGAATGATATCATTTGGCAAATGGCGTTACTCTTGTGATGACGCATTATCCAAATAGTGTCACTCCTATCAAATTCCTACTAGACCTACTATGGTAGAAGAGTGACGCAATTGAGCTTATTACGTCACCCTTGGTGACACCATTTAGATATTACGTCATCACAAGAGTGACACCGTTTTCCAAATGGCTTCACTCTTGTGATGTTACAATATATACAATTATGTTACTAGTCTTTTTTTGCAAAATGAAAACTACGGTAAATGTGAAAATTATTTGGAAAATATGGTATTTGTGAAATTAAATTTTCAAAATGCATTATTGAAGTCATTGATCCTAGTTTTTCATATGTATAAATTATAATTATGGCAACAAGTCATTGAGGGAAGGCTATCCCATTTCATTGTTAAGACATGTCACAGACCCCAATGAAAATTTATAGTAGTACTTATGCCTACAAAAGAGAGAATGTTGATAGTGGAATTCGAACCTAAACTTCATAAGCAAAGTAATTCGAGATTGGAATTTAAATGAATCCTCAAATTTCTTCAAAAATATAACCTATTAAATTCTTTGAGAAGGAAGTTCAGAAAACCATTTCTAGGTAATACATAACATAAGAGCTAATACACAATTAAGAGCAAGGAATCTCAGACATTAACAAATAGAATTAAACCAAGTAGCATTATTACATTGTTTCCGACAAAAAAAAAAAACATAAACTTGCTAATGACAAATCTTAATACATGAAGCAAGTGACTCGGCTGTGCATGTCAATGTTCATATCTTTTTTTTGGTTATCTACGGGGCAAAAGCCCAAAGAAAGCAGAGAAACTACAACAGAAAGTTCCTAGGCCGAGCTACACCAGTAACATCGTCCAAAAGCACCTGCTGCAAGCAAGCTGGCGGGGACCAGAATCTGTCAACCAAGAATCCACCCAAGTGCGCATCCCTTGCAAGCAGATCCGCACACCTGTTACCCTCTCTATAGACATGATGGAACTCCAGAACCCAGCTCCACTGCTTCATATCTCTTAGCTCTTGAACAAGAGGAAAACATGGATGAAACCTATTATGACAGTGGTGCAAGAGAGAAATGCTGCATTGCAAATCACACTCAACTATCACTTTTCGAGCACCCAAATCCCAAGCCAACCGAGTTCCATGAACTAGCCCCCATAACTGAGCTTTTGTTCATATCTTAAACTGTGCTCAAGGGGTTTTTCAGATTCAAGCTGGGAATTGCAAGATCCCCAAATCCCAGTATCTTGAAATTTAAGAAGTTGCAGATATCAAAACCAACTCACGCCGGCTTGTTATCAAGTGCATTTCTAGGACAGATTGATCCTCAAATTGACTTGTGGTCTAGTGGAGTGAAAGCATGTAAATTAGAAGTTCAAAACAGTAGGTGGCAGACTCCATTATTGTCAGTTTGCCATGGAGACTATAATGAAATTTGAGAAAAACCAATAATCTATAATGAACTACTGAAATTGAACAATCAAATAAAAGACTACAATAACTAATAGAGTTAACATTGTTTTTAGCATTTGCAGCTTGCACATCAGCAAGAATAATAGTGATTTAAATCAACAAATTTCTTATAATTATAAATAAACTTTTTATTTGCTTTCATGATGTGATATAATGTCATTTTTTTTTTCTTTTGCCTGTAGATAGAAGGGAACACACTTTGTGTGCGAAGGGAGCGGGGACTGGGCTCAAACCCGAGATAGTGAGGTGACCTGCCTTTTATGCTGGGAGACAGTGACACTGCACCGAGCCTCATTCTCTGTGGCATAATGACATTGGATGACAGTTTAAAACCCTTTTTTACATTGACAGTGGAATAAGATTAACCCCATATTACTATTCCAGATAAATCACACCTTGCATTACCCTGCTCTAGAATAGCATATACGAAAGCATAAGACTGAATTATTGGATTCACTATGAGAGCTTTTGTTGAATAGTGGGAGCAAAGGCGGTGTGGATATATGTAGTTAAGAATGTGAAAGGAAAGAGATGCATATGGTTGGCGTTATTACTAACATCCCTTTCGTAACGTACTTAGGAGTACGTAGCTCTCAACTTGATGCATGGCATTATTCCACAGTGTTGGATTGCTAGCTAGCTAATACAAGTCAAGCTTTGACTTGTACAATTAATATCCACAGATTTCATTACAACTCAATCATCACTTTTTGAATTAAATAATAAGTGAAGCCAGACTCTCAGCTGTAGTGCACCGTGCACCTTCAAACCTAGCCAGGACATCATAAGATTATCTAAACGTAAAGAAACATAATCTAGATTTGACCAATAATAATAACTATAACTTGGAATTTGAAAATAATAACCCTTTATTTTTTAAATAAAATAGGTCCTGTGCCAATTAAAGTCAGCGTCTGACTCCAGAAATCAACAAGATAGGAGAAAAAGCTGCTCCACTGGTATCATTTCATCGTCAAAACAAACAGATTTTCATATAATTAAATAAACGCGAGAAATGGTTACCATCTGGAAAGCGCTTTTTTTTTTTCAAAATCATGATTCATGACCTTTAATATAAAGAAGATTGAATCATTCTAATTCTACTGGTAATTAATTGAAAGACCAGAAATTAAACGCCCACTTAGTACTTGATGATAAGTTGATTTTATATACACGAATTAGACATCATTCTCTTGATGTTTAGTTAGTTTTTGAAGAGTTTATTGATTTTATTTTTATGTTTTTGTGTTCAATGTGTAAAAAATGAGAATGTGACGCGTATTTATGGTTTAATGACGTCTAAGTTCTGAAATAGAGAAGAAATTGAGGTTAAGGTAGAGCACCTAGGCTTAATAAATCAAACCAATTTCTAAGTTGGGTACAAACATGATCACTAGACAAGTAATTATTATCAAACAAGTAGATTTTCATTCGGATCGTTGTTACGAATGCAAAAAAGACATTTTCTTTGGATCTGCAGGTCTCTAAACATTATTTTCTCCAGCTTCTTGGGTCTTAGGGTCTTCACACACTTTCTTTGTGTGGAAGCAAGCTAAAAGGAGTGGGAAGATAGAGATAAACCAGCAGAGTAGGGGTACCCACATGAACTTCTTTTCCCATCTGTAGAAGAAGGAAAACACAAAAGCATAAACTACAAAAAGCATAAGAGTGATACCTGCCATCAGGAACAGAGTTGAAGCTCTTTCGTAGGTCCTTCGGAGTAAAATTCCATTCCAAATAGCTGCGAAAGCACATGAAAGGACAATTGCTATTGTGGTGGAAAGTTGGGTATTCATGACTTGAAGGTTGCGCAGCAGCACTAGACCAAGCAACAATGGGATCGCAAGGAGCATGATAAACTTGCCAATTTCATGCTTATCAACGAGCATCAGAACCTGGTGGTGTTCTGGTGTAATGGGTTGTGGGTTTGAATTTGAAGTATCTAGATAAACATTCTCTCTGTCAGTAACACAAGTGGATGTGTTTTGAAGATGAACATCATTGAGATCAAGACCAGCATTCATCTCTTCTCTTGTGGTTAAATACTGTCAACTTTGTAAATTAAGAATGAAACACACAAACTACCCAGGTAGGAATTACTGTCTTGCTATGTTCTTTGCGCCAACCGTATTGGCTATAACTAAGAAAAGCCCTAGGATAACAAAGAACCCAATCAAATGAATATAATGATAGTATACACTGTACACCCACAGTGAAATGATCTGTATATAGTGAGAGAGAGCTTATGTCTCACCTATTGAAGGAAATAAGTTGTCATGTAGTGTACACTCACAGTCACAGTGAAATGACTATCAATTTCAGCAACTACCTTAACTCATCCACTCACGTGAATGATACATTATTGCTCAAAGTCTTAGAACCACATGCAATATAAGCAGCTGAAACACATCCACAAAGAACTTCTTTATGCCAAAAGATAGACTTGCAGCAGAGAAATACACAGACTACAGATAAAGGGACATAGGTAAGGCAATAACAAAAGTCCAATATACTGCTTGTTTTCCTAATTTGAGCCATCCCACAAACTGATCTTCATGTTATTCAACTTTCTAGTCTTAGCTACGATTTAATAAATTAGTCATATTGTTGATACTTGTTAGTAGTTGAAGTCCTTCCTTTCATATTTTTTTTATGTTTTGTATGTCTGTACTGAAACTTTTTCTGCTGCAGTCCTAATTTGCGGCAGTTTCCTCCTGTCTATGTTAATCATGCGCCATGTCATCAAAAAAAAATCTAGCAGTTCAAACACAGCCAGATTGAAAGCCTCAAAACACATTAACACCATCTCTCTTCTCCTCTGTTTCCTCCCTCACAACCAAGAAATCAAACTAACTCTACAAAATAAAATCAATTTTCTACTATAAAACAATAAACTAGATCTAAAAATCTACAATACTTAATATGAAACTTTAATCAAACATAATTGATGCTAAAGCATTGTAGCATATCATGGTGAGGGTTAAGTATGCATTATAGACCTGTCTCTTGCAATGATCTTTTGTTTGGAATCCAGCTAAATTTTGGAAGATAAGTGATTTTGNGGGGGGGGGGGGGTGGGTTTACCTATACATGGTATCTATGATCCCTAACTGTTATCAATTGAGCAAAGGACTAGCTAGTGCCTTGGTTGGTTCATATCCATTTCATATGAAATCAAACTATCAAAGGAAAGATTCATGCTAAGGACAAATTAGAGCCCAGGTTCAAGGGAAAGGTTCATGTCCAGAGACTTAATTTATGGTTAGACCTCAGCTTCAGAAAACAAAACCAATTTGAAACTGGGCTTTTCAACCAACATACATCTATATCACAAAGAAGAACTTCAAAAACTAGCTTAGGCATCTCCAAAATAATTATATACTTAACTTTTTATTTTATTTTATTTTTTTTTTACAGTTTTGGCTATAACTCTAAATTCGAACATAGAACTTATAAGTCTTGAGAACGACCTCATTACCACTTAGCCATAAACTAATATCAATGTTTTTAAAAGTTTTCAAGTATTCAAGAAATTATAATAGTAGTATTATTGTGCGTAACAACTCATAAAGAATCAGGAGACAGCCTATTGGTTTTAAGTTTTAACCAAATCTTGCAGGGGCAATAACTAGATGTCCAATCCAATTACTTGTGTCATTCGATCGATTGATACCCAATACACAATGTAATACGTGAAAGAGATATAAATTACAAACTGTACATTCTTGCCACCATGAAAATGGTTTTGAGCTAAGTTGTAACATAACATTAGACAGTAGCATCACCAATAAAAAAGCCCATGAGTAATAAGAGCATCATTATTCAGTGTCAGTGATGATGAATAATGTTTGAAGAAGAGAAATGCTAACTTCCCAACCAAAACAGGCATACTGCTTCACATTGTTTTAAGAATAATTTTAAATTCAAATAAATTTCCAAACTTAAACCAACCAAATATGCTTAATTGATTCTCCACGTTAGATCACTAGTGTATTTAAACGCAAGGTTACAAAATCTGCAAAGAGATTGTTTAGCAGGAGCAGTATATAAAAAGTTTGATAAAGCAAGGTAACTCAGAATTGAGCTGAACTCAGCAAGAAAACCTCCTCTATTTTCCTGACTCAAAAATAGAGCTCTAGACCCCTCTTTTTTCGAGTGTTCCACTCACACTCCAAAGACCTCTAAAGGATACAAAGATTTAGCGAAGGCAGTGGAATAAATACTCTAAATGAGCCCTCACTAGATCAATCTCTAGAATAGTTAATGTATCAATAGAAACTCAAGTACAATTTTAGCGCAAAGAGAAGATGAAGGTTGGTGAAAATCTGATAAGCACTTTAATGAGGCTCAAAATCTTGTTCTAATCTTCATAAATGTGCCCTTTTATAGTTGGGGATGTAGCTGGAGCAATTCGGTGCACATTCAACGCTACTAGCCCTTCGACAATTGTGTTCCTTCTTTCAGTTGTTATTGCTAACATGGCTCAGTAGAAATCTCCAATGCTTGCTCAAATTTTTCAGGTTTAGCTTGCTCATAAATCTCAAGTTGCTCAAAGTTTCCTGACAGACCAGATTTGAAGTTTTTGATTCTTGAGCTTCTAATGTAGCTTATACATGTTCCAACCAATTTTACAGCTTCCACTTTCTACAGCGAGCAATGGGAATAAAAAGCAGATTGTTCTAAAAAATCACAGTCCAAAGAGTTCACTTAAATAATATATCACCTTTCCTGATTAAAAAGGGGAAAGAAAAAGATTATAAATAAAATACCATAGCAGCATATTGGAGTTGTAAAAACTGTAGCCTGAATATAAACAGAAAAACTTAGATGTTAGTTGAAATGCAAAAACAATTATACAGACTACAGAATGGGGAAATGAAGCGTACCTTCACCCAACCTAGCACCAAGAAAATGTGTTGAAATTAGAAAATTAAACTTTGAAACACATAGATATTCAGACTTGATATATTTAACACAAAACAAACATTTAAACAATTGTTAAAAAAAAATTGATTTATAAGTAATCAATTGGGAACAAACCCAGTCAACCAACAAGACTTAGGGTTACAGCAGAAGATCAAGATGAAAGAAGATTGAAGGTGCAATTGTGAAGTAGGCCATAGTTTGAATCTTGATCTTAGGACAAATTGCTGTTCATCAGTCTAAATCACAATCTTTCCCCACAACAACCAATCAGCAATACAAGATGGCCACACCACAACTGTTCAAAACAATTATGTGTCATCAATTCTTTCCACCAACATAGCACTCCAATCTCACAACAAACATATAACACCATACTGACATCCCATAACAGCCTCTCTCCCAAAGACTATCCCATGGCACACCATGAAGTCTCTCACAACAGCCAATGAGATGAGGAAGCCTACGACACAACTGTTAGAAAATTGGGAAAAATATAAACACAATTTTTATTTATGTAGAACTCTCAATACATATCATGATTCTCTCAATCACTCCAAAACACACAAAAACAAGACTCCTATTTCTATCAAACACTGGAGACTACTGAACCGGCTCTATTTATTTTAGGTTTAGCACACGTCCTTAAAACAAGGAGCACTAACATAAATAACCTAGAAAATTCAGATTACATATACATATATTTCCAACAACTGTTCAAAGAAAATACATGTCAGCTGACCCAGTTCACACAGGAGGGGGTCAAGGAAATTACAAAGCCGAAAGTCCTGTTCCTAAGGGGATCGTCTATTTTAGGTACTCTGAGATAAAAGAGGTTCTATAGATGCTTCAATATAAGCATTTCTTTTGATGATTATAATAATTACTCTAATATTACATAATTCTTAACATTAATTAAAAAAATTCGAAGGTTGCAATATTAGCCATCCTTTAAATATCCAGAAAGTGCTATTAATTTATTGAATCAGGAAACATTGCCATGGCAGTCACTACTGTGTGCTTGAAAATGTTATTCTACTTTATCTGCACCATTTGAAAAGTGCCCTTGTCAGTGCATTATGTGCTGGAATGTGACCCTGGTTCCATTTTGATGCCTTTGTGGATTCTTCATGTTCTTTCTTTTCTTTTTTTCTTTTCTGACAATTTCTCTCTCTTTACGGCTGATTCTTCAGATTGTGTTGTCAGTGGCTATGTGAGGAAGTCATAATTTACAGAAGGAATATGCATCTCAAGATTTAAGCTGGATATGAGGCGGCAACCAGCAAGATCATACATAAGGTACAGCACCATTATCCTGCCTTTCCAAGATCAACTTTAAAAGGAATATTGTCCATTCTGACCAGAATTTAAAACAGGATAATAAGTAAACCACATCATTAATCCTCTAATTCCTACCTAAAAAATCTGACCTACTTGATGTTTCACTGTCACTCGCAGGTCTCCTAGATTGGGTTAAGATCCATAGATCTTAATTATAGCATTTCTGTATAGTTTTTTTTCGTGAACTATATAGAATGTCATTATGAATTTTTTATTACAGAGACTGCATGAAGACTGGTTTTATAAGCTCATAAAGCCTAGCAACTACAAGGGAGACAAAGGCACTGGAGATTATTTACCATTTGATGATCATGACTTCACAGCAAGAAAATACAAACCATAAGCAGCAAAGACCCTCAACCAGATCGGATCCCACCCATGAAGGTCCCAGCTAGTGAGAATTCAAAACCTAGGTTCTGCAGAAGAAAAAAAATATAAAGGTAACAGCATAGTGACAAATAGGACAAAAAATGCTCCACATAAATACATTATTTTCTATCTGTGTGAAGTTCTCAGCAACTTCATTTCCAAAATTACTTTATACATAAAGGTAACAGCAAACCATAGCTTAATAAAAGTTTGAAAACTTGTAGAAGGAATATTGTGTCTACAAGAAAAGAACATGTAAACTTTGAGGAAGGACAATGGTTTAGGTATTAGATATTAAGCACGCTCAGCTCTTGAGTCCCAAATTGTTTTTCTTTTTCTTGATAAAAGCTCTTGAGCCCATATAAATATGGAAAAGGAAGAAGGAAGGAACTCCAGGAAGTGGTGGAAGGGTAAGAAGGGCCTTCATTCAATTAGAAGGTGAACGATTAAGGTTCTATGGAAGAAGTAATTCCAATTTGTATTACTCAGAGGCAATTGCCTGAATATATATGCAGGATATACAGCAGCTGTCCTCCTCTAATTAGGTGGACAGATAGCAACAATTAAGGGGGAATATACAGCCTATAATCAGGGAGTTTGCCAAAGGAAATAAATGACAAAATATTCCATAAATAGAATCCCTATAAGTTAGGAGAGAATATCTACACTATCTCTAACACTCCCCCTCAAGCTGGTGAGTGAATATCCTTCAGTCCCAGCTTGCTAATTAACTCCTGAAACTTCTGAGTTGGGAGACCCTTAGTGAGGACATCTGCTATTTGATGTTCAGACCGGATGTATGGGAGATTAATTATGCCATTTTCCAGTTTTTCTTTAATAAAATGCCTATCAATCTCCACATGCTTCGTTCGGTCATGCGGAACTGGATTATGGACAATGCTAATTGCTGATTTGTTGTCACAATACAAATTCATTGGTGTGACTCTCTTAATCCTCAAATCATCTAGTATTATCTTTAATCATAATAACTCACAAATTCCTTGAGCCATAGCTCTGAATTCTGCTTCTGCACTTGATCTTGCCACCACGTCTTGTTTCTTACTCCTACAAGTTACCAAGTTACCACCAACAAAGGCACAGTACCCTGTAGTGGATCGTCTATTAACTTGAGAACCTCCATAATCTGCATCTGCATATCCTTCTACCAATAATTCCTGATGTGGTTGCTCCAGGTGTAGATTTCAAATATTGTAGGATCCTCTGGACTGCTTGCATATGTTCTTTCCCTGGATCATGCATAAATTGACTCACAACACTTACTGCATATGCAATATCTGGTCTAGTGTGTGAAAGATAAATTAACCTCCCAACTAAACGCTGGTATCTTCCTTTTTCTATGGCAGTATCTTCCTCTCTTTCATTCAGATGGTGATCTCTCTCAATGGGGGTGCTTGCTGGCTTGCTTCCCAATGTCCCCATGTCTTTTAACAAATCAAGGACATATTTTCTTTGAGACAAAAAAATTCCTTCCTTAGAGTAAGCAACTTCTATACCTAGAAAGTACTTCAATTTTCCCAAGTCTTTCATTTCAAATTCTCGGGCCAATTCAGACTTCAATCTTTCTCTTTCAACCATATCATTTCCTGTTACTATAATATCATCAACATACACCAACAAAGCTGTAAGCTCCCCTTTAGGTGAGTGTTTTATGAACAGTGTGTGATCCCCTCTACTCTGCACATATTTCATCTTCTTCATTGCCTTTGCAAATCGCGCAAACCATGCTCTAGGTGACTGTTTTAGCCCATAAAGTGCCTTTCTAAGTTTACACACTCTATTGTCACCAAAGTTTTTATTAAACCCCGGTGGTGGCTCCATGAACACCACTTCTTCTAAATCTCCATGCAAGAAGGCATTTTTTACATCAAACTGCTGTAAGGACCATTGGAAGTGAACTGCAAGGGCTAGTAAAACTCGAACTGTGTTCATCTTTGCCACAGGCGCAAAGGTTTCTACATAATCTATCCCCAATTTCTGAGTATACCCTTTTGCAACCAATCTTGCCTTATATCGCTCTAAAGTCCCATCTGCCTTATACTTCACAGTAAAGACCCATCTACACCCCACTGGTACTACTCCTGGAGGTTTGACAACAATGTCCCATGTTTTATTTTTCTCAAGTGCTCTCATTTCCTCTTTCATGGCTTGTGACCAATTCTTGTTTTTTAAGGCTTCTTGCACAGTCCGTGGGATAGTTATGGTAGATAGTGCTGACAAGAAGGCTTTATATTGGGTTGAAAGCTTATGGTAGGACAGATAATTGGATATAGGGTGCTGAGTGCAACTTCTTTTTCCTTTTCTCACAGCAATGGGTAGATCAAGGTCTAAGTTAGTTTCAGCAAGTAAAGCAGAATCATTTTCAAGAACAGAATCATTTCTAACCAAAGTATTATCAGTGGAAGTATTGTTGGGTTCTGATTCCATACCTGATCTTTCTCTATGAGTTTCAGCAGGAGTTGGATCCAATGATTGGACATGCTGCTGAGTAGACCGAGACCCATATCTCCTTGAGTACACTTTAAGTGGTTCTGTGGGCTTTGGAATGGCAACTGTTTTATCTTCTGGCGGTGCAGAAATGGGATCATCGTGAAGAGATGACTCAATAGGTGACTCAATAGGTGGTGGAAGACTAAGAGGTGGAATTGGTGATGTTGGAGATGTATGCTCACCGGCATAAGATTTCTCCCCCTGTCGGTGAGAAGAGTAGTATGGGATAGATTCACAAAAAGTGACATCCATAGAAACATAAAATTTCCTAGTGGGAGGATGAAAACACTTGTACCCTTTTTGAACACTAGAATACCCTAAAAGTATACACTTAAGGGCTCTTGGGTCAAGTTTGCCACGATTTTGTCTATGAATGTGGACAAATGCTAGGCAACCAAAAACTCTAGGGTTTGGTGTGTTCAAGGACATGGAGTTGGGATGATGATTTAGAAGAACATCTAGAGGGCTTTTGTTTAAGAGAGCCTTGGAGGGTAGACGATTAATGAGAAATGCTGCTGTGAGGACAGCTTCACCCCAGAAATGTTTGGGAACATGCATTTGGAAGAGTAGAGAACGAGTAACCTCAAGTAAGTGACGGTTCTTTCGTTCAACTACCCATTTTGTTGTGGGGTGTTGACACATGATGATTCATGGACAATTCCCTCTTGATCAAAAAAGGAGTTAAGAGTGTGATTGAAATAGTCTCTTGCATTATCTGATCTGAATTTTTTAATGGAGACACCAAACTGATTAGAGATCAGCCAACAGAATTTAGGGAGGACTTGGCTAATTTCTGACTTTTCTTTTAGAAGATATAGCCAAGTCAGTCTAGTACAATCATCAATGAAGGATATAAACCATCTGGCCCCATTAATATTTGGAATTTTAGAAGGTCTCCAAACATCGGTATGGATCAAAGAAAAAGGAGTACTTGAAATTTTATTGATCATTGGAAATGGCACTCTATGGTGCTTTGCAAACTCACAAGACTCACAATGCAAAGTACTAAAATTGACACTCTTAAACAAAGCAGGAAACATCGACTTCATTAAAGAGAAAGGTGGATGACCAAGTCTACAATGCTCTAGCCACACTTTTTCAACACTACTGTTTGAGACACTATGAGCTGAAGAAGCAAGAGGGGACTGAACTTGAGACAGGGTGAAAACATGTTGTGGGATTTTGGAAGGAAAACTACTGTTGGTACTCTCAAGATAATATAGTCCATTCCGCTCCTTAGCATATCCAATCATCTTCCCTGTCCTCCTTTCCTGAAAAACACAGTGAGAAGAATTAAAAATAGCAAGGCAGTCAAGGCTCTTTGTAAGTTGATGGATAGAGAGAAGGTTGGCAGAGATTTTTGGCACATGGAGGACTTTCTTTAAGGGGAAATTGGGAGACAAATCAATATTACCTTCTCCTGTCACCTTAATGGGCTTACCATTGGCCACAAAGATGGATTTAATGTTGGAACAAGGTTTAAAGGTCTTAAAGGAGTGTGAGGAATGGGTCATGTGGTCAATTGCACCTGAGTCTATCATCCAAGATCCCGGGACTGATTTAGAAGCCTTAAAAATATCAGAAGTTAGACACTTACCTGACTGAGCAAGAGAACATGAGCTGGATGTCAAAGTTTCAAGGAAAGCTCGCAGCTTTCCAACTTCTTCCTCATTAAGGGACTGAACAGTATCATTCTCAGAGGGATCAGATTGCAGTGCTGTTTCTTTGGCTGTGAAGTTGGCTTGAGTACGATGCTGCTTAATGCGGTTCAAGACCTGCTCCTTGCCATGCAATTTGAAGCAATTATCCTTGTATGTCTGGGTTTCTTGCAATGGGTACACCACAAATTGTCACGGTTTGGAGCTTTATTGAATTCTGGCCTGGATCCTATTCTTCGGTTCTCCCTCTTTGTAGCAGTGAGGGCTGATTCAGCATTAGAGGTACTATCCATCATGATAGCACGACGCCTTTCCTCTCCTCGGATAATATAGAATGTCTCATTCAGGTTTGGTAGAGACTCTTTCCCAAGAATCTGAACCCGAACTTGATCAAGTTCCTCGTTCAAACCAGCCAAGAATCAAATACTTGATCCCGCTCCCTCTCCTAAAGAAGGGCTTGAGTGTCTTCACTTGAATTCAGTTTCAGTTTTCGGTACAAATCCATCTCCTGCCATAAACTGGTCAACACATTATAATACTCTGTAACAGACAGATTACCTTGTTTGGTATGAGCAATCCGAGTCTTTAACTCATAGACAACAGCCGCATCTTGTGCCTTCGAATAGGTTTTCTTGACCATCTCCCAAATCTGTTTTGATGCTTCAAGAAACATGAAATTCTGAGAAATTTCAAGCTTCATTGAATTCAACAGCCAGGTCATGATGATTGTGTCCTCAACATCCCAGGACTTGAACTTCTCATCTAGACCATTTGGTGGATCTTCAGTAAGATGATGAAGTTTTTGTTTGCCTTTGAGAGCCAGCGTCACCAATCTTGCCCACTGTAGATAGTTTTTTCCATCTAGTCGGGCAGCAACTCCTAAATTCTGCAGTTCAGTAGTTGCAGAGTTGGTTTTAGGTGGCTCCAAGAGGGTATGTTGTGATTCAGAAGCAGGGATACTCTTGGAAGCTTCAGACATTTCTGTGGCAGTGAATGGCGATGAAGGCCTTGAGGGATGAATAGCAACTAGGGCTAAAGAAGCAACCTAATTTGAAAGGGCGATTTTTGATGGCTATGAAGGCCTAAGTGAGGAATTACGGAAGAGCAGATTATAGCTCTGATACCATGAATGATTAAGGTTCTATGGAAGAAGTAATTCCAAATTGTATTACTCAGAGGCAATTGCCTGAATATATATACAGGATATACAGCAGCTGTCCTCCTCTAATTAGGTGGACAGATAGCTACAATTAAGGGGGAATATACAGCCTATAATCAGGGAGATTTTCCTTAGGAAATAAATGACATAAATGACAAAACATTCCATAAATAGAATCCCTATAAGTTAGGAGAGAATATCTACACTATCTCTAACAGAAGGCTTAAATACCAATATGAAATCAATAAACTAAGAGCAACAATGAACCTAGAAGGGGAAAAATATTCTTTTTTTTGGCTTAGTTTTCTTTTTTCTTGTCAGAGAAGATAAGAGCAACCACATTATGCTAAGTAATTCGCATGATCAACTAAAACGGCATGCATGGAAGGAATTTGCAATAGATCCAAGTAGGTTGTTATATACATAAGATAATCAAGTGATAGTTGTACCTCCACAAGAAGCAGCAACAGGCAATACACTGTCTTAGAGTTACATAGCTGAAGGCACCCAAGCTAAATTTTTTCCATGCTTTCATTCAGGAATTGCATGTTTGTAAATGATTAACTTGTCACTATGGGGAAAAAACAAAGGAGTGAATTATTCACTGTGCAACAGAACAAACACCACTTTTAAAAAAGGAAAAAGGATGAACTGGTCAGACATAAGGGGGAAAAAGGAAAAAGTACCAAGTTGTACATTGAAAAAGAGTGAGCCTGAATTAAAGCAAACAAACAAGCAAGCAGACCTTGAGAACAATAGGAGGCTGAAAAGTTTCATCAGAGATATTATTGATAGAAAAATAAATGAGTTCTGAACCCTAGTCCGTAAAAAGAATAATGATTAAAGTAATTCACCTCTTTTGCTATCTCTGACACATGAGGTGCTTCCGTTGAAGATCAGTAGTGCAAGGGTCCAACTGAGCCAGACCCAAATAAGGGAGAAGCCCAAATCTGACCTCTACATATCTTCTGCAGTGTATGAAAAATTCCAGTCTCTTGAAAAATCTAACAACTTTTTATTAGTAATTTACTACAGCTACAAACAACTACAATTAGGGATACATGCTGGACGTGGTGTACAGAAAGCACCATCCTTTAAATGAATGAATAAGCATGGAAATCTCTACATAGTCATATTATTCAAGACAAAAGGAAGGTACTGGGAAACACTAGAGATTTGGAGCTCCAACCGAGTCATTGTTTACCATCAAAACTTTGAAGTGGTTCCTCGTGGAGAGAATTCAGCAAAAACTTTGTTTTCATATTCTGCTCCATCACTTTAGAAGAGCTTGGTGGATTCCACCCAGATTCCTCAATGTGACACATATTTATTGCTTTTGCAGCAGTAAGAGATGAATAGAATTGTTCTTGATCAGGTGGCTTCCAAAAACTCAATCCATCATCCCTTCTTTCCAGGTAGGGAAGGCCTCCCATCCTCCTCTTATGCATCTCATCCTTAACCATCTAGAAAAAAAAAATGAAAAGAAAAAAGGAGGAGAACAGTGTTGTTATATTTGTTTTTTCAATGCTAAGAGGGAAGATGCCATAAGATTTAAGAACAAATGTTCTCACCCCAATTGGACACAATCACTAGCACCAAGATACAACTGATCGGAAATAAAAATAACAAATCAAAATACATGTAAGGTTAATTGGGGTGACATATGCAATAATAAGTTGAAAGGACATATTGACATGATTTCTCTGGTCAACGGGAAAAAGTTGTCTTGTAAGCAATTCAAAGATCACATTTTTTTGGGGTGATTTTTAATCCTTAACAATGGTGATGCCTCTTGACAGAACAAAATGGGCAGGAAAACAGAAAATCTAACGCAATTAAATCATAGATGAAATTTCATTAGTTTTTTGCTTTTATTGCGGATGATATATCCTTCTTGAGATGAAGCTAATGAAACTATAACATGTTTTCAGTACCACATGTTCCATAGACCAATATAGTAAAATCCACTTAATGTTATTTATTAAAATATTAAAAAAACTTAGTCCTCCAAAGTTTTCAATTCCCTATATTGCAGAATGATGACAAGGAAACGTAAAGCAACACTGAATACAATAAGCAACTCTGACATGACTTTACTAACAAATTCACACTCTGCAATGTAACAGAAAGCAAATCTTAAGCATCAAATTCTAACAGTCTATGCATATAATGGTCATGTTGAGGACTACGAATTGCATGCCACAAAAAACAACAGAAAGATGACCATGTTGTGGTCCAAACTTCAATGGAACAAAAGTTGAACAAATGAGCATAACCAGCTCCTATACAAGCCATCGTTAAAAAGTTAAAATTTGAAGCAGTACCACTTTGCCAACCTAACCATATGATCCTACAATTAGGGTGTTTCTATATGAGAAACAGATTTACCTAATTTTCTCATCTTAGAATATTCAAAACATAAACTTACTCCAATTTTTAGGGTGTCATTTACAGAGACGCAAGTGGACAGAAATGAAAATGGAACAAAAAGAAATGATTATATGCTAGCATTGTAAGAGACAAAACTGATAAAATAAAATGGAGTGATCTCCATTTGCATCCTACCCTTTCCAAACATTTCCATCTCAAATTTGGGATGTACACGGGTTGAAAATCCAAATCAAACAAGTTCAAACAAAATAACTTTCCATTGTCCCACTTTCTACCTTTCTGCAAACCACCAACAAGTGAAACCAAAATCTTTCTATCTTCACTCAATTTTCATTCCAATCTCTATATTCTATCTTCCCATTTTTCACCTCTCCTACCAAGCATACCTTTACCAGTCGCTAGTTAGCACTCTTGTTTCTTCCTATCTACAACAAACATTTGAAAAGGAGCATTTAGTGAAAATTCGCATTCCTAATGTTTTCCCAGGCCCTAAATGTGGATCCAAATAACTATTTTCTCCTAGACATCACAAAATTATGAACTTAGAAGCAGACCTTAATCTTCTCAATAATTGCCTAAAGCTTATACGTAATTTTCAGCACTTGCAGGCTGCCTTCGATTTAGGTTCACCTATGAAAAAAAAAAAGGTGTTTCTACTAACCTGTCGTTTAAATTTTACGTATGGCATGTCAAAAACATCCGGGGGCCAAATTTCACAATATCTAACATCTCAGGTAACACACATGCACAGTGATTCAACAAGAAGAAGAACTCATAATCCCAAAATATTAGGGTGGGTCAAATGAAACAAACCTGAAACAACTTCATGTCAATTTTTGGTGGGCCCACTTGGGTCACCGTCAGTGAACCGAAGAAGTTTCCCAGTAATGCAGCATCAGGAACAGCTAAACCTTGAACAACCCCAGCAGCAAAACCACCTAAGAAACTGTCACCAGCACCTGTTGGATCAACCTGATTCGCTATAAAGGGGGCAATTTGCATTTCCCCATCTTTCCAATACACTTTACACCCATCCTTCCCTTGCGTCACTACAACGCAACACCATTTTCTCACCTCCTCCAAATCAATAAACAAGGCCTCATCAGCTGATGCTTTAAGAAACCCAATTCGCAGCAAAAGGTGAGAGAATCCAGCGTCCTTCAACCCAATAGGCTTCACAGTTCCATCAACAGCATCAAATGTTCTAATCAGAGCCTGAACATCAACAAACACTTGATTACAAATGTCAAGCATTTTCTCAAGAGTCTCCGGCAATATCTCTCCACCAACCCCAACCGCCATTCCAAAATCGAATCTCGCTTCCGGAAGGTCCGAAGGCCTAATCGGATCGCAAGCACAGACCCGTTTCAAGACCCGATCTTGGTGTCCAATACCATCGACCTCAGAATCAAAATATGCATGAAAGATAGTAGTTTTCGAAGTGGGTATTACAATCGGCCGATGATTTGTCGGGAAAGCGAAATCCGACCCAACCTTGGCTACCAATTGATATGAGATGGAGAGTCCGTCGAGCACATCGGAGATGAAGGAGGCGGCGCCACCTAGAGTCTCACCAACAACGACGCCGTCTCGTATGAGAACGTCATGGCAGTAATTGCCCACAATAAGGCCCCGAAGAGTGGAGCTGTGTGGAATTTTGCTGTCTCTAAGCATTGGCATTGATATGGGAACGAGTCAGAGTCTCATGGGAGAGATGAAAGCTTAGGGCTTTTGTGAGGGTGCATGAAGAGGGATGAAAGACGGATCTTTATGATTTATGAAGGAAATGGAGCTCTATGATTCATTCAGGACAAAATTGAAAGAACGCGGTCGTGGACGTGTGCACAGAGCAAGAGGACGCGCGCAACAAAAAGATTTGATTCGGTGGCATTATATACTCCAAGAGCAGCAAGCAACCAAAATGGAATTTTTCTTCTCGTTATTCTTTTTTCTTTGAAAAATTATTATCTAGTTCATTAAATTTATACATATTAATTTTTATTTAGTTCTTTTAATATTATTTATGTAAACAATAAATTATTTATTTTACTATTAACTATTTAAGAGATGTAAATTAATATCTTTTTATTAAAAAAATATTAACTAATATTGTTGCAATAATAATATAAATTCATAATAACTTTTATTATTTTATTTTATTTAACCATCACATTTAAATTATAATAACATAGCACTTTTTAAAAAACTAAATAACATTACCCTTTACTTAATATCTCCAGCAGGGAGCACCATCAATTTGTATAGAGTTTGGCCCTAGAAAGTGACTAAAGCCATTTCTCACACGTTTTCTTTCTTTTCCAAGTGTATGTAGAGTACAACTTGACATGAGGGTGACGTTGAGTGAGAATTTTCAGACTCCCAATTACAAGCACTTGCATGTGAATAATTAAAAAAGTGTTTGCTGAGTTATACTCCATTTTAGAGGTGGTGTAGCACTATTCATCTCATGATTATGGGGCTTCTTGTAAAATTTAAAAGCTAAATTTGATGTCGTTTTTATATTTTATAAAAAATTATATGTTTTATTATATATTAAATTATTTAATTTTTTAAAATATTTATAATAATACTAAAATGATTAGATGAATCCCTCTAAAACTCACCCATCTGAATGGGGAATAATACTACTATCTACCTAGGTATAGCTTAACAAACACCTAATTAAAATATCAAATGTCCACTCTCAATTGCTAAACAAGAGTAGTTTAAGTGTGACAAATCCCTCAAAAAGCTAAAAAGAACGGTGCATTTTATGCTATGTTGAAAGATAATGTCTCCACGTCATACATAATGGTGACACATAAGCACTCTCATAAACTTAGTTAGCGGTAAACTAACAAAGGATTCTAACTGAAGCAAAAATGTTAAGATCAATGTGATAAAATTTGAGAGTGGAAGACCAAACTAATATCGCTAGTAAGAGTGAGGAACCACAATATAGTTTGTCTCTTTTATACATTAATCCATGGTTAATCAATGGTCAAAGGGTATAAGAATCTTCTAGGAGTGTTACCGAAGCAACAATGTGAAGTATAATTTTGGGTTAAAAATAGAATGTTTAAATGTACATGAATTTTGAATCATGTCCTTGTAGTTTTGATGATTTTGAATCAATTGCTTATAACTTTTTTTTGTCCTCATAATTTGAAATTTTTTTAATTGGATTCTTTCTATTACCTTTGATTATAATTCTGCTAGTTTAGTGCTAACATAGAAAATGACTTGTTTATGTGACAATAAAAGAAGTTGACGTTGTGTAAAAGTGGCCCAAAAATTATCATATTATCAAATTTTGGCTTAAAAAAAGTGCATAAAAAAGTTTATGAGGTGGCAATTTTTGTTCTAATTTAGTGTCACATCAATTTTTTTATTGTCACATAGACAAATTATTTGTCATATCAGCACTAGATTGAAGAATTTATAACTAATTATGATGGTAGGACCCAATTGAAAAAAAAAATCAAACTATAAGAATCCAAAATAAAAAATGCGACTTTGGTTTAGGTGTGATTACGCTGAGAATGAGTAGTTACCTTTTCGAGAGGATATATTGTTTTGAAGACAAATGCATAATTCATGTGGAAAAGGAGAATATCAAGGCTTAAAGATACGCAAATTGTTTTATTTTTTGAAAAAAAAAAATTAATGCAGAACATGTGGCACATAAGAAATGCCAAATATCAAAATTAATTTAAGATAAAAAAATTACTAATTAAAAAATAAGTTTTACCAAATGACAGAATAAATTAAATTTTAGATAGTCTTTAAATGAGACACATGACAAAAATTTTCAGCCATAATTTTTGCTTTATAATATTTATATATTATATACTTTTTATTATTATTTAGGTTGTGATATATCAGCAAACCACTAGATATGATTTAGTAGTGAAAAGTTTGAATAGTTTGTAAAAAATAAAGAGTTTAAATTTATGTGCCGTCATATAACAAAAAAAAAAAGTGTGATATTAACAAATATGATTGCAAAAATATACATAAATCAAAAGAAAATGCATTTGAACCTAAAGATAAGTGATTTATTATGCCTTTCTTGGTAAGTAATAAATAATAATTACTACAATGGAAATAGTGGCCACAATTTTTTTTGTTTTAAAACATAATATCATTTGCATTGAAATTGTCACCTTACATACTAGCTTCTTGGTCAAAAAAAAAAAAAAAAACAAAACAAAACAAAACGCATCTTCTGAAAATTAGAAGGTTGATAACTGACATCAAAAGATTACCAAAAGTGATTAGTCACAATTTTCATGGTAAGTCAAAAGGAAACGGTCATATGGACAAAGGAAGATTTAATTTTTTGTTGCTTTCAAAAATGTTAAATACCATATTTGGCTCTAAATCAATTATATATAAGAGGTAGTGGACTCTTATCATTTCAAACTCAAACATTTTGTTTGAATAGAGTATTTGTAGAGTGCAATGTATTTATAGAATATATTTAAAATACTAATTTTAAGTTATACTGTTTGTATAATTTTTAAAAATATTTTCAAAATTTCAGTGTATTTTTTTTAAAAAAAATTTTAAAATCTCAATATAATATATTTTCAATTCTCTCAAGAGTATATTTCAAATTTACTCTTTCATTTCTCTCTCCTTCTCCCCCCCGACACCCGCCACCTCCCCCTCCCTAAAACCTCTCCTCTCTTTCTTGTTCACTATCTTAGCAAACATATATGTGCCTTTTCACCTTTAGCTTTATTATTGTTTCCTCCGCTTGTCATCATAGTAGAACCAGAAGCCTCATAAAACCTTGCATTGCTCACTGGCGTCGGCCACCAGAAGCAAAAATCAAGAACCCAAAAAACAATTGGCGAGTTCGTTTAATGGCTTTTCCGCTTGATGGAGCTTCTTCTTCTTCTTCCTCCCCTTCTGATTCAACCCCACAATGGGACTACCAAGTTTTCTTGAGCTTCAGGGGAGAAGACACCCGCAGAGGATTCACAAGCCACTTGTATGCTTCACTTGATCAAAAGGTAATCATAACTTTCAAAGATGACAATGAATTGGAGAGAGAAGTTATTTCATCAGAAACTCATCAAAGCAATTCAATGGTCTATGTTTGCAATCATCATTCTCTCCACAAAGTGTGCTTTTTCCACTTGGTGTTTAGATGAGCTCCAAAAGATTCTTGAGTGCAAGAAAATTTTGGGGCAAGAAATTTTTCCAATCTCCTATAGTGTGGAGCCCTTTGATTTAAGATACCAGAGGGGGTCCTTAGCGGAAGCTTTCAAAAAACATGAAGAAAAATTTGGAAGAGAGAACGAAAAGGTGCAAAGATGGAGAGATGCCTTAAGGGAAGATGCCTGGTTGGCACTCCAAGGAAAAGTAAGATTACTTATAATTGAAATAAAGTTGAACTTTGTTGGCATAATTTAAGTGATTATTGGTTGTTACCAAATAGAACATGGGAATATAGCATTAGAAACATATAATTTTGGGACTGTGGACCCCACAACAAGAGGTGTTCCAAAGTATTTTTGTTTTTGGGTTAAATTCCTCTTTTTATAATGTTTTGAATATTATTGTTAAATTACTCTTTTTATAATAGAGTGTATTCAAACAAAGTATTTTATAAATACATGTATTTAAAATAATGCATTTCAATTACATGTATTTGAAATTGATAAGAATTTGTCAAATACCCTATCCAAACACAATCTAAGGGTTTGTTTAAGAGTTAAAATTAGGGGAAGATGAGAGGAAAAGAAATGAATAAATGTGTCAATCCCCTTGTTTTGGAGTTCAAGATTAAAAAATGGAAGGAAATCAAAAGGTAATCTCAAACCCTCACATTTATTTTTTGCTTTCATTTTTGTGTTCCTTCAATTTGGAGGGTTTGGAGAGGAAAAAAGAATAGTTTACTATTATACCTCTATTTATTTTTTCAAATTCTTTTTCAAATACTATTTAAATAATATTATTAAATCTTATATTAAATATATTTACTTTATAAATAAATGATAAATTTGTAAAATTATAAATTTTTTTCTTTATTTTTTTTTTCTTTTACTCATTTTAATCATCCAAATAAGAGAGAGAAAAATTCCTACTATTCCCTTCCTTTCATTTTCCTATCTTATCATTCCTCTTTCTTTCCCTTTCAACTCCCAAACAAACCCTAATATATATATATATACATTAGCAAAGAAAGATGTCCAATGCAGGGTGGCGTCCTTACCCTCCTCCATGTACTAGCGGTGCGTGCACTGATCCAATTTGCTGTGCTCAAGGTACTTTCTCTAAGTTTCTTGCATAGATATTCACCATCTACACTGTACACATATTTCCCTTCACAAATCTATTCTGAAATGTTTGTTGATTATTGCTCAATTTTGTTTTTGTTTTTCTTTTCCTTGAATAGGTCATAAATTTAGATGGCCTGAGTTGGTTGGAAAGAAAGGTGATGAGGCAAAGGGTGTAATACAGAGAGACAACCCATTGGTAACTATTGTGGTGTTAGTGCCAGGGCAGGTGGGATTTCCAAACTTTTGCTGCAACCGTGTTTACGTTGTCCTTGATGCACAGGGAAATGTTGTGTATGTACCAACAGTTGGTTGAGTGAAGAGCCAACACAACTTGAATAAATGTTCTCAAAATAAATTGAAGTCTGTCAAAAAGAATGGGAATCTAAAAGGTGTTTCCCATGGAATTGGCAAACTGGAAATAACAAAGTTGATTTTCTGTTGAACTATGCCTTTCTCTGTTGTTCCTCTTTTTGTTTTTCTTCTTTCTACTCTAGTATTCCTCTTCCAAGAGAACTTTCTTTATGTGTTAATTATACCAGATCAAGTTTCCATCTTACATAGGAAATATTTTTTTTTTGTTTACACTCAGAATATCCCCATATCCTTTAGATATGGAACTAATAACTGTTTGGGATAAGAATAGTAATCGATAAATACCTTCCAACAAGTACGACTTCAAGATTCGAACTCATAATCTTTAACCTAAAACACTTTAAGACTCAACCTATTATATAGAGCTAACACCTTGTTGGTGATACGAAATATTTTTAATCAAACATACTAAATCAAAGTCCAAAACAGCAACTGCTAAAAGCAAAATTCATATAAATATATTCCATACAAAATTATTGGCAATGGTACTTAATGGTCAAATTTTATCAGCTGAGAAGAACATTGGTGTCAACTCAAGCATAAAATGGGCGTAAGGCAATAACACCAGCTTCTGAGCTTGACATAGAGATCCTCCTTGGACAGAGGAGGACATTCACACACAACTTTAATATGGAGTAAGACATCAGGTATTCTTACATGCACCTTACTTCCCAACAAGAAGGAAAGGATTGAAAGAAATGATGGTCAGAAATGGTAATAACTCTTGTGCTATTGCAAATAATCTCACTTCGCATCGTGGACAAGTGTATCCTCCTCCCACCTTCGCTTCTTCCTGACATGTACAAATTGCAATGAAGCCCTCAGCTGCTCTTCGTGGAAAACCCTTCTTAATTAAATTGGCAGTCGCATACTCTGCTATTGCTAGGGGTGGGGGTTCATGCTCTAGAATCAACTCTTTAAGGTGGGCCTGCATAAGATGTATTTAAAACTAACATCAGAAAAAATGAAAGATAACCTCTGATATTCTAAATCCTTGTTTAGACTAGTTTTTCTCCTGGATATAAATTATCACTGTTTATGTAGAGTGTAGAGGGAAATTGTTTCAGTTATGCATTGTTCATGAAAATAAACTAGTTAAACTAACCTCATCCAATTCAATAGAGTACGTTCCTCCAGTTTCTTGGAGATGTTTGCATATAAACATTTCAGCGGCAAGACCAATGATATCACCAGGATCACATGTACTAAGGACTGAATATAAGATTAGAACTTCACGATGACCATATGATGGAATTTGGTTTAGATAGCCATGAACAAGCTCCAGTGCATTTTGTAGGGAGGAGTCACCTGAGCATTCCAGCTTACCCATCAAAGCTTTAATATGGGACTCAGGACTGCCACCAAGCTCTGTTAAGCTATGAGCGATACCATCTTTTATAGTCATTGTCAAGAATCGATTTAACGCAAAAACTTAAGGTATTAGGTAAAAGTTCAAAAATGATTTTATATCTAACACGTCTTCAAGTGAAGGTCCAATAATGGTTTTATATCTAATAGTCACCAAACCAATATGACTAAGTGGATTATGATCAAAGAACTCCCTAATAAAAGCCTCAACTTGTTTCCCAATCACACCCATCCTACTTGGTCCAAACTCTGTCTCTGAAGCTGCCTTCACATGATGACAGAACTTGTGCTAAATAAGAGAAAGGATAGAGATTAAGAAAATTAACAGTACATACATGTAATCACAAAGTTCTACATTTTCTTCTTTTGGCAACTCAAAGTTCTATAAGAATATATTATATATTTCTCTCTGTAAGTTTTATCACTGCTATTCTTAATACTTAATTTGAGTTAAATCAGACATTCGGGACCATAAGCAATTCCTTAATGTCCTTTTGGGCATAAGAATTGCTCAGCACAGAAACTCAGATGACAATGAGATGCACTTAAGATTAAACTAGTTAACCTTTGAATAACTTCATAGATATTGCTTATGAAGGAGAAGTATACAAATTCTAAGAAATACATCAGGCTGTATGAAAGGTCATGACACAGATTGAAAGAAATGCCAAGAACGAAAATTAAGGAAATATAACTTGTGCAGAGTCATTCACCAACGTATTCTAACTTATGCACCATGTCCTCTTATTAAACTCAGTTTCGAAATCAGGGACAATGAAGGCATTGTTCCATCTGACAAGTGGATAAGATGCAAACACTGAGATAAAATGATATATTCACGAAGTAACTGTGAACTATGAAGTGATAAACCAAATAGCTTGGACAGGTCAACAATAATGTATAGGTAGCGAATGAGAGGCTTTTGAATTCGAGCAGCTGCAGCAGCGGAAGCAAGCCTGCGATACTGAGCATGGTAAATGGCCTTATTATAAATGGGGCGAAGAAGCCCAGATTCATCTTCTTGCAAAGACTCCCATCATCTATCTTCTTCATAAGTTCTTTCCCAGGCATCACGGCCAGTACCACCTACCTCATCTTCATCATCGTCTTCTTCAACTTCTCCATTAACTGGTCTTTCAGCATTGTTATTCATACTCACTACACCAAAAAGATGCAACAGTTAATTAATGAAGGGCACCAGACCAAACTGACCAAATCATAATCTTGGGACACTAAAATGCATCACAGCAGATCAAATTGAATTGGCCAAACACTAGTCCTAGCTCTACTGGGTATATTTACAGATAGCCACGGTATTAGCGATGGGAGTATTTCGTGGCTAACTTAATTATGTTAGCAGAAGCTGAACACAGCCGTGTCATAACTGATCATGGCCATGTCATGGTCACAGAGAGTACATAATTGTCTAAAGATGAACATAGTTGATGCCACGGCCGTGTTCATTACTCTCTAAGCCGTGTTATGAAGAAGAACACAACCGTGTTCATTAAACACCAGGCCATGTTCTTAAGTCAAGACAGTTCATCTTTATCGTGCTATTTATGTGATTAGCTTAGTTAGTTTAGCTAGTTTGTTAGTTCAGTTAGAGGCGGTTTATTCTTTCTATATATGTAACTTCCTATTGCTTTTTGATTCAATATACAAAATCATTCTTTCTTTCCAAGTTTTTCTCTCTCTCAGATTCTCTTTTCTCTCAATCGCCTTTCTGCTGAACTCTGATTTCAAATTATGCAACGGTTCTGAACTTTTTTTTTTAAAAAAAAATAAATCAGAATAGTGTGGAATTTTGATGGTAAAGCTTCCCGCCAACTTGCGAAAGATTAGCTATGGAATTTGCCACGGTTGTTTTTTCACAGAACTGCTTCCCTAATTCTCAAGTGTATTTTTGTAGCGAAACTGTGACAATTCAGTGGCAAAATTCCACTCACCACATTAAAGCTTTGGTGGGTAAGCTGGAATTGGTGATTCCTCCCTACAAAACGCACTAGAGTTTGTTCATGGCTATCTCAACCAAATTTCATGATATCATATGGTCATTGTCTAAGTTCTAATCTTATATTCAGCTCTTAGTACATGTGATCCTGGTGATATCATGAAATTGGAAACTATCCATAAGGGTAAATTAAGATGATTTGTATCAAACAACTTGTAGCTAAGTGATATTGAGATCGTCTTCTGAACTTGTAAATTCTGTGTTTAAATCTAGAGTTATAACTAATAAAAATACTAAAAAAAATAAATTACAAAAACAATTAGCTAGTTTGCAATATGCTATTGATGTGCTGTTAGCTATGCAATATTCTCTGTTTCCTTGATTGAATATGCGATACATATCCATGGCCACCGGCCTATTTCCTCCCATGGTTATAATTGCTCCTCCGCTAACTCCTGCGCTTGTTGAGCATATGCACGAGGTCGGTGTTATAAAAGGAAATAGTTAAAAGCACCGCCTATATAATAAAAACGAAAGCTAGCACAAAACGTGGTCATGGAAGGCCACAAGTAACTTATTACAATAATATTAAAATTTTGTGAAATTGGATATTCTAAAGTGAATGATGGCATTTTTAGAGAGTGAAATGTACAAGAATAATTATTGATAAGAAAATTAATAGTTAAAGTGCATGTATTTGTTTTTTTAGTACTTTTGGTAACAATTCTGAATTCGAACATGAAACACATAAGTTTTAAGGGCGACCTTAATACTACTCAGTCATATGTCATTTGGTAAAATGCATGTATTTAAATGAGGATTTTAGATTCTTGAAAACTTTTTCTCTTGATTTCTAAAGTGCATCCCTCCCTTTAAAAGATCCCAATGCATAATCTGCATACTAGATAGTTTCATACTTTTTCACACTAGTACAAGTAATACAATTTGAACTTAATTGAACTAATTTATACTTTTATTTGAAAAAATAAAAATAAAAATATCTAATTCTATTTATCTAATAATTAAAAAATAAATAAATTTATGCTTTTATTTAATTATATGACTTAGATAATGATAATTAAGTAGTGTGACAAATTAAGTTTGAAAAACAACTAGTAAGCGTTTCTCAACTGACTAAGTAGAAGGATAATTCTGATTCAATGAATGCCCTGCAGCAGTTTCCTACAAGGTCTTTGCTATTTGGTCGGCAATATTCATATTAATTAATTGCTCCCTGCATGATTCAAATGCACGTTTTCGTCCTAAGTTTAAGACAAAATGCAATATATATTCAGATGTTTTCTTGCCCATACTCTCCTTTTTAATTCCTTCCTTCGAAAATAGGCAAACTTATTCATTAACTTTCTGTGAAATCAACCATTTTGAAAGTGATTTTTTTTTTTTTATATATATTAAAGATGTTTAGAGTGAAATGGGTAAAATTAATATTTTCTAAACAAAATATATATAAGAGCTTTTGTTAAAAAGAAATTTAAACATTAAATTTCTCCAACATGGGGGTACTATAAAAGTTAACAAACTTTAGTTTGCTTTAATTTACCTTTTGTAATCATTACTAATGTTATTATGGTGAATATTTAACACATTCTTTTTTTTTTTTACTATTTGATAATAAAAGCATCTTGAATATCAATGTAATATTTTTTTGGTACTTTTGGTTTTACGACTCTAGATTCGAGTATAGATCTCACAAATTAAATATGATTTCAGTATCACTCAACTACAAATTATTTAGTATATCAGTATAATATTTTCTTTTAAAAGATTACTCATGCATTGCATGGGATATAGTTTTGTTATTTGTTAAGGTACAATAATAAAAGAAATTCTTTGTAATATAAGTGCTCCATATATATATATATATATAATCAATCCTATCTTCAATATTAATTGAATACAAAAAATTAGTACTATTTCTTTTAGATGTCATGGATGATCACTACCAACCCCCATCACGTTTAATTGACAAGCACAATATTTTAGTTTACCCCTTGAAATATGTCCAAGTGAAAGACAAAGCAATTGGAGAGAACTAATATGCTCTCTGTTATTTACCAAAACAAAAAAAATCCCTCTCTGTTAGGTTTTCCTGGTATGGTCACTAGAAATAAAAAAAAAAATTGGGAATCTACCGACGGATATTAATGACAAAAATGAATGTCACCTTGTGCGATAGAATCGGTGACGGACAACCATCGCTAATGAAAAAAAAAATGAATGAAAAATCATGCTTCCAATGATTTATATGGGTGTTGTTATGTTACATTTTCTTGATATTTAAGTAGTTTTTATATTATTTTAATTTTAAATTGTATCTTACTAACACGGTTTATATAATTTAAATTTTACTGAAATGTATCAGTATATAGAATTTAAATTATGTTAAGAGTTAAACTCCTTTTTAGTCCCTGAAAAATTCAGCGATTGACAAGTTAGTCCTCCAAAAATGTTCGCTGACAATTTCGTCATCGAATTATGGTTTCGTACGACAAATTAGTCCTCGAATTATGTTCATTGACAATTTAGTCCTTGAATTATGGTTTCATACGACAAATTAGTCCTCGAATTAGTCTTCAACTGAGGACTAATTTGTTGTACGGAACCATAATTCGAGGACGAAATTGTCAGCGAATATTTTTCGAGGACTAATTTGTCGTACGGAACCATAATTTGAGGACGAAATTGTCAGTGAACATTTTTGGGGAACTAACTTGTCAATCGTTGAATTTTTCAGGGACTAAAAAGGGGTTTTACTCTTATGTTAATTGTATTAGTACAATACAATTTAAAATTAAAATAATACCAAAACTACTTGGATGTGACATAATTAATCTTAGTATAGAAACACCCGAATAATATTACTAAAATTGGACAGAGGAGAATACTAATCTATCCCATGAAAAAAAAAAGTCAACACTAAAAAAAAGTCAAAATATAAACACATGTGCACCTTAAGAAGTCAATAACAATATACATATAATGCTATTATTCCATAAATAAAAAATAATAGTATAGTATCAGTTATTATACAAGAAAAATAATACTCATATATTTTTAAATAAAGTGTAGAATGTGTAGAGTAATCATCCTGTCAAATTATAATTTTAGTTAAAGTGTAGTGAAATTGTAGTGGATCCAATAAAAACTTGAGATATATGCGCATGATTATAGAGTATACATCTTACATTGACTACGAGGCAAACAGTGTATCAGGAGATTTCTTATATACTTTGTTTTATGTTATATTTGTATAAGAATAGTTAATATGTGACTAACATGTGTATAAATTAACTGTTTTTAAATTTGTTTGAAAAAATAAAATAAATTAATTTTATATCAAATAAAATATAAAAATTACGTATGCTTATTACATCAGTGTAATATAACATACACTTGTAATATCTTAAAATCTCTGCTTATTTTATTACTCACGAAACTGAAGAGAATGTGGAATCGGCACCGGCCCTGCAACCCCGGCGCCAATTTCAAAATTTCTATGACTTTCTTTCGCATATGATAATCTTCAAACACTTAAATATTTAGTACATGCCGCAGACCAATAAAATTAAATCAATATGCACAGTTGCATCGTCGAAAGTCAGAGGAAATATAATAACTAATAAGCTTAATTCTTATAAACCAAGAAATAAAATCCAATCCAAGATACGCACAATTTTATATGCTAGGCCGGTTTCAAAAGAAACAGATACAAGTCTTCTCCTCTTGGCTCTTACTATATATACCCATATCCATCATTGTCATTGCCATTCACAATTCACTAAGTGAGCAGAAAAGTAAGCAAATCATCAGAGAGAGAAAGAGAGAGGTAATTGATCATGAATTGCCTTTTGGTTTGTCAATCTCGCATGTGGTTAGCAACCATTGTGTTCTACACATGCATTTGGATCCCATTGCAGCAACTCAATAGGGTTCTTCTAAGCTTGGTGGGTTTCATATTTTTCTTCTCTTATGACAGTAAAGGTAGAGGTCTGGCAATGGAGTGGCCAGAGGCCCCGTTACTTCCTGCTGCAAGGTATGAGGATCTGCTGATGAGCCATTCTTGTGTTGGAGAAAGGGGAAAGGTAGAAGAGACTTGCTCTATTTGCTTGGTAGAGTTTGAAGGGGAAGATGCAGTGAGCAAGTTGGGAAGATGTGGGCATGTCTTCCATCTAAACTGCATTGAGAGATGGCTAGACCGAAATAATTTCACTTGTCCACTTTGTAGGTCGTCTTTTTTCTCTCAGCATCATATTCGTGTGAAGGAATAAGGAATGTTATTACAGAATGATATCAATTTTGTTAATGGAAATTAGCCTCAGCTTCATCTCTTAGATTAGTTCCATTTTGATGTATAATTGTTTACGAAACAAGGGGATTATGAATTGGTGTCTTAACATGTTTTCTAATTTTTCTTCTGCAGCTCATTAATTTGGATTACATACGTTATGTTTCTTTGCTTTCATTCAACGATTGCTTTGTTCTAATTTTGGTTCTTTTCTTCCCTCCTTCCTCTCTTTCTTTCTTTTTAAGGAAAGAAAGAGGAAAATTGATAACTTCATTTTTTTTTTATTGCCATTGGCTATTTACCTTTATAATATATATGTTAAATAATTTATATTAAATATATGGATAAAAAAGTAATAGGTAAAATTTTTAAAAAAATTGATTTTATAATCTACTAAAATCTGGAAATAAAAAGTATATAAAATACCTTTTAACAATTTGAGGTTTTGGTTTGATAATTAATCTCTCCAAGTTTGAAAAGAAAGAAGTTTGAATAAGTACTTTGTTTTCAATAAATAACCAAAAAAATTAAGTTGACACAAGTACACAAAGCACAACTAATCTAAAAATCTCTCAAAAAATATTGAGATCCTATAGATTTGAATCTCTATTCTCATAAAAATATTACTTATAAGTTATATAAGTAATATATAGCAAAATTTGAGTTTGACAAAAAAAATTTAAATGCAATAAGTTAAACTCAAAATTTACCAATTATGTAGTTCATATATAATTTTATTTTTATTTTTATATGAATATAAGATTTAAATTTACGCAACAGTCACGATATAAGTGGTTTAAGTAATCTTCCATAAGTTTAAGGTTCAAGGTTTTTTGTCATAAATAGATAAGAGTTAAATTTTATAGTTGGGGATATGAGAAATGAAAATTTGAACTTGAGACCTAACATTTTCTAAGAAATTTCTAAGCCAATTATGCTATATATGAGGTTAAAGTCTTTATTTTTTAAAAAAATATTTTCACCTATACAATTTAAGATTTTCTACTTAATAACAAAAAAATAACATTTAATTTTTTGGAAAAAGTCCTAAAAACCCTTGAACTATGCTCTTGTTGTACTTTACCCTCCATGCTTTAAAAACGTAGAAAATATCTCATTAAACTTTCAAAATGTGCAATTTATCCCCCGACCCTGACGTTCGTCCATTAATGTGCATATATTGTAATTAATCTGAGTCATAGTGCAATTTTATAGGGGTATAAATAAAAATAAATTTATAAAAATTGGGGTCAAAAAGTAATATTCAAAGAATTTTGGGGGTCAAATTATAATATTCAAATTCTTTCTTCCGTCCATTAATGGACGGACGTCATGGTCGTGAAGGGTAAAGTGCACATTTTAAAAGTTTAAGGAAGTCTTTTTTACATTTTTGAAGCATGAGGGGATAAAGTATAACAAGAGCATAGTTCATGAGAGTTTTTAGGACTTTTTCCTAATTTTTTTTAATCAAGTTCATATGGAGCATCTATACAATTTTCTATCAAGTTCAAATTAAGATTCAATCTAGGCCGTCATTTGTGTGTATGATTCATATGTTAATTGTAAATTGTGAAAGTAGCATAACCTCCGTTTGCTAAGATAGTACAAGGAATACAATTCTGTTAGAATTTCCTAAAATTTGTTACTGTTGAAATTTCTAAGGAAATTTTGTTTCGTTGAAAATTGATATTTTTCTTGTAGTGTCATTCTCTCCCTTCCTTCTAGACACTAACTCTTAGTCATTCCTCACGCGTTGCTTCGTCTAACTCACCCATGAAATTCCCTTTCTCCTATTCTGGAGCTTCCATCCTTTTACACCTCAGCCATAACATGTTGTCATTTTGAAGTAGTTTTTAGGCAAATCCTTCTCTTTTGACTTCCTAGAAAAGAAGCTCAACTCTCTTTATGGAATATTGAACACTTCTCTTCACTAAATCTAGGAAGAGGTTTTTATTCAGTGGAAGTGGAGACCATGGTTTGCTTGCAATTCGACAATGGCAGCCTAATTTCAATGTTAATGAAGCCAATTAGGGGAATTTTTTGCAACCTATAAGTATGAAGGATTGGACTTCAACTTTGGCTTTTATGGCTGTAAGAAGGATGACTTCACTTCTGACATTCTAGGTCCTCATAAAGATGCCTTCAAGGATCTAGTCATAAAGGAAGTCCGACTTACAAGTATGAAGGATTGGAGTTGGACTTCAACTCTGGCTTTTATATTTTAATATTATTAATGATTTATTGTAAAAAAATATAAGTTTAATTATGCTCTAAGTCCTTATAATTTGAGTAAAAATTTAAATATGTCCATATAATTTGTTTAAACATATCTAGTCTCCTTTCTTTGGATTAGTTATTCGGTTGACAAAAGGATAAAAATGATCAACATGATAATTTTATCTTATCCTATTGATCCATCAAACATTAGATGATGTGTTTATTTTCAAGGGGTGTTAGGTTACCCTTGATATCTTAAACGATAAAAATGAAAAAAAATTTCTTACTGGAAATTTTGGGCACAATGAACTATTAATTTTGATCCTATTGTGAAGATTTCAAAAAATTGAGTCATCTTGTCATAATAGTTAATTTCTTATAAAATTTATAAATAGAGAAATAAAGAAAATATATTAAAATATTTGTAATTTTTTTAATAATTTTAAATTCAAATTCTATCAATAATTTAGAGATGTGACCTATACGAAATGACTCGATATTTCGAAATCTTTATGATAATATCAAAATCAAAAATTCATAAAGCGATTCACCATACTAAGCTACAACTGTGAATGTTTTGGCAACAAGACCCCTAAAGCAAAGATGACTCGTCCTAAGTTTGATAAGTCTAACTTCATCCAAAGATTATATTTAGACCATTATTCTTGAGTTATAAAAAAAAAAATCATAAATTCATAACATTCTAAACTTTCAATAAAAAATATTTTCTATTTTTACTCTTCCCACGTTGGAGTAGCTTAGAATCTCCCTTATTTTTGTATCGTGCTCCATTCTATGGGCCTTTAATACCACCCCTTGTACTCGGCCATTGGCGTCCATGCCTTTGGTTTAATTTAATTTTCAGCACAGGTCACAAAATTGGCCGAGAGAATTCTAGGGAAAATAAAAAAATAAAAAATAAAACGGAGATTTTATGATGCTACGTAAATATGTCATATTACACTGACGTGACATGTATACATAATTTTTATATTTTATTATATATAAAATATAATTTATTTAATTTTTTAAATAAATTTAAAAATACTTATTAATTATTCTTATGTAATATAACATATTACATAAATACTAAAACTATCTAAAAGCTCAAAAGGTGGTAGAGAAGCAAAATCCGTTGGAAAGAGGTGATGAGATTCGAAAGAAACCGAATCAAGAAAGAAACATGTATTGGCATTTCATTTGGCGCGGATGCAGATCAAACCATCAACCAATCGTCAACCATTCCTTTCTCATATTCTTTTTCTGCTGTTACTGTTAGATTCAAGTGGATATAATGGACAATGCCAAGGGTGGGATGTGGGAAAGTTTTCTCAGAACCCATCACGATTCCTTCAAATCCCTTTTCCAACGCAAAAAGTCTTCTCATCTTAGAGACGATGATTCCGCCATTTCCCCAAAGCCCATTCCTCAACTCTCTCCGCTTGCCAATTCCGTTGTCTCTCGCTGTTCCAAGTACTTCCTTCTCTTTCTTCTGCATAATCTAATTCCTCCTCTTTTTTCTTATTTGATCGTCATTTTATTGATTTGATTATGCATTGTTCATCCTATGATTCTTTCAATTTTCTGTTTTTCTGTCTATATTGTGCAATTAATGCAACCTAGATCCGACCCAGATTATCGATTATATTTGTAACAAAATATAATGGCCAAAATGAACTAGAGAGGGAATGTGTAAACTAATAAATCAATACATGGTGGTACATTTTATTTTGATCATGGGATTAATAAATTCTTCTTTGAATGAAATATAATCTTAATGGGCCAACTCGTGTAGAGAGGGAATGTGTGAGGATGAAGGAAAAGGAAAGGAGTAGGACAAGCATTACTTTAATTTGTTCGGAGGAGGGAGAAGAGGGAGTCACAAAAACATAATGGGGGAAAAGAATATAGAGAAGAGATGACAGTCCTCCAAACTGGCAGTGTTTTTTTAAAATCTTTTTTTTTTTTTTTTTGGAACCATCATTATTCTTTTTCTATTTTCTTACAGAGCATCCTTGATGGAAAAAGAATTTCATCATTTTTTTCCTTCCACTCCATGATCCTCATTCCAAATTTCTTTTGACCCCTACTAATGCTTGATTTATGAACTAGAATTATGTCTTACAATACTTTGTGGAGTCAACTTATTCAAGGTCTCTCCTCTTTCTTATTTGGCTTCAAATTTGATTATATATTCTCCCTTAGATCCTACAAGTAGAAATAGTCCGGTTTACTCATCTCAACTTGGCATTGAGTTTAACTTGCTCAGCTTTCCTTTCCAATGTGCTTTGATCTTACCTTACAAGATCTTTAATCTAGAAATTATTATATGAATGTCTTCTCATGTTAGTATTGTCCAGAATCTTGATCTCTCTCAATAATACAATTATCTAAAATTAATTGTCAGGCAACAAGTAGTATGATTTACCTAGTAGCTTTAGTAGGTGTATACACTGATTGGATTGGGTTGAGTTTGATTCCCATCCACCACATAATGCAAATAACTCTTCCTTAAGATTCCCTTCTAAACCAGCCCAACTTGTATACTTGTGCAGCTTGGGTATAACAAGTCTTTAAAATCACACAAAATTGTCAACCAATTGAAGCCAACATGATTGGGGTATATCTAAGAATTTCAAGAAGTATCAAGGCTTACTATTATAACCACTTTGATCTACTCTATATAATATAAAAAAGAATGGAATTAAAACAAAATTCTATTGACCGCATATGTGTAATGTGTGTTTGCATCTAACTAGTTGAGCTCCAAGTTTTTATTTTTTCTCTAATTTAGTCATGTGCCAGACACAGAGAGAGTGATGAAGGAAAATTCATTATAAGAAATTCTATTCACTGAACATGTGATATTTCTCTTATGTTTGATGCCTTAGAAATCTAGGTTCAAAGGTAGATTTTCTTCTTTTTCTTTTAATCTTCTATTACTTTTTCTGTGCAGTTCTTTGGTGGTTCAGAGTATTGATTGACTTAGATGTAGATTGCACCATCTTTACAGGATTTAGTTGGTAAAGAGTAAATAGCTTTATTTAGACTTCCCTGTTAAGTCGAAATGTAGAAAATTGGAGTAAGAAAAAGAAACTCCAGTTTTAAAATGCCTAAAGAAATCTGAGATCTGTGTTGTTCTTATATATATGATTGCAAGAAAAGATGTTTATAGCATCTGGTTAAAACCTTTTGTGAAATGCCTTTAATACCTAGCCTTCCAACCACTCTTTCTATTAGCTTCAATTATATCATTAACAACCCCAGTTCCTGCAAAAGATCATGTTGGTTTCTGGAGTTTTCTATGGGCTGTGAACGAAGCCATTGGCAACTGCTTAAAACCAAAAAATAAGATAAAATAAAGGATGAACTCCTAATGCTAATGGGCTTATCTAATGGGAACATTAGACTTGCTTGGATTTAACATCCTTCTCAGATCATAACCACTGGTACATGTGTGACTCATTATCAGGGTAGACAACAAGATCCTGGAGAACCAGGAAATATTAATTTTTTGTACATGTGCTAGAATAGTCCCGAACTTGTATGCTAGTTGATTCTTCCACTTAAATTAGGTATAGATTATTTAATGTTTTTTGTAGGATCCTTCAAGTCTCTACAGAAGAATTGCAGCATGGCTTTGATTCAGATCTCCCTGTTGGAGTTAAGGAACTTCTTACTTATGCTAGAAATCTCTTGGAATTTTGCTCATATAAAGCACTCCAAAAAGTGAGTAGAAATCCAGATTATTTGAGTGATAAGGAATTCCGTCGATTGACATATGACATGATGCTTGCATGGGAGGCACCCAGTGTGGAGAGTGATACTCTACAAAATGTGAGACAGCTCATCCTTTGTTTGTCTTGATATCTATAAGATGCAATATAACTCTCTTTCATTATGGAATGGATTTTCTAAGTATAGGCATGCTATTGCCTGCATATTTGTTTTTATTTTTTTAACAACACTTTCTGCCTCTTTAACTACAGGAAACTCTTCCATTGAGTCAGGATGAAATAGGGGATGAGGATGAGGGATCATTATTCTATTCAAGTCCCACAAGTATGGCACTTCAGGTTCTCTTTATCACCAGTTTCCTTGTTTTACTAGTTACAGTATGCCTACAGTACAGAGTCCTTAAAATTTTAAGTTGAGTAAAATGTAATTTTAGTTCTTAAAAGATGCAGTGAAACCACTTAGGTCGTTGAAAGAGTTTTTGTATCAGCTAGGTCCTTGAAAGTTCTATTAGTCAATCAAAATAGTCCCTGCAAGTTTGATTAGTTGATCAAAATGGTCCATTTAAGGGACTAGAGTGATTTTCATTGCATCTTTTAAGGACTAAAATGATGTTCTAATCTTTTAAATTTGCTAATAATACAAGGGTTTTAATGCTCATATATTTCTCTTTATTAGGTTGATGACAGAAAGACTGTTGGTCCAGAGGCTTTTGCACGGATCGCTCCTGTTTGTGTTCCTGTTGCTGATATAATAACTGTCCATAATCTTTTTTATGCACTCACAAGCTCTTCAGGCCATCGACTTCATTTTCTTGTATATGACAAATACATAAGAAGCCTTGATAAGTATGACATTTTCTTCCTTAACCTTTTGTTTTACAGAAATTGCATATAGTTTTTATGCATCATTAGTAACATTTTTGTGATGGTAATTTGAGTTTTAAATCAGATAATCTGTCACTGGTCAGCAACTGTTATTCTTAGTTCAATGATGAGGGTTTAGTTATGTTTCTTTAGCCAAGTGTTTGAAATTCTTTGGAAAAAAAAGTTAGATATACCTGCTATCCTTACTTTTGATAACTGAATGAGCATCAGATAATAGAGGTTTCAAAGCATTTGGTGCAAAATGAGTATGAGTTTTTTTGTTACCCCTGTTTGGATAAACATGGAATATTTGCATACAGATTAAAAAGAAAACATGCCACTGTTTCTTCTAAGATGATTCCTCTGAGTGAAAGCCCTATTGTTTGTTCAATCGAAAGGCATCAGGTTGAATGGCAAGAATGTGAACATCTTTCTTCACCTACCCCCTTCCCAAATACTGCCCAGTCCCCAATAAATGGAGAGAATACTCAACACTCCTCTTGCATATACTACACTTTTTTCTCAGTTTATCAGATATTCCTTTATAGGAGTTCATACCAAAAAGAAGTAAAAGTACCTTGACGTCAATGCAAATTTATCATGTAAATCATTTTCTTTGTTGCTAAAGGCACACTTTGTTTCAAGAAAAGACATGGTAAAGGAAAATGATATGGAAAGACTAATTTAAATAGGTTTCTTATCTATATTCAAGAAACTGTTCTTGTTCTCTTCGACTAAATTTTGTTTTGGGAGGTCTAAAATTATCAAATATTACTTAATTGATGTGGTGAGATCATTACTTCAGAGATTTATGTGACAGGATCATGGGTATATTACCAGATTATTACCAGTGATTTGGTGATTATTCTACTTAAAGATTATTTTCATTGTATTTTGACAAATTTACTGCACTTTTTATATGCATAATTTCTGTTTGAATGCTTGTTTAATCAGATCTATGAAAAATATGATGTACACTTTGAAACAATGGTTCACCCTGCAATTTGTTATTGGTCAACTTTCTTATAAGCTTAGGCCCCTGGTTAGTTGGTAATTAGACAATGTAATATTGCACAGATCATAAATATAATTTTGTTGATTTTCTGTCTCTAAGGTCTTGTTTCAGTGGGTAATTCAACAAAGATAAATAGAAATGCGTTGGACATACAGTGTACTTCACTTTTTATATGCATAATTTCTGTTTGAATGCTTGTTTAATCAGATCTATGAAAAATATGATGTACACTTTGAAACAATGGTTCACCCTGCAATTTGTTATTGGTCAACTTTCTTATAAGCTTAGGCCCCTGGTTAGTTGGTAATTAGACAATGTAATATTGCACAGATCATAAATATAATTTTGTTGATTTTCTGTCTCTAAGGTCTTGTTTCAGTGGGTAATTCAACAAAGATAAATAGAAATGCGTTGGACATACAGTGTACTTCACTTTTTTCCTCTATTGGTGTTTCTCCATATTTGTTAAATGATATAAGTTGATAAGGAACCAGTCATCATAAGAGCTTAAGACATTAGCTGGAGGCATCTGAATAATTTCTTATCTCACCATGTGCCCTTACATGAAAGCCTTTTGGGCTTGAAGGTTAGACAAAGAATAGGCTCATCTTTACCCTCTTCTGAAATTTAATTTCAATAAAGGAATAGGGGCCAGCAAGGATCAAAGTCCTGATCACTTGGTCGTGAAGGCTATAATCTCATACCAAGTTAAGTAATCAGTCATCCTAAAAGTTTAAGGTGTTAAGTTGAGGCCCATAAATGATTTTGATCTCTAGCATAATTGTTCAACATTATTTGTATATTTCCTAACAGTAAGTTTCATGCAGAGTTATAAAGAATTCAAAAAATGTGCTGGCCCCTTCAGTTGGAAATCTTCAGCTTGCTGAAGGAGAAATTGTCCTTGATGTTGATGGAACAATTCCTACTCAACCAGTTCTGCAACATATTGGAATCTCTGCTTGGCCTGGTGAGTAATTGTAACTTAAAAATGGATTGTACATCATAACATTAAAGTATTGTAGTTATTATCCCGGTTGATAACATTAAATGGATTGCATATCTATAGTTGGAAGGCTAATAATTTTAATATGTATGTATAATTCCGCTTTAATCAGTTATTCCTCAAATTTCTGTATTTTGTAGGGCGCCTGACCCTGACAAATTATGCTCTGTACTTTGAATCACTTGGAGTTGGTGTGTATGAAAAAGCTGTTCAATTTGATCTGGCCACAGACATGAAACAGGTCATAAAACCTGACTTAACTGGACCCCTTGGTGCTCGTCTATTTGATAAAGCTGTGATGTATAAGTCAACTTCTGTGTAAGTTATCTGTTGACATATATAATATGCAACTTGTCCATATATGTAAATCATGGGCATGTTTTTCACTTCAACTTTTATGCTCTTTTCAAAATGTATTGACAGAGCAGAGCCTGTTTATTTCGAATTCCCAGAATTCAAAGCAAACTCGCGTCGTGACTATTGGTTGGATATTTGTCTAGAGATTCTGCGTGCTCACAAGTTTGTAAGGAAATACAGTCTGAAAGAGACTCAGAAATCAGAAGTACTTGCCAGGGCTACTCTAGGCATCTTCCGCTATCATGCAGTTAGAGAGGCCTTCCAGTTTTTCTCATCCCACTATAAAACATTACTTGGTTTTAATCTAGCTGAAAGTCTTCCACGGGGAGACATGATCTTGGAAACTCTTTCAAGTCGGTTGACCGCTGTTGTTGGTAAACGTGATATTCCTGGGACTGTAGATACAAGAAGGCGATTGGCAGTGTTTCCAGCATCTGTTGTGGCACTTGCTCGTCTTGGATTTGTATTACAAAAGGTGGCAGATATTTATGAAGAAACAACAATTGTTGGAGATGTTCGTGTTGGTGAGACAACTCCCTTGGAAATGGCAGTGAAACAGTCCATTCTTGACACTGGAAGAGCTGAAGCTGCACAAGCAACTGTGGACCAAGTGAAGGTTGAAGGCATTGATACAAATTTTGCAGTAATGAAGGTTAATTATGATTTCCATTCCATAATCATTTTTTCTTTTGGAAAAAATAGCTCATACTTCCTTTTGATCATGGAAATTATGGGGGAGCAAAGAAAGAACAAACAGGGGGAAGTAAAAACATAGTTTTGATAAGCTCAATAGAGGAATTGGAACTTTCAAATGCTCCTTCAGAAGAACATGTCCACAAAACACTAATGGTGCATTGGTTTCCACATGTGAAGTACAAAAATTAGACCTCTTCTTAATTTGGGGTTCATTATATCTAATTTCTGTTGTTGTAGACGTCCAAGCTCAGTCTAAATACCTTGATTAATTATCAAAATGTATAGTTCAATTCACAAAACAATGCTATTTATTGGAGTGGGATATCCATTGACTGCCTCGTCCTCTTAGAAAATCAAATGATAAAGTTTCATCAAGGGGATGGGGAGAAAATTAAAGGAGTCTATGTTTTCTGTTGTATGTGTTAGAATATTAGCTGTAAATACTGTAGTTATTATAGCATATGTTTAGGCTTGTAATTAGCTTATGATTAGGCCCATGATTAGGCTCGTTATTGCTGTACAGTTAGTATAAATAATAGATGTGAGAAGCTAGTCTCACAACCTTTTCCACTATTCTCACATGGTATCAGAGCAATTTTAGTGAGAAAAACCTCCCCACTCCCGCTGTGAATTTTTCCAGCGGCGTCTTTCCTCTCCCTGCTGTGTTCATACTCCAGCAGTGTTCTAAAACTAGGTTTAGTGGCTGTGTCTCTATCCAGTCACCCTAGGACTCGATAATCCCAATTCTGACCCCGCAGTCAACCTCAGAACCCCCCGACCGGCCATTCCCCAGAGACCCGCCGTCAGCCGCCGCCGCACGCGCCCACACGCGCCACTCCACTCTCTGCGCGTGACACCCACGCGCCGCCAGTTTCTTCCGCGCGTGGAGGCGCGTGTCTGCTCCGATCGCCGTGAAACTTTCCAGATCTGTCCTCCGGCGTATTTCCGACCTGTTCCTGCCCTTACTTTGGTGTTTTCTGACCTATACAGCATCATAACAGTTCTGCTCCTCTTTGTTAACGGTTAGTAACATCCAAATGGCCTCTTCAGCCAAGGAAACTTCTGGTCACCACTCATTCCTTACTTTTTCTTCTACTCCAACTATCTGTGCTGAGAAATTAACTGGTTCTGGCAACTATATGACTTGGTCAGCCTCTGTGGAGTTGTGGTTTTTAGGTCAGGGCCATGAGGAACACTTAATCAAACAAATTAAAGACATCCCTGAAAAAGATCAGCCTAAGTGGAAGCAGGCAGATGCTTATCTTTGTAATGTTCTTTGGCAATCTATTGATCGGGTTCTTGTTGGCCAATATCGACCTTATCGTACATGTTATGAGGTTTGGCAGAAGGCCAAGAAACTCTACTCAAACGATATAAATCCTTTGTATAATGTTGTCTCTCAGATGAAAACTCTTCAGAAACAGGATCTGGATATGCAAACTTATCTGGGGCAGATCGAGACTCTTCAACAGGAATTTAATGAGATGATGCCATTCTCAACTGATGTCGCTCAACAAGAGGCACATCGTGGCAAATTCTTTATGGTCCTTGCACTTGCTGGTTTGCCTTCTGAATTGGATTCAGTCCGTAATCAAATTCTGGCCAACCCTGGGGTTCCTACTATGGACACGATATTTGAGCAGTTGATCCGTATTTCAGCACCTACAGGTACCTCTGTTTCGACTACCTCAGCTGATTCTACTATTCTAGCCTCTCAAGTGAACCATCGAGAGGATGGTAAGGGCGGCCGTGGTGATCAGCGAGCTCGAAATAGAGATCGCCCCCGATGTACTCACTGCAATAAAATTGGCCATACAGTGGATCGCTGTTTTCTCCTTCATGGTCGACCTTCTAAGGTTGCTAATGTTGCACAGTATGGTTCCTCCTCTGGCACTCCATCTGGAACTGTATCCGTCTCTGCTGCTGATTACAATGAGTTCCTCAGATTCCAAGACAACCAGCGGTCCACCTCCATTGCCTCTATTGCTCAGCCTGGTAATCCTATTGCATGCATCTCTCAGTCCTCCTCTCTTGGACCTTGGGTTCTTGATTCTGGTGCTTCTGATCACTTGTCTGGTAACAAGAATTTATTTTCTCATATCACTTATTCTAATTCATTATCCACTGTTACCTTAGCTGATGGATCACACACTATAGTCAGAGGCATTGGTCAGGCCACACCCTTGCCCTCCCTATCTTTAAATTCTGTTCTCTTTGTACCTGGGTGTCCATTTAATTTGATTTCTGTTAGCAAATTAACTCAAACCCTCCCTTATTCTGTTACCTTTGTTGCTCATTCGGTTATTGTACAGGAGCGGAACACTGGGAGGATGATTGGAGTCGGACATGAGTCCCGTGGGCTATACTACCTCGCCCCACCACCATCTCCTGTGGCTTGTATTGCTGCTGATTCTCCTGAACTTTTTCATCGCCGTTTGGGACATCCTAGCTTACAGAAACTACAGAAGATGGTGCCGAGTCTCTCTAGTGTCTCTTCTTTAGAATGTGAGTCTTGTCAGTTAGGCAAACATGTTCGTAGTTCTTTTCCTAGTCGTGTCAATAAACGAGCCGAGTCTCCTTTTTCACTGGTTCATTCTGATGTATGGGGTCCTAGTCGTGTCAACTCAACTTTGGGTTTTCAATACTTTGTTACCTTTGTTGATGATTTTTCCCGATGTACTTGGTTATTTTTAATGAAAAATCGTTCAGAACTTTTCTCTATTTTCCAAACCTTTTGCTCAGAAATTAAAACTCAATTTGGAATCACCATTCGCACCTTCCGGAGTGATAATGCCCGAGAATATTTTTCTGCTCCATTTCAATCTTTTATGACTTCTCAGGGCATTCTCCATCACTCTTCTTGTGCTCATACTCCTCAACAAAATGGGGTGGCTGAGCGGAAAAATAGACACTTGATTGAGACTGCCCGTACTCTCCTCATTCATAATAATGTTCCGCTGCGTTTTTGGGGAGATGCGGTTATCACTGCATGTTATTTGATTAATCGCATGCCATCCTCTGTTTTACAAAATCAGGTGCCTCATTCTCTTTTGTTTCCCAATCAGCCACTCTACTCTCTTTCTCTTCGTGTCTTCGGTTGCACATGTTTTGTTCATGATCTCACTCCAGGTAAAGATAAGTTACATGCAAAATCCCTCAAATGTGTCTTTTTGGGTTATTCCCGTTTGCAAAAAGGTTACCGTTGTTTCTCTCCTGAACTCAAACGATATCTTGTTTCCCCGGATGTCACCTTCTTTGAGACAACCCCTTTCTTTCCTTCTTTAGGGCATCCTGATTGTTCTACTGTTACTCAGGATCTCCCCATTTCTTGCACTAGTCCTCTTCCACAGGTTGTTTCGTCCCATGACTCCACTGGTCATACAGAGGACTCGGCACCTCCTCTCCTCACCTACCATCGTCGGCCTCGACCTGACCCTGTTGAGGACCCTACCATTGTGCCACCTGTCACTGGGCCTGTTGAGCACCCACCCATCGTGCCACCCGTCCTTGAGCCTGTTGACAACCCTCCCACCAATGACCTCCCTGCTCCTGCCCCATTGGATTCATCTCTTGCTCCAGTCACTTCTCAGGTTCCGATCTCTGACTTGGACCGATCTATTGCTGACCGCAAAGGTATTCGTTCTACTCGCAATCCTTATCCCATTTATAATTTTGTGAGCTATCACCGTTTGTCTCCACAATATTCTGCTTTTGTGTCGTCTTTGTCTCCTGTTTCTATTCCTAAAAATGTAGGTGAAGCACTTTCTGACCCAGGCTGGCATAAGGCAATGATTGATGAGATGGCTGCTTTAGACTCTAATAGCACTTGGGATTTGGTGCCTCTACCACGTGGTAAATCCACTGTTGGTTGTCGTTGGGTTTATACAGTCAAAGTTGGCCCTGATGGCCAAATAGATCGTTTGAAAGCCCGGTTGGTTGCCAAGGGATACACCCAGATCTACGGACTTGATTATGGTGATACCTTCTCTCCAGTTGCCAAGATGACATCTGTTCGCCTCTTTCTCTCTATGGCTGCCATTCACCACTGGCCCCTTTATCAATTGGATATTAAAAATGCCTTTCTACATGGCGAATTGCAAGAGGAAGTTTATATGGAGCAACCTCCTGGATTTGTTGCTCAGGGGGAGTCTAGATTGGTGTGTCGACTTCGCCGATCTCTCTATGGACTTAAACAATCTCCACGGGCTTGGTTTGGGAGATTTAGTTCAGTTGTCCTACAGTTTGGTATGACTCGGAGTGAGGCTGATCATTCAGTCTTTTACTTTCACTCATCCCCTAACCGATGCATGTACTTGATTGTCTATGTGGATGACATTGTGATTACAGGGAATGATCAAGAAGGCATACAAAAACTCAAGCAACATCTATTCCAGCACTTTCAGACAAAAGATTTGGGCAAACTCAAGTATTTTCTGGGAATAGAAGTTGCTCAATCCCGAAAGGGTGTTACCATCTCACAGCGAAAATATGCCTTGGATATATTGAAAGAAACAGGTATGTCAAACTGCAAACCTGTGGAGACTCCAATGGATCCAAATGTCAAGCTCCTACCTGATCAGGGGGAGCCCTTATCAGATCCCAGTAGATATCGGAGACTTGTTGGGAAACTCAACTACCTTACAGTGACACGTCCTGATATTGCATTCCCTATGAGTGTACTTAGTCAATTTCTAAGTGCTCCGTGTGACAGTCATTGGGATGCAGTAGTTCGTATTTTAAAATACATCAAGAAGGCACCAGGTAAAGGCCTATTGTATGAAAGTAGGGGACATACTCAGGTGGTTGGATATTCAGATGCTGACTGGGCAGGCTGTCCATACGATAGACGCTCAACCACTGGATATTGTGTATTTGTTGGGGGCAATCTAGTGTCATGGAAGAGCAAGAAACAATCAGTTGTTGCTCTATCCACGGCTGAGGCAGAATACCGAGCCATGGCTAAAGCAACCTGTGAGCTCATATGGCTGAAACAGTTACTTCAGGAGTTAAAATTCATGAAGATTCAACAGATGAAACTAATATGCGATAACCAAGCAGCTCTCCACATTGCCTCCAATCCAGTCTTCCATGAAAGGACCAAACATATAGAGATTGACTGTCACTTTGTTAGACAGAAAATACTTTCAGGGGATATTGCTACTAGTTTTGTTAGATCAAATGACCAGCTAGCAGACATATTCACTAAGTCTCTCGGAGGCCCTCGGGTTAACTACATTTGTAACAAGCTTGGAACATATAATATGTATGCTCCAGCTTGAGGGGGAGTGTTAGAATATTAGCTGTAAATACTGTAGTTATTATAGCATATGTTTAGGCTTGTAATTAGCTTATGATTAGGCCCATGATTAGGCTCGTTATTGCTGTACAGTTAGTATAAATAATAGATGTGAGAAGCTAGTCTCACAACCTTTTCCACTATTCTCACAGTATGGATAATTCTTTCTTTTCTTTTGTAGGAACTACTATTCCCAGCTATTGAAGCGGCTCGTCGTCTACAGATTTTGGCCTCATGGAAAGACTCTTATAGATCAATGGCCTTTTTGTTACTCACCTCTTATATGATTTTAAGGTAATTGTTTTATTGGAAAAATCAGGGTATGTCACCACATAAATGTCTTTTATTTGTAGTGCTTCATATTGGTTGCTTTTGATGATTTTTCACTGCCATTTCATTAATCAAAACTTAATACTATTGAAAATATGCCATGCAGGTAAAATTTGGTGTAGTGGTGGAGTTTTAGGGTTTGGTATCTTTGGTTTCAAAATTGTAACCTTCTGGTCTAAACATAAAAAATCGTTACTTTTGATCATTTTAATAGGCTATGGTGTTGGTATCTTTTCTTGTTTGATGATAGGGCTACCTTATTGTTTCTCCAGATCTTTGAGAAGGTTTCTGGCCTTAATTTGAACTTGAGCAAGCATGGTTTACCTAATACTCATTTAAATTCTAGGGATCTCACCCCTTACGCTTCACATGCTGGTTTAAAGATTTTGAAATTGACAATGTGCGAAACCATTCATCATGAACTTGTTTAGAGTTTATGTGCTTTTTTCTGTTTTTCCCTTGATAGAGTGACTTCTTAGTATCTTCATATGGTTTGAATAAAGTACTTATAAACAGTGAATCTATTGACTCATAATGCATTAATGGAAAAGTTGATGCCACCATGATAAGAAATTATGACTCTTAATTTTGATGTTCTTGTGTTAAAGTTGGCTTCCATGGATTGTAATGAACAAAGCAATTATTTAAATCTTATGTGCAGGGGTTGGATCCGGTACATATTGCCATCCATTTTTGTGGTCCTCGCAATTCTCATGCTCTGGCGCAGGCATTTCAACATAGGAAGACCATTAAAAGCCTTCAGAATAACACCTCCTCCAAATCGGAATGCAGTCGAGCAACTGTTAACATTACAAGAAGCCATCACACAGGTCGAATCACTAATTCAAGCAGGGAATATTATTCTCCTGAAAATTAGAGCTCTTCTACTTGCTCTATTACCGCAAGTAAGTATCCCAGCCTTGGTCTAATTCTTCCAAGCAAATTAAAAGAATGTCCATACAGTTAGTCCAATGGATCTTCTTTTAATGTGCATGCGGTAACTTGTGGCTGGTACAAAGAGATTTCTGCCACATTTTATATGGAAGCTATATCAGGATAGACATTGGAGAATATATTTTTATTTAACTATCATAAAACCATCTCAATCTTAGTGCCTGATTATGTGTAAATTAACTGCAAAAAATTTGTTTTCTCATACATGGTGTTTGTAGACTGAAATCAGTTAGAAACCATATATTTCATGTCATCCTTCTTGGAATTGCTATGTTCTATAATTATCTTGCGATTCAAATAATTTCAAAGATTTTATGATTTCTGAAAAATTGATGCAGTTTTACGTTTATTCTCCAGGCTACACAAAAGGTCGCGCTATTGCTGGTTTTCATTGCTGCAGTGTTTGCTTTTGTCCCACCAAGGTACATAATTGTGCTGATATTCGTAGAGTTTTTCACAAGGCAGATGCCATATAGGAAAGAAAGTAGTGACAAATGGTTAAGGCGGGTTAGAGAATGGTGGGTCAGCATACCAGCTGCTCCTGTCCAACTCATTAAGCCTGTTGACAGCAAGAAAAAGAAATGACAAATTTTGCTTTTTACATAATTCAATTGTACTTTGTAACTTGTTATCAGAAAGATTGACATTATTTACCCCATTACCATTATTAACACATCATATGCGTAGGTTTAATTATATTCTTTTATGCTAAATTCTTTAAATGTGAAATTATCTTATTTTCTTGCAGCAACATTGTATGTCCCCTATATGAGGGGAAAAAAAATTCTCTGTCCTCTTTTATGCATCCCCATTGGGAAAAGAAACAACTGATCATCTTGGAAAGGATAGAAAGAGCCATAATTGGGAACATTCATGATGAGAAAGTTCAGATGACTGGCACATAATTGCAAAGTACAGATAAAAATATAGGCGTTATGACCCACATACCGTTAGAACTCAAAGCCCATACAAGTGGTGGATAAAAAACATCTACCATAAATTTTATTTTTAATCAAAGAATTTAATTAGGAGAGAAAGTAGCAGGTGGGGAAATTGATCACCTCCTAAAACAGCCTGGAATAAAATTCAGAAAAAGTAAAACGAGGAAAAAAAAAAATACAAGAACTCAACAAAGCCTGCTTCCCTTTGCAAATCCATGTAAGAAACACATCCAAAGAAAGCCATTTGCTTTAATCATCAATTAAGGACAAAAACAAAGGTCTGCCTATTGTTGATCACTTATATTACAGCCACTGTCTATGACAACCATCAGTCATTACTAACAATTTCCCTCCTTTATATTGTTAAAAAACTATTAAAGAATCTTAAAGCTCTGGCATTACATCAAAAGAATATGTTGTTAATATGAGACAAATGGGTCATATTAAAAAAGTAAAACAAAAAGGAAAAAAAAGAATTAAAAAAAATGGTTATTGCACCTTCTCTCCATTATCAAACTCTAGCAGCACAACCAGGCAAGAGATTTGTAGCCGGTGGCATCAGTGCAACAGCGCCTCTCTTGAGTTCTAAGTATTTTATGTACACAACTGGAAATTTTCCATTCCCAGCCATGGAGTGAAAACTCACCAGTAGTCTAGCACAATCCCTGTTCGGAAACAGAGAAAGCAAGAGTATAATAAGAAAACACATAATACTGGTAAATAAAATTAAGGTCAAGGAAAGGGAGACAATTATATTTACATCAGTTGTTCTTCTGAGTAACCCGTGTGTAGCTTCAGTGTATCATTCCAAGCAGGGCTCTTATTCAGAGTGAATCTAGCGGCAAGAACGGCTGAGGCAGCAAGCATTGATGGACAATACTTTGTGGTTGCATATTGCGTCATTCCCAGCTCAGAAAGAAAGTGGACCATGTTTTCCAACTATAAAATTCAAATAAGAAACAAATAATGCAACAAGGTAAATTTCCAGACAAGATAACACAATGAAAATAAAATATTTGGATTAAAAGATCACGCACTTTCTGATCAGGAATTGATGCCTTGATAAAACGAACAAGGAAAACATAAGGTGTAGGCACAGTCAAAGTCCATTCCAGTTTGCTGAGTATGGTTTTCTCCATCACCAGTATCTGTTCACGAGTGTAGGCTCTATCTGTGATGTGCACAAATTCATTAACCTGCACAAGAGATGAGTCAGCAGAGAGATTAATTCTTTCAACAATTGGACAGATAATAGTGATATATTGGTCTGGAAAATACACACCTGTGTGGCCCAGATTTTTTCATATTTGGAAGCCATCAGCATGGCACTGACGCCAACCAATTGCAGTTCCCTCCTTGACACAGTTTTGACTGCAAGGAACCGATCAATAATGTTGATAGTCAGATAAAGAGTTTCAAGTGAAAGGTCAAACTTGTTGTGGACAGCTATCAGCCAATTAACCAATATAGCTCTCATGCTTTCATCAAATTCAGGCTGTGAATTCATGTAGTCATGAGGACGGCTCTCATTCTGCATCAAAGGCATAGCATATAATATTACAACTACATCAAACACAGAAAAAAAAAAAAAAAACATTAAAGGAATATAGTTTATGCATACCTCCACCAGCTTATAGAACTTGTAGATGTCTTCAATATATTCAACGGCAGCAAGCTCATTACCAGTGTCAGCTGCATCAATGTCAACAGTCTGCTCCTTTAGTTTGTTAGCCAGACCACATGCTTCCTGTAATAGGACATTGTAAAAACTGTTAATTTTTCTAAACCAAGGCCTTTTAACTTAAGAAGTGGAGAAAAAGCGCCAGTGGTTTTTTTCTTTTATATAATATTTTTCCCAACCTTGCTTCGAGCTGTGAGAACTGAAGTAAGAGTATGTGATTTCTTTCTAGAGTTTCCTTCTTCCTTTTTCTTGTTCCCACACTTGTCTTGCTTAACCTCTTCATCTGGCTTTGGTTTGACTGGAGGGGCTCCAACCAAATTAGTACAAGCCTGTTTCTGCATCTTGAGAAAACCCAGGATGCATAATCAGCAATGGAATTTGAACAATTAAATGAGGGATTGAAATAAGTAACTGATAGAGAGCTGACCTTGTTATTTTGAGCATTTGTAAGAAATTGAGCATAGAAGCTGCTACAAGAATAATAAGAAGATTAAATGAAGTAACAATTAAGAAGCCAAAGCAAGACATAGAGAAGAAACAAACAGAAAGGGAGAGAGACCTCGTGCTGGGGCAGTTAGGATTCACTTGTATTCCTCCAACGGTAACCAGATTTCCAATATTAAACAGTACTCTGCCATGTCTTAGCTTGGCCGCACCATTCTCCTTCTGCTGCTTATCTCCCCCAACCACTCCCTCACCTATCAGATTCAATCCAAGAAAACCCCATTCGCTAAGTAAAAGCTTCAAACATGTACACAGACACACACACATGCGCAATAAGCTAAAGACACTGCAATTAAGCAAGTTATATACTCTTGTACATATGTCATCTGAAAATCCAAGACAAGATTTTTCAAATAAAATCCATATTCCGAATCGTTTCAGTTACCAAAAATAAATACAGAAAAAAAGTAATCAATGAAGAAACTAGATCGCCACGGTAATCACAGGGTGATGCACAATGAAACCAACCATAGTCTCGAAGCAATAGATCAGATTTAACCCAAACCTAAATCCTCAAAGGAAGATATTTTCAGAGAGAAAAGAGATTTTGAATACAGAAGAAAGAACAGAAACACGTATTCGTAGAATGAAAAATTAAAGGTCTATTCTTAATCGACCACAACACAACCTTAAAAGAAAATACAATCCCACGTATCAGAAAAAGGTAATACATACAATAATCCAATTGGCGCCGAAATTTGGGCTTGGTTGAAGAAATCCGAGATCCTGCATCCATAATTTGAGAGAAACAGTAAGGAAAAAAAGAAAGGCGTTGTGTAAGCTTCTTGATCTCTGCAGAAAAATTAGAAATTGGAGATAATAGTGAAAAAATTAGGGCTTGGAGATCAACAGAGAAAAGATTAGAGCTTGGAGATCGATAGAGCGCGTTGTAGTCGGCGAAGAATTGCTTGCCAAGTAAACTGAGAAGTAGAAATATGCTATGCTGCCCTCAGATTGTAATTTTATAGTAGCCGTTGAGCATTCAGTAAGACGGAAATACCCCTCAACAGTTATTGCAGAGTCTGCATATTTGCGGAGACTGCAGTCTAAAGAAAGTGATTGCCCCCAAAATACGCATTTTAGCGCCGCCGCCTTTTAGCGCCAGGAAGTTTACCGACTTAGGGTTTTTGTTTTTTGTTTTTTTTTTTTTTCTTTGGGTAAAAGACTTAATAAATAGAACGAGGACTACATGGGCTCTTTGACTTAAAAATTACAGTTTTATAAACTTTTTATCTAAATATAATATTTCTCAAATTATTTACATAAATATTATAATTTTTTAAAATTTAAAAGCAAAAAAAAAAACATTTTCAGACAATATCAGAATGGAGATAAGAACCAAAATCATTAACCAAAAGAGCAAGAACAATGAAAAATGAAGAAGGAGAGGAAGAAGAAGAGAAGAGGAAGAAAAATGGCCGGAAGGAGAAATGCAGACACGCCATGCGGAGGAAGAAGAAAGAAAAGGGAAAAATTTTGCATGCAGGCCCGCCATGTGTCGCCCATCAATGCACCGGTCAACTGATTGACTGACACATCCATTGCTACACAAAATTCAACTGACACACGCAAGCAAATATAATAGGGACATGCCGTGGGCTCCACAACATGTTTGGTGGATCTCGCAACTTTTAAAAATATTTTTTTGTTTTTAAATTTTAAAATATTGTAATATTTATGTAAATAGTTTAAAAAATATTATATTTAAGTAAAAAGTTTGTAAAACTGTAATTTTCAAGTAAAAAGCCGGACTACATGACCTCAAATAACCAGGATTAGTAGCAAACAAAATAGAACTAGCTAGGAGTTAAAAAAAATTTTAAAATTTTAAAAATTGAAATATTTTAATAATCACAAAATTAATCATTTGAAAGAATAATTTTTTTTCTGTAAGGTGTTAAATAATTATATATAATATTGTACGGAATCTCCTGCAACTTTGACATATGTGCAAAAAATCTCAGAGAGTTTTAAAACATATATAGAATCTCTTAAACTACATAGTTATTGCAAAATAAAACTTTTATCTATTTGGTTGATAGTCAGCAAACAAATGCCGTGCGCCAATCATGTGATTTTATTTTTTTATTTTATTTTTTTTTTTTGATCGAAAAAGGAAAATTGCATTAAGCATCAAAAGCTAAGTCAGCAACAAGAAAACTTGGTGGACTATGGCACCAAGAATTGGAAACAGAAACATTAACAGAAGCAAAACCAGCTAAAGCATCAGCAGAGTGGTTCGCTGATCTAGAAACCCAGTGGAAAGAAAAACCAAGAAGGTTGGTACACAAGTCCTGGATATCATCCAGCACCAAACCCAGGGAGGTGAGGTTCCGAGTCCTATGCTTCAGAGCCAGCATGATTGCTTGAGCGTCGCCTTCAATATGGAGATAACGAATCCCATCGTTCAATGCTCTTCGAACACCCTCTCTACAAGCCACAGCTTCTAGCGTTTCAACAGATGGTACTCCCTCCATAGACATTGCCCAGGCTGAGATAAAACTCCCCTCACTGTCACGGATAATCCCACCTATACCTCCATTCCCGGAGCTAGTAAGTGAGGCATCCACATTTAACTTGAAAAAAGGCGCAGTAGGACGTTCCCAGGTAGCCCTCCGATCACCTCTCACACTTGGTTGTTGCACTAGGCAGTTGTCTAACTCTTCCAACATAGATAATGAAAGACGCAAGACAGTCATCACTGGAGTCCTTGACTGACCCAAACGAATGTCGTTTCGCCTATTCCACAAATTATAGCATACCAGAATCAGTTTGGCAATCCTTCCCTCTTCCCAACCCATGCATGCTCGGGAAAACCAATCCAAAAAGGTGGCAGCAGAGCACACTTCTGGCCCAAGGTCGAAACCCAAGGCATGCCAAACCCCATGCACTTCTGGGCACAGGAAAAAGGAATGCATAATGGTCTCCGGTTCAGCTTGACAGAGAGGACACAAGTTCAGAATATCTATACCCCTGCCAACTAGAGCACTAGTAGTAGGAAGAATATCTTTGCAACACCTCCATAGAAAAAGACGATACTTGTTGGGGAGACTGATTCTCCAAGCCTTCTTCCATACCCGTTGGAGCGTAGGATTTGTTTCTTGACCCCGCTCGTTTGCCAACGCATGGTAAGCAGTCTTGACTGAGAAGTCGCCATTCTTGGAAAGCTTCCAACACAGACAGGATAAATTAGAGTAAAGTTAGGATAAATTAGAGTAAAGTTAGGATAAATTAGGGTATTTATGAATAAATAAATCTTAAACCCAATATTCAAAACTCTAAAATCCTAATAAAAAAAATAAACTCTAATCCCCTAAATTCCTAAACGATTGAGGCATTTAATATTTAATATGTATCCAGATTAAGTCAAAGGCCCATTGCACTTAACTTACATGATAATGAATTCATGGAAGAATTAGAAATTTGTGAGGAGATTGAGACTAGTACTTTAGTCTACACAATCTTTATTTTAAACTTATTTTAAGATTTTTTTTTTATGTTGTATTATAGTTTTGTATTTTTGAGGTATTTTGTCTTCTACTTATAAGTGTGTCTGGATTAGCTTAGAAATAATAGATTATAGACTTAATCAATTATGATTGATTTGATTATGAAAAAAAAATCAATTGTAGAATAATATATTTATGTTTAGATATGTTAATTCAAAAGCAGCTTTATAATAATTAGTTTTTGTTTGAATTGTATGAAGAAAAATGCTTTTAAATGTCAAATTACTAAAAAGGGTATTTTTGTGGTCTAACAAATACCAAAGGATAGTTAGGTAAAAGAGTGATTCTTATAAATATTGCACTTCCATAAAGTAAATACACAAATAAGGCATATTTCAAACTATTTCCACAACTATGGTAGTTTTTTTTTTTTTTTAACTTTTTCTCTTCAGTGTCGAATTTTAGCTGAATCTTCCTTTAAGTGCCACATTTTGGCATAGAAATTTTTTTTTGTTTAAACAATGCATAAGAGTATCGAATTATGGGTTGATGAAGGGAGCCAAATTTTGGCTCTTGGCTCCTTTAAAGTGTAATTTTGGCATGGAAATTTTTTGTTTTTTTAAATTTTGCTTCAAATGTCGACTTTTGGCCAAGAGGGGAACCAGTAAACAAATCTCTGCTTAGCAACGAGCTGTGGAAACCACAACCACCAAGAACCAATCCCAATTTACCCACCAACAACCTGTGAGTTTTGGGTTGGGTTTACTCTTTGTGGTGAATGACAACAGACAATCATCACACATCCCATGACCATCTGCAACATTACTGTGAATATGACATGATATCAGAGATGATATTTCTGATCGGTGATTGCTGCAAAGTAGATTCTGATAGAACTCCGGTTTTTTCCCTCCTATGACATGCTCAAGCCTAGAACACAATATACAAGGTGCTTGCAACGCGCAATAACTTGCAAACTTTGTCAGCACATAAGATAGCACAGTATCAATAAGCAGAAGAAAGATCAAAAACCACTCACAAGCTGCAGATGTAAGAACAACAGTAAACCCCTGTATCCTCTTTGTTTTGGCAAATGAAGTTCCACCTGCTGCCATCACCATAATTGCTCTACAAATCCATAACAATCCTGGTAGAGCAAGTCACTAATCAAATCTCAGTCACCCAATTCAAAGCAAAAATTGCGATATAGTATCATAAATTCCAATGACCAGGCATAAGTGGCTACAAACAGCCAAAATTAAATTAAAATTGACGCCGATGCATTTACTGGGTACCCTGTACTGAAGAAGGAAGATAAAGAACAAATTCATACATCACGACATGTGAAGCAAAATTTTTTTAAAAAAAAAAAATTTCTATGCCAAAATTCGGCACCTTAAAGGAGCTAGAGCCAAAATTCGGCTCCCTTCATCACCCATAATTGGACACTAGCTGCAAAATTAAAACAATAAAAAAAGAAAATTTTCCATGCCAAAATTCGACACCTTAAAAGAGCCAAGAGCCAAAATTCGGCTCCCTTCATCAACCCATAATTCGACACCCTTATGCATTGTTTAAAAAAAAAAAATTTCTATGCCATAATGCGGCACTTAATAGAAGATGTAGGCAAAAATTCGGCTCTCCACTGGGTTCAAAATGCGACACCCTTATGCCATTTTAAAAAAAAAAAAAAAAATTCACTGCCATAATGCGGCACTTGAAGGAAGATTCAGCTAAAATTTGACACTGTGCGTAATTTGAAAATTCGACACTAAAGAGAAAAAGTAAAAATAAAAACTACCGTAGTTGTGAAAATAGTTTAAAATATGTCTTATTTGTGTATTTAGTTTGTAGAAGTACAATATTTACAAGAATCACTCTAGGTAAAAAGATAACCTAATCGTAGAATGTAATTAATCCATAATCAAAAGCTTGGGTGAGAGAGCTTATGTGAAAAAAACTATCAGAGTGCATTCAGATACGTGAAAAGCTGTTTTCATCTTTTACCCCAACACACATTTTGTGACACATAATTGATTATCTTATAAACTTTCAAGATTCAATCTTATACATTTTAATTATACCAATGTTACAATTTCAGGGTCAAAGCAAGTTCGTATAGACTTTAATGAAGACGATGATAGCTTCATTCTCAATCATACACAATAGGTAATTCCAGTATAGCATTAACTCATTTTGAATTGGTGTGATGCACTTTTCAAAATTTCTATAGATTCATGATTGATCATTTTAATATATTACATCTATAGACCAAAATATGAAATCCAACATTTTCATATTTACTTAGCTTATAGTTATATGATTTATACTTCTATGATCACATAAATTTTATACCACACCTTATTGCCTAGGTCTTGCCCCGCCGCCCAATGGCCCGCACATCGGTGCGGGAATAGTACTAGTAATCTTAAAAAAGCTACTAAAGTGTTTAGCATCTCTTCAATTTCTCTGCAATGAAACGCTTGAGTGTCATATCCAAAAGTATAACACACACAATAGTATCTAAATTTGCATTATGGGGCGAATTAATCATAAATAGAATTGGGTTTGAGGATAATTTATTTTAGTAAAATTGGTTATGTTTAGATATGTTATTAAAAGTTGATTTTGCAAGGTTAATTTTGTTTAGATTAATGTTAAAAAAAATAGTTTTGGTCTAAACTTACCATAACATACATAAAAGTTATATGTATAATGGTGCACTTAAAAAAAGCACACAAAAAATAGGGTAAAAAGGTAAATTTATTTTGGAGTAAACTTAAATTTGCATTCTTGAAAAATTTTAAATTTAATAAAATAGTCATTGAAAGAACATTAACTATAAAATAATTCTCAAAAAAATTGATATATATAACAAAATAATCTAATATTTGTTAAATTTTAAATCTTTTAAGAACTATTTTGTTAAGTATATTAATTCTTTCAAATACTATTTTATAGTTAGTATTCTTTTAAAGACTATTTTATTAAATTTTAAATCTTTCATAAACGTAAATATAAATTTACTCCTTATTTTGTAATAGTTAAAATGGTGTAACACAGTTTGAGAAGAAGCTACTCCCAGGCCCCAACTGCTTCTCCCAAATCGAGTTAAAATCAGTTGGGTTTTGCCTGCCAAACATGACAAGAAAAAGGGAAATCCGGTTTTGAGGGGTGAAACCGAGTTTCCCTTGGTTGTGAAACATGCCCGACTCATTCCAACACTCACAGGTTAGCATACTAGAAAATCACATCAAACTAAGCATATAAAATTCATAACATCAATTATAGTTGAAAATCAAACAATATTCAATAAATTAAGATAGTTAACAACAAATACAATTGGGTAACCACCAAAAGAGAAAAAAACAATTGGGTAATTTCTCCGGAAGAAATGCTTGTTAACATTTAACACCATAAGGAACATTAACCACTTCTTAATTACTATACTTCTGAACAGATCACTCACTTGCTTCCTCCAGAGTCCTAGAAGTCTTTTAAGCTATCGCTTTCGTCATTCACCCAATATTATTTGTGCTTAAATGTTTATTTTTTCAGGGATGGTAATCGGGTAAAGATAAATGGGTGGGACGGTTAAGATTTGGGTATTTGGCAAATGGGATGGGACCTAAATGAGAAGAAATGTCTGGTTTTGTAACCTGAGTTTAGGTTGGGTTTGGGAAATGGGATTTTTGAAAGGGACGGGGTAACTGGGAAGGCAATTTTTTCAAGTACCCCTATCTATTGCAATCCTTAAGAAGGATTTTGATAGATAGAGGTGGCACTTGTGTTCTCTTCAAGAGGCAATACTGGAGATTTGTCTGCTTGACCTATTGTACTTCATGTGGCTGTTAACAAGCTGCCCAGCTGCAAGAGCAGACATAAGAGATAGCTCACCAGCCAGAACAGAGCCAGCCACAATGCTTGCTAGCAGCCTTGCGTTTGATCCTGGTGCCTCTTTGCTTGCACCCTTCACCCCTAGAAGGTTCAGACATGCAGACTGAGATGCAAGCTGTGTGCCACCTCCAACTGTACCAACCTACAAAAGAACAAATATTAAAAAAAGCCACATATATGAGAATCTTTACTTGTCACTCAGCAGGGTCCTCAGACATGTGCGCAGGTTTGTATTGTGTAATGTGTAAATAGATATACTCTGACAAAATGAGCCCCACATCCAGATAATATACAATAATGTATCCATGAATATTCAGTAAATTCTGTGAGCTTTCTGGAACATGCTGGTGAGCTGGAAATCGGAGAATCCTGTTGTTATGGGGAATAACTGTTTTTTCTATGAGAATTTAAACAATTCTGGAATTCCTACATAATCCTCCAAGCCTAAAATATCTGTGAATTTGTTGAAACTGAGCATGTAAATTGTAAAGTACAAGGCAAAATACCTCAATGGAAGGCATTGTCACAGAGATGTGAAGGTCTTTTCCCTCATTTACAGCTTCCATCATAGTAATACAGTGGGAACTCTCCACATTTTGAGCAGGATCTTGGCCAGTGGCTATGTAGATAGCAGTAACAATATTGCTAGCATGGGCATTGAATCCCCCTAGAGCCCCAGCCATAGCCGAGCCTACAAGATTCTTTAGCATATTAAGCTCTACCAAGGCCTCTACACTGGTTTTAAGTACCTTCCTCACCACTTCGCCATTTATGATAGCTTCACATACTATTGACTTTCCCCGTCCCTCAATCCAGTTTACTGCAGCAGGTTTCTTGTCAGAACAGAAGTTTCCTGTTCATTGATGACCAAACCATATCATGAGAATAAACTTTAACTGATTGACATCGTGCCACAATAAATAATGAACAGAAAAATTCATTGTCATGAATCATACCAGAAATGCCAATTACATCCATGTCAGGGAAATCATTCTGAAGGAAATCCAAGACATTTTGCACCCCTTTGGAAACCATGTTCATCCCCATAGCATCACCAGTGCTGCAAGAGAATCTCAAGTAGAGGTTCTTACCAGCAATTGCACATTTGATGCTTTGAAGCCTCGCAAACCTGCTTGATCTGAGATGAATAAAACACATTACAAATTAGCTTCAAATCTTTTTTTTTTCCCCAAAAATAACCAACAAAAAAAAAATCAATGATGATACGAAAAATTCTCAACTAACCTATTGAAAACCAAGGCAAAAGTTTCAAAATTGTCAGGGTCTTCCAAGAAGAACTTCAATTCAGAAGCCCTTTTGGCAGTTGCAAACCTGACAACGGGAGCTCTAGTCATCGCATCTCTAAGCAACACACTAGTTGCCCCACCAGACAAGTAAATAGCCTTGCAACCCCTATTGGTGCTCGCCACTAAGCACCCTTCAGTGGTTCCCATCGGAACAGTGTACTCTCTTCCATCAAGCAACAGAGGACCCGCAATCCCAACAGGAATTTGAACATACCCAATTGGCATCTCGCAACATTGCCCCAAAATCGACTCATAATCGAACCCCTCAAGTGGCAACCCAGAAAGTGATTTACCCGTAATCCTCTGCACCGCCTCTTGGCGAATCGACGCTGCACGCTTGGAATCGCCGAGCCTGGATTCGAGGGAGTACGAGGGCAAGGTACCCGCCACCACTGATTCGATGATCTCCTCATCGTCTTCGGTTAAAAGGGGATTTTTTGACTGGGTAAATTGGGGACGTTGGCGATCGACAACAGTGGCAGAAGAGAGGTTCCGAGGGTCATCGTTGATGATGAGATGCTCTTCATCATCGGAAGGGCGAAGAATGAAGGACTGAACGAAATCGATGCCGAAGAAACCGAGGAGGTAGACGAAGGAAGCAAGGAAAGAGATAATGGCAACGAGCTCGGAGAGGGAGAGAACGTGAAGAGGGGTAGAGGTGCGGATCTTCTCACGCCACCGTGTGAGGAGAAAGTAGGCGACGGAGAAGAAGAGAGTGAAGAAAACGGTGTTAGTGATGTAAAGGGGAAGGGGCAAAGCGTCTGATGCCTTTGCGGTGGGTGCAACGTTAGGCTTGGTGGTGGGTCGGCGGCGGAGATCCATTTCAGAGTCGCCGCTGCCGCTGCCGCTGCCAGATGCCAAGATTGGAGAGGGAGAGAGAAGAGGGCGTGAATGGAAATGGGAAACAACCAGAAATCGCCAAATGAATTGGCTTTTGCGGATCAATAATTGGAGTTTGTCGAATATGTGGGCAGCGCACCAACGGCGACTAGGAAAAAAGCAGATGGCACTGATGTAATGTCGGATATCATATGCATCATGAGAATTTCATGTTCAATGTTCCGCCCGCGTAGATGCGCATATATATGTATTTTTTTTTTTTTTTTGAGATAAATTAACTTAAATAATACATATTTATAAATTATTTATTTAAAATAAATAATTTTAAATATTTTATTATTTTTTATACATAAGAAAAAACATGTTATACATAAATATAACGTGTATGAACTGAAAATATTATAAGATATATTAAAATAAAATGTGTCACTATTTAAAAAGACTAAAAAATATTTTTTAAAAGTAAATACAATATAGTCTATCAAATGTGTTTGAATAAAATACGCTCTATAAAGTAAGGTGTCACCTTTTATCTTGTAAAACATGTTTTAATAGAACATGTTTTATGACTTGAAGGATGTATGGATCAGTTGGGCTGTTGTCCTCACTTCTTGTTGTTGCTTTATATAGGTAATTTACTTTGTCCGTAAAAAGCCAATGGCTCTAGTTTGTTTTAGTCCCTGAAAATTGAAGTGCCTTGATAAAATATTAGTCCTTTCTCTTACTATAATCATGCCTCTGACGTACTTCTCTATTTCTCAAATTTTGGCTTTCTAAGAATGTTGTTGCATTCGCCTTCCTATAAGCATGTTGCATTAAATGCTAATCAAGTTGTTAGAAATTGCTGATTGGATAATGTCCTAAGAGTGGAAAGGAGACATACACATTTGGCTTAATGCATGTTCTATTAGAACATGCTTTAAAGCCATAAAACGTGTTCTACTATAACACATTTTATAGACTATAGCATTTTTACTTTTAAAAGAAATATATCTTCGCCTTTTTAAACAGTCAATACGCTTTATCCTGATATGCTCTATATGGTTTTCAGTTCATAGACGCTATATCTATGTATAGAATGTTCTCCTTTACGTATGAAAAATAATAAAATATTTAGAACTGTCCATTTTAGATAAATAGTTTAAAAATTGCCCATTTTACATAAATAATTTACAAACGTGTATTATTTAACTCAATTTGTCATATTTTCTATGGGTCTCAATACAGTGGAATCCAATTACATATTCTTACCAGAAAAGAAAAAAAAAACATTGCATATAAGTGTTAGACATATTATGCTCCTCTAAACAAATTATTAAAAATCTTTTAAATTACTAAATGGTATGTGATAGAGTGGTAATAAAATTATTCTCAGAACTTGTGAGTTTCGTATTTAAATTTAAAGTTGTAACCAAAATACAAAAAAAAAAAAGGTCAAATTAAATCTCACCAATATTTTTTAATTAATGTTTATAATCTTTTATTTTATTTTCAAACTTAAAATCTTACCATAATGAATGATCATATTTAGCCTATACAATATTCCTACAATAAAAATATATATGGAGTATCATTAAATTAATTGTTGTAATTTAGATATGAGGTACTAGATATTTTGTAAAAAGTCAAGGTTCCAACCACCATTGCACCATGTAACTAAATAAAATACAATTTATTTAATAAAATTGATTATAAAAATAGCATCGCCAAATAAAATTAAGTCATTATGATATGCATCTAATCATCATTCCGAAAAATTCGAAAGACTTTCTTTATTTAAGAGTGCAATATGTTTATCAAAACTAGCTAATATTCAAATTCTAGAATAAGTACCCATAAATTTTTTTTTTCCCAAAATACATTAAGTTGATGTGGGAGATTCACCTTTAAAATTGTTTAATGAGAAATTTAGTTTTGGAACAAGAAAATTAATCCAATAATACTCTTACATTAAAAAAAAAAAATCATCATTCCAAAACAAACCACATTTAGCAACTTTTGAAATTCATGCATATCCTACTTTTGGGTTCTCACCCCCTAAACACTTGTGGATAACTTTCTAGGCTATTTATCATTTTCCTTCTCTTGCATGTACCTTAACTAATAATACACTACCTTGATCGAGTCAAAGGTAAGCTATCCACACCAAAATTAGCGGATTCATAAGAATACTTTATTAAAAATAGTAATTTGAAATTTACTCAATTTTCTTGGATTAGACTTTTAATTTTCTTAAGGGAGTGTTTGGTTTTGATGTTTTTATTTCTAAGAATCACGTTGTTAAGAATGTTATTTTTGGAAATTCTGCATTAACAAACGGTTTCTCACGTACGTGGCAAGTCAAACCTGTGGGTCGATACCAATGTTTGTGTGACACCTGTAGCTGACAGAAGCTTATCTCCGGATGTCCGGTTAATGTGTAAGAATGGGGTAATTTGCATTTTTCACCTGATAAATATTAAAATTACCGACTAAGTTAGATTCAATTTTTTAATTGAAACGCACTGTTTTGCCCTCTTGGAACAACCTTCAAATATTAGCCAAATAATAGTTGATATTCCTTTGTTCTTGCTTAATTTTTCTGCAATTGTGAAATCCTGGGGTAATAATATCCATTAAAGAACAGCCTCTGGATCTCAAAACTTGGGAAACTAGACCAACATCAAACATAGACATAGTACCAGAATCAATTAATCAACATTTGTGGGGATGTTTTTACATCTTTCTACCAGACACCAACTTGAGTTTTTTTTTTTTTTTTTTTTTATTAATATCACGAGTATTTTCACTTTATATAATTGAGTATAAGATTAATCTCGTTTGAGAGTTAAAGCAATAATAGTTTCTCTTCTTCTAATAATGTTTTCACTGGACCTCCAACTTAATCATTTAAAAAATATTTTAGATGGATGTATCTTGTGACAATATGAGATATATTTTGTTACATGTTATGGAGTTAATGTTATGAGTCAACATTAAGAATTGAGTGTTGTTTAATTTTAGATTGAGATTCTCTCTCAAATAATGAGGTTATTTGTGAAAGTTCAATTATACACAAGTAACAGTGTTTAACAAATTCCTTATCGCCTTATATCAAGAAATGTTATCAATGTGCCAAGGCCATAGATATTATTTCTATCACATTGAATAATAAAGTAAAAAAGATTTGCAAAAGAAAAGTATTTAATTATAATATAGCAGGTACATAAGTTTGATTCACCACTGATATCTATATATATTTATAATATAGCAGTAAAGATATAGTATAAATATAAATAAAAACATATAATTAAGCAATATTTCTGGATAGTTTTGTTTTTGAATTCTAAACAAAAAAATATTTAAGCTCTAAAAATGACTATATCTTTATCTTTTTGAAAAGAGATTAAACAAGCTTCTCTGGGTAGCTTTGCATTGCAAATTCAGAAAACATGTGTAACTTGTACCAAATACAATACAATACAATGTGTAACTTACAAGAACACCTATTAAGGTGGTAAACTAATTTGGTAATTTTTCTTTTGTTTTTCATTCTTCAGCCAATAACCTTTTCTCTCAAGTATACCTACATACTTTTCTTTTGTTTTTGCCTAGCTAGTATATGTTCAAAAGCCGTGAGATGTTTACAAAAGATGTATATAAATATAGATATGAGTAAGATGAAAAGATGAGATTCCAATTCATGGAAATTGGAAATCTCCTCCCGTTGTAGATCCGCCGGTGGGTGGTTTAATGGAAATATATAGGAGGGAAAGTGTAATTGCAATGAGACCTGACCAAACAAAGACAATGGTTGGTGTCTTGCCTCTCCTTCCCATCAAGCCTTTTGCAAATGGATACAAATGAACGAGCACCCAAAAGCTGAAAAAGACTCCTCCCACAAGCTTGCTCCATTGAGGTATTGCGCTGTAAATAGTTCTGGCGAATGCAAAGGCAATAGCAATTATGTTGACCATAGCAATAACAATTGGTGGAATCATCAAAGAAGTCCACTTGACAACGTACAAATCAGCATAGATATCATCATTGTCGTCGCCACCTGATTTTGTTGTCAAAGTGAAAGAAATTTCAATGCCAGCAATAACCTTAAGAAGGCCTTGGAAGACAGCAGCAAAATGAGAACTAGTGCCAGAAATAAGCCAAAATTGTTCATTCCTCCACCAGTCTTCTAATCCCACACCAGACCATTTGACCTCAAGGATGGCTAAGACCATGAGACAAATGGTGATGGTTAGAAGGTAGAGCAAGAAAGTGACACTCAAAGTTTGAACAATGAAGAATCCAGAGAAGAGAGAGAGGGCGGGTAGGAAGCAATAGACAACGAGGAAGATGGAGGTGAAAGGGTAGATGCCAACGTTGAGGTAAGCTAGGCGTTGAAGAAGCTTGAGCTTTCTACTGGCAAGGAGGGCATTGTTTTTGGAAAAGAAAATTTCAACAGAACCAGTGGCCCAACGAAGCACCTGGTGAAGTCTATCAGTGAGGTTAATTGGAGCTGAACCACGAAATGCATCACGTTTGGTTATGCAATAGATTGAACGCCATCCTCGGTTGTGCATGCGGTAACCTGTAACCACATCTTCTGTTACAGAACCATAGATCCATCCTACACGGTCTCCCCATTCTGTCTTGTCTTCATACCAACAAGAAATTACAGACACAGCTTCAGCAACGGTAGTGGCATCAAGTGGTTCACGAGGAACCCTAAGAGCACCAGGAGGACGTCCATATTTGACAGCAGGATGATCGGCAAGTGGCCGCCCTTGGAACTCCGTCACCGGTATACTCTCAGCCAATATGGTAGAATTACCAAAACGCTTGGGAAGTAGATTCACGTCTAAATCAGGATCAAAATCACTAATATTCAACGCTTGTACTTCGGACCCTTCATTCTTATCATTATTACTGTCCTTTACCTTTGGTGGATCAAAACCTAATAGCGCAAACCGCCTAAACATGCAGCCAGTTCCCACATAAACTGGACCCTGCACACCATCAAGGGCTCGCATATTCCCATCAAAGAACACAGTATTATGATTGGCATAGCGATCAGAGGGATCAATGCCTTCAAATCTTTGTGGGAATTGAACATAGCAAATGTCCTCGCCACCTCTATCCATCATGAAGCACATTCCTTCACGTATAGCCTTGCAATTGTAGAAGTAGTGATCACAATCAAGGTTGAGGATAAATGGACCATTTGATAGGACAGATGATGCCCTAACCAAGGCATTCATGGCACCAGCTTTCTTGTTGTGATCATAACCCGGCCTCTTCTCACGTGAAACATATACAAACATGGGGAGGCGCGTGTCAGTCTCTGAGAAGTCTATAATCTTGTCGTCTGGACTTCCCAGTAATGGATCTGGACTTGGGGGCTTCAGCATCACCTGAAGAATTCCTGCATGGTCACCTCTGCTGTGTTCACTAGAAGGACTAGCCCAAGTACCTGGCCAATGGGTTCCATCAGCCATCCATGTGGCCTTGAGTACTTTGATTGGCTCTGAAGGGTCAGCTCCACTCTCTTTCATGTGCTTCATCATCTTCATTTCCTCCCTTGCATTGAATGCCTCTGATCTTCTTCTAATTGAATCTGGAAGCCCGTTAATACGTACTTTGAACTCGTCATACTCCCTCTTCACCCTCCTTCTGTCCTTCACAAAATCTGATCTGCTTTTGTTCTTGGTAGGATCAACTTTTAAACAGAAGTAAGTCTCGGGGTTCCTTGGCTCAATCTCGTGTTTTCGACAAAAGGGAACCCACAAATCCGCAAAACTAGCAGCTTCAGCCATGGCTTCAAAGGTAAGTAGAGCACCGCCATCATCAGAAATATAACATGCAACCTTCTCCACAGGGTAATCAACTGACAAGATTGAAAGGACAGTATTGGCAGTGACTAAAGGTGGCTCTTTATCAGGGTCAGCAGTGGACACGAAGAGATCAATACCGGGTAGGTCAGATCGTCCTGTGGGATTGGAAGGGGAAGGCGAGTCGAATTTGTCATGAAGAACTGCTAGATCAGTGGAACGATTAACGGGGCAAAGCTTGGGAACTTGGTCAAGTACCCATGAGAAACCAAACCATGACTCACAAATACATGACATGAGCCACAACCATACTGCATCTTCATTTGGATTTTTCCATCTCCAATGTAGAAAGAAACACAATACTACCAGCCGAACAACAATAAGTATTCTGCAAAAGCTCAATCAAAAATATCCAACACGTGCTTAATTAGCTCATTTCGATTTATGGAGAAAAATATAATTAAATTAAACAATTGCAGCCACCTAGGCTTGGCTCCGGTAGTTGGGGTTGTTAAAGATTTTTGAAATAGCCCTACATTGCACTAGTCATGCTAACGACTTCTTGATATATGTACAAACAGGAAAAAACAAAAAGAAAAAAAAATCACTACCTGTAAGGGCTAATGATGGAAGATGGTATTGCCGTTTTTCGGCTTAAGGGTTTCCAGGGCTTCTCCATTGAATCCATGATGTTTCCTTGCAGGCCATCCCCATCATCGCCATACATATCATCTTGTGGCCAATATGCATTACCAACCCCATATGTACCCTTGCTCTCAAATAACCACCTATTGTGGTCAAATTCTCCATTTTGATTCCTCTTCATGACAGACATATTATTTGCATCCCTTTTTGAGCCATTTGGTGCAGGCAATGGCAACGCCCCGCTGGAATAATCCGGTGTATCATCATCATCATAATCGCCTGTCTTGTATTGTTCCTTGCAACCAGGGCATAAACCAGTATCTTTTTGTGCGTCTAAATAGCAATCTCTGCAAATCTTGAACCTAGATACATAATCAAATTAGTCTAAGTTATTTGATAATGATTAGTCATATATATATATATATAATATATACATATATAAGCTATCAAAATCAAGAGTTTAATTATATATAGAAAAATATAGCGCAAACATACGTACCTGCAATCACAAGGAATCACATCAGCTCCTCTCTCATCCTTCATGATTTTGCCATCACAAGCAGGCATAGAACATGCAGAGCCTTTTGAACCAGCCATTTGAGGATGAGTCACTTCAGAATCAATCACCTTGTCCATTAGATGGGCTCGAGTTACGCTATTGAATCCTCCGGTAAATAAAGAATTGGAAACATATTGTTCTTCAGCTTTAACAGCAACGGATGAGTCCATAGGTTGATTATCTGGGGTTGGAGGGATGTGAACCGTGTAGTTCATATAGTCTCCTGACAATTCAGAAGACATATCAATGTCTTCTCTTGATAAACTGACATATCTCCCACTGGAAGTTCGTCGTGCAAACTTGACAGTTTGGCCACTAGAGTTACGGTTTCCTTGATGAGAGCCACTTGAACCCCCAGAACTCCGTAAGGCCTTCTTGGAAGGTTGGCTGGACAATGATGCCATTATATATATCTAAATTCTACTATTCCTTCAATTTTTTATGACAAGGTGATTGCAAGTGGAACATCAAAGAAAATTTAGCATTAGATGGATGCTACCTATTTGACTTATTTGATTGATGGACCAATCATATCAAAGTTGATATATATATACACCTATTGCTTGATGATGGAAACGAACTCTTGAAGAGATGCACCTTGTTCCTATAAGTATTTTACATACCTAGAGAGAGATATCTAGAAGAAGAAATCAAATTACGACAATATTAGTACTTTCGCAAGGAAAGATCTATTAGCCACAAGGCAAATTGTAAAAACAAGTAGTTATGCTACAATGAAGAATAGAGGAGAAGTTGAAATTATTCATGTTAGGAGAACAATAATGGGTGACGAAGAGAATTTTGGTAGAGAGAGAAAGAGAGAGGAAAAAAGTGAGAGAGAGGTGTGAAAGTTTAAGGTTGGTGGAGAAAAAGAAGAAGATGGATTCATGGTCAGAGACCAAGTCCCCCCTATAAGCTAATTTTAGGGTTCTCATTTTCGAAATTCTAGGCGTGTGTTTGTGGAGGAAGCATATCTACACACGTCCTTCTGGTCTGTGACAAATTAATTATCAAATATATGAATTCATATAGTTTTCACGAATTTTAAATCAAGTCTTTATAGTTTTTTTTTTTCTTTTTCTTTTGAGGTCTTTATAGTTTGAAATTCTTTTAATTGAGTATTTGTCATTACCATAAATTATAACTTCATCAGTTTAGTACTGACAAGGCAAACTACTTCTCCTTGTGACAATAGATAAAACTTACGTGACACCAATGTCGCACACAAATTATCACTCATCATTTTTCCTATGCTTCCCTTCTCTCTCTACTTTCTTCTTTCCTTCTCTCTCTCTCTACCTGTAAGAAGAATAGAAGCAATAATGGCTGAAATTAAATTATGCTTGGTTCCATTATTATTTTATTAAATTATTATATGCTGAAATTAAGTCTAATGTGAAGCCAAACATAGCGGACTTCAATTAATGGAGATTTTGGAGAACTTTCAATGAATAAAATTATTCCATACACGAGGGGGAAGACCTACTGAACCTTCAGCAGTGAATTCTAAACCTTCAACTGACAATTTTTTGTGTCACGTTAGTGCTATGTTAGCTTCTTTTATTTGTCATATAAACAAGTCATTTGTCATGTGAGCACTGAATTGATAAAGTTATAACTAAGATGACAACAGAGACCCAATTAAAAAAAAATTAAACTATAAGGATCACAAAAGAGAAAAAAAAATTATAGGGATCTAATTCAAAATTTATTCAAACTATAAAGACGTAGAGTACATTTAAACCATATATATATATATATATATATATATCATAGGAAAATAGGTACTCATAATCTTACTCTTACAATAAAATCCTTTTAGTACGTTATTTGTTTTGACAATCAAAACTTCAAATCTGAACCTATGTGTTATTTTAGATTCTTGAAACACCATATGCAGAATAGGATTATGAGTACATATTTTTCTATGAAATTTGACCAAGATTTCAATTAGGCTCTTGAAATTTTTTATTTTGATTAAGTTCTTAAAACATATTTCAAATTTTCAATTTGGTACAATTTCAAACAGAACTAGCTTGGATTAAATTATCTTATGACTCAAAACTTTTGCCCTTATACTTCATGGTAAAAGTAGTAGATGCTTCTCTAGTAAACTCATAGAGTATTACAATTAAATTAACGCTGGAGAATACCGTTAACATTTTTTTAATTTCTTAAATTTTGGATAAAATGAAAGAGATGAGATTGAATGAGATCATTTTAATGTTCAAGGAACCATAAAAGTTAGACGCACGATTCTCTTTTTACAAATACAATGTTTTCAAGAGTAGTGTTACACTTATTACTACTTTTTTGTCGTAATTTTTTATCATTGCAAGTCCTAATTCAATCTATACCATATAGTTTTTATTAGGGAGAATTATTTTCAAATCTCAAGTTCCAGTACTGGAGAAAAAGGACCAAAAAATTTTAAAAGCAAATACTTTCCAACTAATGAAGTGCCTATTACATGGCTAAAATTACTAAAATATTTCTTAATGCTATATAGTTATCATATTTATATATATATATATATGTAGTTATCATGTATAAAATATATAATTATTTTGTTTAGTACGTGTTATTTGCATACAAGCAGAATAATCTCATAGTGTTGAAATTACGTTATCTACCAGCATTGAGGATTGTGTGCAGATGGATTATATATGGATTGTCCTTCATTACAGGAACTCACCATCAGCAAGTGTAACAAGTTGAAACACAAAGCTAACGTCAATCCTGACTTTGAGATTGAATGGAGAAAATAATTGCAACTTCTACTCATTTATTATGATTTAGGCTTAATTATAATTTTGGTCCTCCTATTTTAATCAATTGAACTTTTTGGTCCCTCTTTTTTAAAAATAAATAATTTAGTCCATTTATATTCATAAATATATGCAATTTTGATCTTGCCAAAATTTCTTAAGTATATTTTAAGGTATAAAGTTCTTTTATTTATAATATCACCGTTCAGATTGAAGAGCTACATCTTTTGAACATACTCACCAAATTTTAGTTCAAGATGTTCGGTAAGATAAAAATTTCTAAGTTTACAAGATGTAGCTCTTTAATCTGAATGATAAAACTATGAATTATATAACTTTATAACTTGAAATAGATATAAAAAATTTTGACTTAAAGATAAAATGACTAAAATTGCATATTTTATTAATATAGATGGATTAAATTGTTCATTTTTAAAGAAAATGGACCAAAAAGTTCAAATGATTAAAATATGATAACCAAAATTGCAATTAAGCAGATGATTTATTCCATTTTTAACTTCTTTTTTCTGCTTCATAACTCATTGCTTAGCAAAACAAAATGTCCATTTTGCACTGTTATTTTGGATTTGAACTTAAATATGTGGGGTTTTTTTTATGTAATAACAAAAAGTTATGTACCCATTTGAAACTTCCCTTTCTCTCTCACTATAACTGGCAAGTCAAGTAAGCTAGTATCACATCTCAACTAATGAATGTTCCACGTAGCATGGGGATATTGGACCCCATATTCCACATGGGGCACGTAGGAAGTCCCCATAAAGTAGTATCCATTGTCTTCCACTACCATACAACTTGTCGGAAACGGGTATCCTTAAAAGAGACTGAATGTAATACCACTTTTGAAATGCGTATAGCTCCCTTCAATTAATTTTCACTTATTACAAATCAACTTTATTATTAAAAAAAATATTAAAAAGTCCTAACTCAATTTCATAAAATTAAAAACTCTCTAATTAATTTAATTTTATGCAATTAGTTTTAGTTGAACTATATTAAGTGTCGACTTAAAAAAATTTCAATTAATCTCTAAGAAAGTATGACTAATGGGCATAGTTTGAATAACTTTTTTCGCAATGTAAAATAGAAATCATTATTAGCTACTCTCTTTCTACTTATAAAATAGCTTTACCTCTAAAGATAATATATGAGAATCATCTTATTTTAAGAATTAGTAGTACTTCACCCCACGCGATGTGTGGTAGGCAAGAGGGGGCGTGGGACGAAACAAATTAGCAGCCAATGATGATATAAAGAGGATGATTCATTGTAGATAGATATTTTTGCAATTTATTTCAAAACATTAATACTTTTGCAAATTGAATAAAAAATTTCAACATTAGTGGAAAAAAGATTTGATAACAATCCGTATGAATCAAACATCAATATAATGATATATCTATCCTAGTACTTGGTCATGTACCGATGTGTGGGTGGCGGCAGTGGGCAACATAAAATATGAAATCCTATTGGATTACTTGTTATGGTTGTTTTAGTGGTTATCCAAATTATAGTCCCATTAGAATTTTTGAAAACTTATCCATATGGTTTAATCTCACTATGTTTCCAAGTGTTATATGAAATCATGTTGAATCACCCGTTGTGATTAGATTAGTGGCTATCCAAATTATAATATCATTAAAACTTTAGGAAATTTGTACCCATGGTCTAACCCACTCTTTTTCCTAGTGCTATAGGTTATTTATTTTTTTCCCCTAAAATCATACCTAAACCAAGTTATAATTTTGATTTTCGTTCCTTTTCTCTTTTTGTCTCAATTATCAAATACCCAACCACTAATCATTCCAACCTATTTATATTTAAATACGATAGAGGAATTGTAAATTGATTAGAATACCCTCGTCGTCCAATTATTATTATTACTTTGTATAGATTTAAAGTGAAGTTATAATAAGGACAATCTCGTGTACAATGATATGGTATTTATTTTTCATTCAAATATTACAAAATTATCCTATATTATACCATTTTTTATATCAAGCGTAGGAAATAGAATTCTAAATTTCTTCATCGATCAGAAAGAGTTTTTTATATTGATTACTTAGATAAACATATTAACACTTTATTGAGAAAGCATTGACTCCCCAGCGGTTTGTAAAATAATTTGGTTTCCACCATTCCCATCATATCCCAAAAATCAACTACCCAAAATTAAATTGTCCCCCTTGTTTATCTTTAAATGGGACATGTAATGGTTCCTTTCCTATTTATAATAATTGTCACATCTCAATTATTTGATTACCATTGATAAATTTAAAAAAAAATAAAAAATAATTAGTGTCATAAGCACTTAAAAACATAAACACATTTTCATATCAGAAATAAAAAGTTTACTAAAAAATAAACAAAATCCTTTAAGAAATTTATTTCATGTTAAATATATAAATCTAGCACGAACCCCTGTGCCGATGCGTAGGCTAGCGTCGTGGTAGCACAAAATGGGTGTTGGACAATCTCTAACTTAAAGCATAAGTGTTTATAACTCCATGTCATTTATTCTATTAAGAATAGCTTATGTAATACCAAGCATAAATTCAATATACATGAAAAGTATCAATCACGAATCCATAATTCTTATGAAAGACTATAAAACAAATTGAGAATTTGAATCGTCATTGTCAACATCTTCTGCCAAGACCTCACCACGTGATTGTTTGCCTAAAATTGTAACATAAAAATAATGAAGAAAAATATTACTACATTTTTTTTGCCCCTTTCAAGTATATTTACATGTAGTATAGATTATAATTTATATCATATCTCTTTGATTGATTTTATGAAACACCTCTATGTAGACAACATTTATTGTACTTGTGTTTTTGCTTATACTCCCATCTATATCAATCATTGGCCCCCCGCACCGATGTGTGAGTGAGCGGGGTCGCACGGCACAAAGTACAAAATCTTATTGGATCACCCATTAGAATTGGTTTAGTAGTTTCCAAATTAAGATCTTATTAGAATTTTAGAAAGATGTAAACATAGTTTAATCCCACTCTTTTTTTGAAGTGCTATAGGACATTTATTTATTATTTTTTTACCTCAACCGTACCCAAACCTTGTTATAAAATTGATTTTATTTTCAATTACCCAAATATTGCTCTTTTCAACTCATTATTCTTTTTCATTCTCTCTATTTTATCATCTCTTTTTTTGTTTCTTCTCTTTCCTATTTTTTTGGCCAGTTATTTTTCATTCAAATATCACAAGAGTGTTTTATTATACTATTTTTTATATCAAACATCAGAAAGAGAATTCTAAATTTCTTCATTTTTTTCTTGGTAATATTTTTTTTCTCTATTCTACCAAGCATATAATAAACTCAACGACTTTCAACACAAATAGTTACGGAATTTGTTTATTTATTTTTTATTTGACATACTATTAACTCCAATATTCAAAAAGTTAGATGGGATTTCTATTACTCATTTTTAAAATGCCTTCTATGAAATTTTACCTGTGAAATAATATTTTACAATGTATTTATTTTTTTTATTACCAATCATGGTGTAGAAAATGGTTGTGTAAGTTTAAATTTGAATTCATATTATGATTTTTGGTAATAAATAAATGCAATCAACATTGATGTCTAATTCAATGAATCCTGTGATAATGCAATGTCTACTTGTTAAAATGTTTAGTAAGATAATTTGGTTCCTATCTCAAAAATCAACCATCCGTAATCTATTTATCCCCTTATTTATCTTCAAATGTGCATGACGTGTAATGGTTCCTTTCCCATTCCCATCTCAAAAATTCTTCATCTTTCTTCTTGCTAATATTTTTCTTTTAGTATTCTACCAAACATATAATAAACTCAACGATTTTTAATAGAAATAGTTAAGGTATCTATTATATTTATTTTCTATTAAAAATACTATTAACACCAATGATAAAAAAAAGTTAGACAAAATTTCTATTACTCATTTTTAAAAGAATTTCTATGAAATTTTACCTGTAAAATAATCTTTTAGAATTTACTTGTTTTTCTATTACCAATCAAGGTATAGAAAATCATCGCTTTATTTTATATTTTTTATTTGATAGTTTTAGTGTTTTATATTTATTTTTTTAGGTTATTTCAGTAAATAAAATTATTCCAAGCCATTTTATAGACCTCAAATTTTATAAATCTTTTAGTGATGAATTAATAATCTTAGTATTTCGGCAATTTGACCAAAATAATACAAGTGGACAAAGTATTTACCCATATAGTGCACATTTGAAAGTATTTACCTCAAAGGGGCAATTTTGAATTTTTTAATAATTTTCGAGTTTAAGTAATCACGGTTTATCAACTCTTAAACCGTGAACCAACTGAACACGGTTTAGGAAATTTTCGCCAAACCGTGATCACTGTGCATCCATATTTCTCAGCTATTCAGGTCACGGTTTGGAATGGAATGGTCACGGTTTGGGAGGTGGTTTGGTCACGGTTCTCCCTGCTTTGTTGGTCACGGTTTGGGAGGTTTTCTTGGTCACGGTTTGAAGCTTCTTGGTCACGGTTTGCTGCTCCTTTGGTCACGGTTTTTGCTGCTCCTTTGGTCACGGTTTGGCAGGTGTTGTGGTCACGGTTTGAAGCTTCTTGGTCACGGTTTTTGCTGCTCCTTTGGTCACGGTTTGGCAGGTGTTTATGGTCCCGGTTTTGGGCTCCTTTCATGTCACGGTTTGGTCACGGTTTTCAGCTTCTTGGTCACGGTTTTGGTGGCTGCTTGGTCACGGTTTTGAGAGCTCCTTGGTCACGGTTTGACTCATGGTTTTGACTCACGGTTTGTGTATTCTTCCTTCGAAAATCACCTTTCTTCTTCCCCATTTCCCTTTCTTCCCCTCACTTTCACTTCCTCCCTCACCGCCGGCCCATTCCTCCATTCTTTCTCTCCTTCACGGTTTGGTTTGTGGTCCCTTTCTTGTATATCTTCTAAGAGTTTGTGATTTTGTGGTCCCATTATCTTAATCCTAGTGATCTTGAAAAGTTTTTTGAGTTTAAAATGGCAGAAAACCATGATATATTGCCAGGACCTGTAGATAATAGTGTGTTAACTGAGCAAGGACAGCACATTTCAACCGGGACGTGGAACAATGGAGTAAGCATATTATTTACTTAAAATTATGCTAATTATAAAAAAGCTTGTGTTAATTGCTCAATTAGTTAGTTAATTTTGTGAATTATGTCTCATATATGAATTTTTTTTTTGCTTAATTAGTTTATTTTTTGTAATTATGATTAATCCGTAGAATATTTGTTAGTTAATTTATTTAGATTATGCTTAATATATATTGATTTATTTGAATTATGGTTAGTTAGTTGACTTTGCTAAGACAAGTCCTTGAATATTGTTGTTTTGGAAACGTTTTTCATAAATGTGATAGTTTACAAATTTTTATATTGAATGTCGAATTTGCAAGGAAGATACCGAATTTTACCTGAAAAACCACTTTTATTTTCCAATTTTAGGTTCATTTATGAGAATATATTTTTTAACAGATATTTCACCTTTGATGTTTTAGTTATATTTTAATATATGTACATAAAAAAATAAGTTAAAAGTTATTGGTGTGAAGATTGATTCCAAGGATTTGGGCCTAGACGTATGTCATCTTATAAATTACAAACATTTTGAATGTAAGTAATTAGGTGCAACGCCCAAGGTCGGTTTAAGGATAACTAACATTAGTCAACTGTTAGTAAAACATCCTTGAAATCAATTTCCACACCAATAGCTTTGTCACCATTTTTTTATGTTCACAAACCAGTTAGAGTGTTAGATTTCAAATACTTTTTTATTGAAGCACCATTTAGAGTTTTTAATTAAGGTTGGAAATTTTCGCATGGGATATTTGATTGAAGGGGTTTAGTTAGGGTTTGGGGTTTTAGAAAGAGAAATGTTATTGGGTTTTTAGTTAGGGTTTTGAGTTTTAATTTTGGGGATCAGAGTTTAGGGTTATAAAAAATAATAAAGGGTTTCAAGTTTAAGGTTTAGGATATGACAATGAGATATGGAGTTAGGGATATGGTTTGGGTTTGAAATTTAGCTTAGAGGTATAGGGTACAAGGTTTAGTGTTTATAGTTGTAAAATTTTGATGCTTGATTTATATATTTGTTTAATTTCTACTTAGTTTGGATATTTGAGCAATTTTTTAGAATTATGGTTAATCTGTTAACAAAATTATTGCAGGTGGAGAGACTTATAAAACCGCGTAACCGTATAGTTGAGCCACCAGATGATGATAGATTGATGCCTTATATTCGCAGAGCAGGTTTTGGAGGGGCTGCATTAGTGACTCCTCTAAAAGTTAATAGGGAGTTGCTGTCTGCCTTGAGTGAACGATGGCGACCAGAAACACGCACATTCCACATGACAGAAGGGGAGTTAACAGTTACTTTACAGGATGTTGAGATTTTATTGGGACTTCCTGTTGATGGTAACGTTGTCAGTGGTTGTAGTGAGCATGACTGGCAGGAGCTAACACAGGAGTTACTTGGTGCTGTGCCAGATGAGGATGCTTTGTATGGTGGTAGAGTAAGGATGACTTGGTTGCAAGACACATTTGCTGTACTACCAGACGATGCTACCGAGTTGGAGATACAGTATCACGCGAGAGCACATATATTGCGGATGCTTGGGGGATGGTTGCTCCCTGACGCCACTGGTAACTATGTACACCTTATGTACCTAAAGTTGTTGGAGGATTGGGATGCTGCAGGTCGTATTAGCTGGGGATCTGCAGTGTTAGCGAACCTTTATAGGTCCCTATGCAGGTTGTCTCTTGGCCGCACAGTGGAGTTTGCAGGCTGTGCGTTCTTGCTAGAGGTGTGGGCGTATGAGAGATTTCCTAAAATCTCTCCTGTTCCTCCGCGGCAGGGTAGAAGACCTCGCGGACCACTTGCATGCAGGTTTGTGGTTTAATTATATCATTATTTGTATATGTGCAAAATAAATTACAATGTGTATATCTTAATTAAGTTGTCACGTAATTGATGTGGATATTTTGTTACTTTAAATTAATATATTAGGTGGAAACACCCCCTCAGTTATAGAGACATGGATGTGGACAATGATTTAGCAGGGTATCGACAATATTTTGATCGTCTGAATGTTAATGATGTAAGATAAGTCATTATTACTACTTATTACAATTGATGTAATCCACTTTTATATGTTTTAAATGAAGTTTTAATTTAAATTTTTTGTATTTGTGTTTTTTTTTTGTAAATCATAGATTATGTGGCAACCTTATTGCGGAGCGCAGCTGCCACCTTACTGCCGAGCTGGACGTGACATATGGGCGGCGCGGGTCCCATTAGTATGCTTTAGCGTGGTGGAGATGCATTATCCGGACAGAGTGTTACGGCAGTTCGGAGGTTGTCAGGGCATACCCATTGCCCCTGAACCGTATTCCTCTCGATTAGAGAGGATTACCATGAGAGGGAACCAGGATAGAGTATGGACACAGTACCATGAGGCGTATTGCCAGGCGTGGAGATTGCGACGCAATAACATCATGCCGTGTGTTGGGGATATGGGAGTCACTGCAGATTACATGCCTTGGTATCTCCGGATCACGCGTAGGTGGATGAGTCCGACTAACCTCATGCCTGGTGACCAGGTCAGTTGCATGTGTGGATAACGTATATTTTGCGCTTCAATTTTAAATGAACATTAACCTTAGATGACATATTATGTACAGGCCCATATGCCTCCTCCACAGCCTCATGCTCCGGTCCCACAGCAAACTCCTCCCGTTCAGACTGAGGCGCAGCCTCCCCCTTGTTCTGTACCTGCATATCATCATCAGCAACAGCAGCATGAGGGCGTTTCCTTGCAGCCGCCCCCTATTTTTGAGCATAGCTCCCAGTTTCAGGGGATGCCTGGGTTCCAGCAACCTTACCATCCAGCACATCCCTTTCAACCGAGCCAACCATTTCATGGGGAATCATTTGTCACACCTCCATATTGGACTGCAGATCAGAGTTCCACTGTATTTTTCGTACAGAAAAGTTCCATCAATCTGGACAACTGGCTTGCAGAATTTAAATGCATCAATGCATGGCTTGAATGCCCAGAAGACACGCTTAAATCTCTTTAACGTAGGATCATTAGATGACTTACCCATCCATCGATCATCAAGACACCATTGAACCACCGTTCCTGGTGCATGTATTTGAAGTCCGGCCATCCACCTAGGCAATAAATCATAACTTTGCTTCCAATCACCATACACAGTAGCGATCACTCTTTCTCTTGCTTTCCACGCTTTTCGGTATGATATTTGATATGAATACATGCCTTTTATGCGCTCTTGTATCATTTTTATAGACACGCCTGCATTCTCTTGAACCATTCCAGTAATGGCAGCTGCAATCACCTGAATGTCTAGTTTGTCATGATCCTGTGACAAGATTGCATTTGTGCAAGTATGAGGCCCATTATACTTTCTAATCTCCCATACTTTGCTCCTGGTACGTAAGCATGCCCGAAGTCTCCAATGACATCCATCAGCATTGTTTGAACATATTAAACTCAATTTATTGGGTTTGGACTCCTTCACATGAAAACGTTGGTTTGCATGAAGAGAGTATTGTTTTATAGCTAATTGGAGATCATCTTTTGTTTTGAATTTCTGCCCGATCATGAATTCATCCCCTTTCTGCCATTCATTGTACCCTGTTACTTGATCATTATCGTCAACTATCTGCATTGCTCCCCAATCAATGATTCCATAATGCGGTGCAATTATCGCCTGTATTGGTGCAACATGTTCAGCCCTTGCAGCACTTGGGTCTTGCATCAATGCCTCCACATTAAGATCTGGAACGTCTTCCCCTGCATCATCACCACTTGATTCTCCACTGTCTGATCTGTAATCAGCATCTTCATCATCATTACTGTCAATTAGAGGATCACCTGGTGAATTGCCCCGACTAATATTTTCTTGTTCACCTCCACGTTGGCTTAATATAACTTCATTCACTTCAATGTCACCACCTCGAACATCTGAACTTAGCCAAGGGTCGTTATTTTCATAGCGATAGCCTCCTTCTACCATATGCGTTTGACTAGAAGTACCCAAACCATAATGAATTGCATGTGAGCCAACTTCCGGTTGATAACAAGAGTTAGCTTCTATTCCCACTTGGCTATAAGGATGATTCGAACAAGGAAATGAACTTGGGCCAATTACAACAGTTTCAGCTTGGCCTCCATCTCCACCAACATTCATGGTCGTAATGTCAACATATATCTCAATTGGACCCAAAGTAGAATGTTTGGCATTACTCTCATACATCATCTCAACATCTCCATCAGATCCCAATTCAAATGAAAGATAAAATAATGGATTAACTGAAACTGGGAATCTATAAATTATCTTCTCAATTATTTGATTTGCTTCAAGTCTCATCTTCTTGTGAATATGAAACTTTAATCTATCTAATCCACAAGTGTTCTTCAAGTTTAACCCATAGATTGAAGCTCCCTCACACATAACACCTTGGGGTCCATTATATATTCGACCATTATGGTGTATTAATATGTGCATCTTCTTCCTAAAATATTTGTTTCAGTCACAATTAGTTTATAAATATTATTGCATTTTTATACTAACAAAATTTCTATCAATAATTATACGTAATAATATCACAACTACTCTATAAATAATATCACATCTGCTCTATAAATAATTGCATATCTTTATACTAACTAGCATTCTATCAATAATTATATGTAATAATATCACAATTACTCTATAAATAATTGCACATCTTTATACTTATAAAATTTAACTCAATTAACATACACAATTATCTAAACTTTATTTTTAATTTAATCAATAAATAGTTATTACTAAAAAAAATTTATTAATATTTAATACTCTAACATTTAAATATATATTACAGTTAAAATATATCTAAAATTAAGAATATCAAATATAAATACCTTCAGAAGTTCAAATTTCTTCAAAATTTTCACAGCACATCTGAGCTTCACGTCAATCTCTCGCACTAACTTTCAGCTTTCACACCAATTTTGCGATAACAAATGATTCTGGAGCTGGTATTTATAGACCCCTTCACGCTTTAGCAGCATTCTTTTACGACAAGGGGTCACGGTTTTCCCTATTATTTACATCACGTCTTTGTTCAAAAAATGACTTCAAATAAGTAAAAAAACGTGACTCAAATACTTGCAAAACCGTCACTTCAATTGCACCAAAACCGTGACCACATATGCACAAAACCGTTACCACAAAATCTGTAAAACCGTGAGTCAAAGCATGCAAAACCCTAACCACAAAAGCATGCAAAACCGTCACCTCTAATGCATCAAAACCGTGACTCAAACAAAAAGCCGTAAAACCCTGACCAGTTAACTTCCCAAACCGTTACCTTCAAGATACAAACCGTTGGTCAATTGCCCCAAAACCGTGACTCAAAGACTTCCCAAACCGTGACCAACCAAAGCACCAAAACAGTGACAAACCAAAGCTCAAAACCGTCACAACCAAAGCACACAAAACCGTGACCATAGGAGCCCCAAAACCGTGACCAAGCACCCCAAAACCGTGACCAAGAAGCTTCAAACCGTGACCAACAACAGCTGCCAAACCGTGACCAAAGGAGCAGCAAAAACCGTGACCAAAAGGAGCAGCAAACCGTGACCAAAAGGAGCAGCAAACCGTGACCAAGAAGACTCCCAAACCGTGACCACCAAAGCAGGGAGAACTGTGACCAAACCACCTCCAAACCGTGACCATAGCATTCCAAACCGTGACCTAAATAGCTGAGAAATATGGATGCACAGTGATCACGCTTTGCTGAAAATTTGCTAAATCGTGTTCAGTTGGTTCACGGTTTAAGAGCTGATAAACCGTGATTACTTAAACTCGAAAATTATTAAAAAATTCAAAACTGCCCCTTTGAGGTAAATACTTTCAAATGTGCACTATATGGGTAAATACTTTGTCCACTTGTATTATTTTGGTCAAATTGCCTAGTATTTCACTGTCAGAGGAAAAATGATAAGACTCGTTTGCAAATGTGGCTACTTGACACCCTTTTGGTACCAAAATGAGATGCTCGAAATGTAAGAGGTATTAAAAGATTGTTTTAAAATTCTTTCTTCTTTAGATCTTAATATCAAATTTAGGACAGAATTAGAATCAATCAAGATATCAAAAACTTGACATTTAAACACTCCAAGCACAAATTCAAAATTCTAATCTTCCTCCTAGTATTCTCTAAAAAAAGGTCCCAACATCAAAGAGATATTTACTTTTAGAATACTAATACATCCTATCAAATTTATTTTTTTCTATGATTTTATACATCCTATATAAAAATGATATGAATTTGCAAACAAATTTCATAAATTTACAAATATCATTCAAATTAAGAGGTTTTCTTTTACACCTAATATATAAATAAAAAATGGAAACCTCTCTAATTCATTGACTTAATAAGATCTTTTGGATAAAAAGAAAAAAAATTACTAAGTAAAAACTACAATTTATATTATATTATTCGGTAGTTTATTGAATTTAAGTTGAATTATATTTATGCACCAAAGTGATCTTATTCAGCTGATTCTTAATAGTGCAGAAAGCAGAATAAAATTCTATATTATAAAGACTTTTTATACAATTTTTTTTTTTTTGTCTTTAGCCGAGGTATTCCCAGGTTTTGCCTAGGACTAATCCTCTGAGATACAAAGACTTTTTATACAATTGAGGCAACAAATTTCATTATAATAAGGCTTAATTATAATTTTGGTCCCCTTATTTTAATCACTTGAATGTTTTGGTCCCCCTTCTTTAAAAATGAACTATTGAATCCCTCTATATTCATAAAATGTACAAGTTTAGTCCATTTATCTTAAAATCAAAATTCTTAGATTTATTTCAAGGTGTTAAGTTCTTTGATTCATAATATCACCGTTCAGATTGAAGGGCTACATCTTGTGAACCTTCTCACTAAATTTGAGCTCGATCTAATGGTGAAACTCAGCTCAAAATACCAAAACTATAAGTTTTCATCTAACCAAAAATTTAGACTTATTTACTGTTAGATCGAGCTGAAATTTAATGGAAAGATTCACAAGATGTAGCTCTTCAATCTGAATGGTGAGATTATGAATCAGAGAACTTTACACCTTGAAATAAACCTAAGAATTTTGACTTAAAGATAAATGGACTAAACTTGTACATTTTATGAATATAGAGGGACTTAATAGTTCATTTTTAAAGAAAGATGACCAAAACGTTCAAGTAGTTAAAATAAGGGGACCAAAATTATAATTAAGCCTTATAATAAATACTTGAATCCTAGTGAAGAATAAAGTAATACATACTATAGTCTAAGTTTCAGTTGCATATTCATTAAAATTTAATATACTCTGGATTTTAATATATAACTAACAAACACTATAGACCAAGTTTAACACATAAAAAATAAAATAACGGTGCTACAGTCCAAGTGAGGAAATATTCCTATCTTAAAATTTCGAATACTTCTTTGAACACTAACACTACAAAAAAAAATTGTTTTTTCTTATAGAATAAATTCATGAGAAGAGTGGAAATTTTGTGAGAAAGTCTCTTCTCACGGATGTAGGGCTGTGAAAAAAAGTGGCATGACAAATTGAGTTTGTCACGCAAAATATCATCTATGAGAAATTTTTCACAGAATAAGTCCGTGAGAATATAGAAATATATTGTGAGAAATTCACGCGAAATCTCACAATAAAGTCGTGAGTTTTTTCATGGATTTTGTTCGAGAGAAAGTCTGTGACAAGTTACAAAAAAATAAATTTTTATTTGAAGTTTGTCATGGACATTTCCGTGAGAAACGTTAATTTAAAATGTAAAATTAACTAGGGGTTTCATGTATTTCATTACACCTCAAAAAAGAAAAATTTAAGGGATTAGTATATTTTATATTGGGTAACACACTTAAAATATAAAATTAACACTTAAAAATTTTGTGTATTTTATATAACACCTCATTATAAAAGAAAGAAAAAGTACACTAGGGAATTAATGTATTTCATGTTTTATCATCAATTCAATTGGAAAAGTTTACTTATTCACTACTTAAGTTCAATTGAAGTCAAATTGCTTGAAAATGATGCTTTTTTTTTTTCCTTATCAATTTGATACTACTAATTAAATTTGATTAAAATATAATTGCATAAAATTGAATAAATATTTTCTCAATTTGACATTAACTGCTTGAAATTGAAACAAAGCCCTTGTAATCTAATCACTAATTAAGTTTAATTAAAATAGAACTATATATTTAAATACATAATTTTTCTCATATTTTGTACCTACAATAATATTTATATTTAAATACACATTTTTAAATAATTTTCTTTAAGTAATTATAATGTTTTTAATTTAAATCCTAATTAATGATACAGGGCCTTAGGAATGACCCGATAAGTGAAAAACCCAATTAAAAAACGGTGCGTTTGGAGTCCAGAGAATTTTTCTTCTTCGTCTTCTTCCGACAAGGTGGATTTCTCCTTCAATTAACTATTTTCCGTCTTTCCTCTTTAATCCCTAGTCTCTCATTCTCTCTTTGTTCTTGCTCTGCTCTTTGGATTTGCTTCTTGGACGCTGAAGATCTGTCCAGGTAAGTATTAATTATAATGATTTCATTTTTATGTATACAGATTAATTTGATGGTTCTGCAACTTGTCTTGCTTATCTTTCACAGGGAAAAGGCTCTTCTTCTCTGTTGTCTGCCTTCGCTTCAACATATTATCCTAATCTCTCTCTTCTCTTCCTTTTCAGGAAAACGACTCAACATCTCTAGTCTGCTTATTGCCTCTGCTTCACCATGCTGAAGATCTGTCCATCCATGTAAGTATTTATAATTTCCTGTTCTTGTTATATATATACAGATTTCCATTATTAGTTGTGCAATTTTAAAGTAGGAAATTCGTAAATCCAAAGCTTTAAAACTTGCTTGGTTGATTTGATAGACTTTCAGGCATACACTTGATTAATTAAATGTAGCATCGAAACGCCAAAATGGGGGGCTTACCCGTTTCGGAGACTGTTCCGAAACGTGAGACCCGTCCCCCTCCAAGGAAACTCGTACCTTCTATTTTTTTTTGCCTGGTTTGGGTAGGGAGGCGCCGGAGAAGAGGAAGGCTACAGAGAGAGGAGGGCGAGGAAGAGAGCAGTGGAGAGGAGGAGGGTGAGAGAGAGAGAGAGAGAGGAGGGCGAGAGAGATTAGACTAAACTAGCAGATAGTTTTTTATTTTTTTTTTATTTTGCACTCAAAGATTAGTCTATCTACTAGAACTGAACTCAAATGTTATTTTTATTTATTTATGGGACTATCTGTTAAATCATATTTTTATTTATGATGATGTTATTATTATTTGCACTCAAAGATTAGACTATCTGCTAGATGGATAGACTTTTAGAACCTAATAAACTGTCTTCTTTTATTTTTTTAATGTTTGTTATATTATTTTTATTGATTGAATTAGACTCCTTTAACTTCTAAGACCATGACTAAATAAAAATTAAATTTATAAATTAATGTATTTGTTATGGAGGTTTCTTAGATACTTTTAGTATTTATGTAGTATGTCATACTACATAGAAATAACCAATAAATGAATGATATGTGTACAAATTAACTATTTTTAAGTTTGTTTAAAAAATTAAATAAATTATATTTTATATATAATAAAATATGAAAATTATGTATGCTTGACACGTCAGTGTAGTATGACATACTTATGTAGTATCATAGAATCCCTGATTTGTTAAACATCTATATTTGTTATAATTAGACTCCTTTGCCCCCACGCTGTTGTACGCGTGTCCATCCGTGATTGTAGGATTCCTGACTAGAAAATGACCGTTATAGCACCTACCAGGATTGACCGTTAAATAGATAGTTTAATTTGTTAGTGCGTGCCTACATCAGCATCTTCAATGTTAATCTACTTTCCCTTTCCTTGCTACGTGCTATAAATGTAACTGCAAACTTCCTTTGCTTCTAGCATTTGGATATCCATATGCTTCAATAAACAATCAGATCGTCACTCCTTCCTCCACCTGGGTTCAAGGTAATATGTTTTTTTTTTTTTCTTTATTTTTCTTTTTTCTGGTTGGAGAGGCCCTAGAAGCTCATATGTTTTTCTTCTTTCTTATCTGCTCCCTTCCTTGTCTAATGAAACTTTAGAATTTTCCCTTCCTTGTCTAATATATCATAGTTGCATTCATAATTAGATAGCTCACTAATGCATTGATACAGTTGGGGGATACACTTTTCATGTGAGGGTGAAACCTCTTCATTTGAAGAACTCCTCTACTTGGGGGAAACCCCTAGCTAGCTGAACATCAAAGGCTATTTATAGCCTTACTCCACCGACTTTACTCTATCTAGAGTATTCTGATTTTTGCAACATATTAAAATCATTTTTTCTCCCCTTTCACCGCCTCTACTACTTCATTTTTCTACATCTTTCTTTGACTTTATCACCACTTTCTGGTACAACATTTTTTACTTTTGTAACTTTCTTGATTTTTTTAGATTACATTTCCAACAATTATATATACATATGTATTAGATAACAGAAAGTGTTGCTTCTTTACTTTGGCTTTTGCCTGTGCTTAATGAACTTCAAATATTGTAGTAAATACAATGATTACACAAACACACACATAATGTACAGAAAAAATTGTTTTCCTAAAATGCTGAGTAATGATACATTAGATAGATAATAAGACGACAGGCTCATATACATAGTCTGTATATTGTTATACGCAGGTGACAGGTAATATTTGATAATATATGGGTAGACGAGCTTCTCTGTATTGGCAGTATGTTACCTCAACCAAAACAAAAGGAGAAGTTGTAGTTGAGTGGCAGTGCAACTTTTGTAAAAGTATATTTAAAGGAGGTGCTAGTAGAATCAAACCACATTTAGAAGGAATCAAAAACCAAGGAATTTCTATATGCGAAAAGATTGAAGAATATAGGCGTTGCAATCAAAGACATGATAATAATACTGCCAATTCAAATAATCCACAAGAAGGTAGAAATGCAAGCCTTTTTTCAACTTACCTATCTTGCAATCATTTATATTTTAGAATAAGCATCACCGGTGGAAATTGTATGCATCATTTTCTTTCACAACTTGTTCTCCTACAATCATTGCTGGTTGCCTTATTATTCTGTTTATGAAATAATAATTGTTTATATGGTTTATATATATATATATTCAATCTTCAATATGATCGTTAGAAAAATCCAAAAAGTTTATGTTGAAAAAAGTAACTTTTTCCACATCTATTTCTGTCACATTGCCTTCTTTTTTATTTCTTGCACGACTTTCTTCTTCCTATTATTCCTTTTCTCGTTTGCCTCTTACTTATGGCACTCTGTCAAATAATGATGAAACAGGCTCAGCAATGCCCAACAATCCATTAGAAGCTGTTAATGATTGTAACACATCTCTTTCTATCCCCACTAGTTCAATGTTCCAGAGGCTATCTACCTTTGATAATCTGCGCTTGGACACGACAGTTGCTTCCTTTGAAAAACTTGTTACAGGTATGTAATCAATTCATCAGCCCTATACATATACATATGCATACGTATGTGGGCTGAAAATGGGGGTAATAAGTAATATTGTTGACATTTGTAAGCCAATTAGAAGTACATATAACATTTTTAGCTCATGCATTGTTTTAGTGATCTTAACTCACCTATTTGCAAGGATGCTATTTGCCTATCTTGTCAAAGTTTTATTTATGGTTTCTCCCCTTTTTCTCTTCTGGAATTGAAATAGTGTAATTAGTTTCACCTGTCGTTTAAAGCTGTTGGATGTGGCCATGAAAGAGCTAATATTATATAATAATGCTTACTTAAGTAATCCTAATTCCTCAATATTCAACTGACCTATGTCATATTAATATATATTTGAGACACTATCCAAAAAATATGTAGTTTTTCTGTTTTAGTTTAACCAGCACTTTTTTAATTGCTGAAGAAAAATCCAAAAAGTTTATGTTGAAAAAAGTTACTTTTTCCACATCTATTTCTGTCACATTGCCTTCTTTTTATTTCTTGCACGACTTTCTTCTTCCTATTATTCCTTTTCTCATTTGTGTCTTACTTATGGTACTCTGTCAAATAATGATGAAACAGGCTCAGCAATGCCCAACAATCCATTAGAAGCTGTTAATGAAACTATCCCAGCAGAAGATGTTCATGAACCATTACCATTACCAGAGTCCCGATCAAGGAAGAAGCGAAGAAGAGAAGTCAAGGATAAATCAGTATCTACAGGTACTAGTTACACAGACCTGTAAAATATTGGATGCCATTAACACAAAACACCTTACATTCACATTTAATAGTTTCTAGTTCAACAAATTTCCTAATTTTCCTTCTTTCTGATATAGCATATATACATTTTTTTTTTCCAAATATGGTTTGATTGTACTTGTAAAAAATTGTCATTAAAGATTGTGTAATCTATACATGAGATATCATCCACACACATTTGCACTATTATGTTACAAAAACATGTGAAAACTCAAATTCTATAACTGGAAATTTCAAAGGATATAATGTCATTGAACCAATGTAGGACAAGCTGATATTGGAGTGACTTCACATTGTAGTGCCACAAATATTAACCCTCCTGAAGGGCATGGAGAATCGTCTAAGACTATGGATCCTAACTTGCCTCCTAGTTATCCTGATATTACAACTTCAAGTCATCGACAACCACGAGCAGGTATGTACCCATACAATAGAGGCTGCAGATCCTCTCTCATAATTCTCACTCAATTCAAATGAGATTTGAGCACATGACTTATATAATAAAGTAACAATATCAACCATTAAGGTGTCCCTTCAAAAAAATATTTACTTATTATTAGTATACCTCTACTGTTCACAATTTTTCTCAATTCCCCTACTATTATATCCAGAAGATTTGAAAGGACTAGGAAATTTGGGTCATAAAAAACTAACAAATAGACACTAATTGGGCATAGCCAAGCCGCAAGGAAGGAGTGAAATTAGAATAAGGTAAAAACTTGTTAGTCAAAATTTTTTGAGAGATTTTATGAGGATTCAACAAAAAGTATTGTATAAAATAAAGTAGTATGGATGACATATTTATCCTACAGTATTTATAATCGACATCTCTGACAATCTAATCAAATTAAGAAACACACTAGTTTAATTTTAGTATTCCATCTTTACCAACAAGTTGAGCATTCAATTACAGGCATTACAGCTGAAATCGTGAACCCTGCTGGCTCAGGAAATCCTTGTCCAACACGAGCTCAAATCAATCCTAATACTAATGCTCCTACATCAGATGATGATGCTCAGTTGGCCGCCTATTACAACGGTGGCACGCAACATATCCAAGGTCTTACCAATCAGATGGGATATGTCAAGGGCAACGGTAATGGCGTTATCAACTTGGGCACCTGGGGGACCTCAGCTGTCACCCAGAGCCAGAGGTAAGCATGAATCAGTTCATAGCTTTTAAGGCTTACTATTGTTAATTAAATAACCTCTGCTCTTGTCTAGCATATTATGCATTAGAAGTCCTAATTTTCTTGAGCATCTGATACTGCAAGATGAGACAAGTTGAGAAAATGTTCTCTTGTTAGGAAGTATCAAAGTGAGCAACACAAAGAAATTCAGATCTAGATCACAAATCACCATATTAAGTATTAATCTCAATTATTTATTTAAGCAGTGGGGCAGACTTACAGGCCAAGGTCGATGCTCTTCAGAGTCTGGTTGGTCTTGTGGACCGCATGGATGATGGTAGAACCGAGAATGCTTCAGCTACACAACCCAATTCCTCTGGTCCTACTCCTCTTCGTGGAGAGAATCATGGGCTTGGCAAATATAGCAACACTGGCGAGCAAACCATCAAAGGTCTGACTAATCAAACAGGCATCATTGAAGGCAACTTCAATGGGCTTGTCAACTTGGGATGTTCTGATATATAATGCATGTAGTTATAATTAGTGTTCAACTGCTACAAATGTGCTTTTTCTCTACTTGGTGTACTGTTATCATGTAATCAGTGTGAATATGCTGCTGGCCAACCCAATCGTGGCATGGCATTAGGATAAAGCTAGTGTGAATTTTACTGTGAATACCACTTTTAGGTGGGAGGCCTGCTTGTAATGCTTGTTCGAATTTAATAGTTTATGATATATCACCACCAAGAACATTATATATTTTAGTATTTTACCAAGTAAATATAATATTAAGATTTTTTAATTAAAATGAGTAAATGTGTATAGTCCCCAAAGGAAATAATTAATCCTTACGTTTAGGAAGCTATTCCCCCCTAGTGTTTAACCTCATAAAAGAGTATATTTCCCGACATTCTCCAACACTCAAGAACCACTTTTTCATGGTTTTAGTTATTTTCAAATTGTACTCCCATGGAGCAGCACTTTTTCTTAATTGCCCACAGAGTTGTAGTTAAATTGCATAGGGAGCCTCAAGTGGACGATGTCGTTTTTATGGTTCATGAGAATGCTATCCAATCGAGGGTAACTTGTTAAAAAGGAGAAAAAAGAAAGAAGCAGGGTTTGCAGTAGTCTTTAAAATGGATTGCAAGTGTGAGTTTACATTGGATTAAAGTTGATTTTTGTTTCCAGATTGACAACTAATGTGTGGAACTGGAATCGTGAAATCGGGGTTAGTAGGCCAAGGCAGATTGATATTGGACTTGAGCACGCAATTAATGAGGAACCTGAAGCTACATGCCCACTGCAACTAATGTGTTGAGTATTGACAGTGCAGTTGTCATTGTTGAAGATTTTCTTTATTCTTTGTAAAATTTAATTTTTTTCAATATCAATAAAATTTAAATTTGTTCAACTATTTTTCAATCTTCAATTTTAAACAACAAATTTGTGTGTACACATATACATTTTTTTTTTCAATTATGTTTGCAATAAAAGTAATTCTAAGACTGACCAAGTTAATTTTAGAGGTTCATAGTTACTATTAACTTACCGTTAAGTTACCCGCTTACACAATTAGCAGCTAATGGAAGGCAACCTGATAAATAATGGCCACATGCATGCATCACTAATATATCTTAATGACTTGTATATATAATATATGTACTTTCCTTTATGGTGTACTTATTAAATTTTTGGATTAATTGTAAATTTGATCTCTTTATTTGAACAAATTGAACATTTGATCCATCTTCTTTAAAAATAAACGATTTAATCTCTTTATTTTGATAAAAATTGTAATTTTGGTTTCTTCGTCTCTCAAACATTAAAAACAAACGAAAATGCTGATATAACAATAAAAATTATTATTTTAACCTAATTTAGCCTAAAATACCAAAACTAATCTTAAAAAGGAAAAAAAACCACTCACTTTCCCAATTCACAGGTTTAGATCTGTCCATCCATGTAAGTATTTATAATTTCGTGTTCTTGTTATATATATACAGATTTCGATTATTAGTTGTGCAATTTTAAAGTAGGGAATTCGTAAATATAAAGCTTTAAAACTTGCTTGGTTGACTTGATAAACTTTCAGGCATACACTTGATTAATTTGTAAAATTGTATGCAAGGGTAGAACTAGGAAAATATACGTGGGGCCTAGATTATTGTTAGAATTTTAGAAATGGCAGAGGCAGCATAATATATCATAGTTGCATTCATATTTAGATAGCTCACTAATACATTGATACATTTGGGGGAGACTCTTTTAATGTGAGGGTAAAACCTCTTCATTTGAGGAACTCTTCTACATGTGAAAAACCCCTTAACTAGCTGGGCATCAAAGGCTATCTATAGCCTTACTCCACCGACTTTAATCTATCTAGAGTATTCTGATTTTTGCAACATATTAAAATCATTGTTTATGAGAGGATGTGATCACAAGTGCTGCCTCTTTGATTAGTCAGAGCTTGAATGGTTTGCTCGCAAAGTGTTGCTATATTTTATTTTATTTTATTTTTAACCCAATGGGGTTGGCCTAATGGAAGTGTGCTAGGTCCGCAAGGTGGGCGAATATGTATAGGATATTCTCGGCATATGGGAGGTCTCTGGTTCGAACCCCCTTGTGAAAAATAAATTCCTTGCGAAGAGGCTATACCCACGTTGCTCCTAGCGCCAGAGCGGTAGCTCACTTGCCACCATTTTCAAATCTTACTAAAAAAAAAAAAAATAAGTTTTTTAGTCATAACATGTCTAATATTATGATCTCAATATTATAATTTTATAATTTATTTACATATTTATAATAATTTTAAATTTATTTATTTTAATATTATATTTTTTTAAAAATAAAAAAAAATTTATGCAGGATGACCCCATCTAATACGCCAATAGGCCTAGAATGTGTCTATGTGGGACACGTCAATAAGCCCAAAATGTGTCCAAAGCATAGGTGAAAAGAACATTTGATCATTTGATATTTTCTCAAAAGAAGGCATTTGACCATTTGACTATTTGCCTATTTCTCAAAAATTGGCAGAATCTCTTTTTCATGGATGACTGTAATTGTGTTAGTGTATTTTCACCTTCAATAAGTTCTTGAGACTTTAATGTTAATTTTCTTTTAAAATTTTTGTCCATATCTAACAAACTAAAAAAATATGATGCTAATTAGTTACTTAATAATTAATTGAGATTAAAATAAAAAAACTACATTATACAGCATAAAACACAAGAATTTGTGTAATATGAATATATAACAAATAAATAAACAAAAGAAAGAGAAATTTTACATAATTATATCATATTCGTATAAAATAAAAATAAAAATAAAAATAAAAATGAATATTGAAGATTTGAAATAATCTTACCTTACTGTTACTCGCTCAATTGCTCTGGACTATGACTATAGAGGCCGGCCAACGTGGGACCGAGAGATAGAAAATGAAAAGTCCACTACCAGGATTGACCGTTTAATACGTAGTTTATTTTGGCTCTTACTGCCTGCCTTAGAATCTTCAATTAGCAGCTAATGACTTGTCTATATAATATATGTACTTTTTTATGGTGTACTTATTAAATTTTTGGTTTGGTGTAGGTTGATAAACATAGTTAATCAACAAAGGTTGGGTCCGAATCCCACAAACCCATTTGTTAAATGTTTCTTATGATGGAAAGCCCTGAAGGAGAAGGAGCACGCGTGATGATCAACTGAAATTGAGAAATTCCTTGGTGGGAGGATTAGGATTGGCCCACCTGAGTAATAAAACACCCATTTATAGGCTTATGTTGGACCTAGTTCCTTCCTAACTTGAATAAAACCTCATTCTCCTCAAGTTGGATGGAAAAAACACATATAATAATAACTCAAGTGAAGACAACCGAGGTAAAACGACATAGATGGGCGTCCAAATTAAGTCGTTTACAAAATATAAGGCTGAAAACAGCATAAAACACAAAGCAAGGAGCTAACAATGTCGTGGTGAGATAAAGTTAAGCATCATCTGAATGAGTGCGATTAGGGGAAGGAGGTTGAACTACAACATCAGAAGTAGAGGGGTCGGGATCAACTAGCTCTCCATCTCGATCAACCTTGTAACAGTTAAGCTTACTCAGGTGGTCATCTAGCTGGGGATACTGAAGCCGAATTTGTTCCTTACAGATATTAAAACCTTGCTCAAACACCGCCACATACTTATCCATCAACTCGTCTCGCCACCCAAGTATAGTAGCCCGAGCCTGATCTTGCGTCTCCTTTACCTTCAAATTGAGAGACAAATTCTTTACCTTCTCACCCTCCAACTCTCTCGAAACCTTTTCCAGTTGATCTTGGAGGTCAGTATGCTTCTCCTTAAGCAACTGCTCCGGAGCTTCCATCTCCTTAGAATAAACCTCGTGCATGCCGTCAATCCCACGGCGACGCTTCAACTCTCTTGCCATCTCCTCCGTCGGAATCTGCGTAAGCTGCCAAGGAAACTGTTTTGGGGTTTCCGAATCTTTGACCTCCAATGATTCATCCATTCTAACTCGCTTCTTACTTACGTTCTGGCCCTTCTTCGCTGTAGGTGCAGTAGCGGGCTGTTGACCCTCCTTTCTCCTAGTACTTGTCCCACCATGTTCATCATGCTCCTTGCTAAGTTGCCCTTTTTTCTGTTTGTGGAGACAAAGTGAAGCCACATCCGTACTCAAAGGCTCATCAATTTGATCTGCACAAAGCACAAAATAAGCTCAAATCTTCAGGTTGGTAATGTTAACGAGGCGAGCAGGAACAAGAGAGTCAGGTACAATGAACAAGCCAAAACCATTTTTTCAATCAGAAATGACAAGTAGAGAAAAAGCACATTTGCAGCAGTTGAATACTATCTAACATTACTTGCAAGACCATCACCTCTAATTGTGATGCCTCCATTTTTATCGCCTTCAACGAGGCCTATTTGATTAATGATACCACTGGCACTTTGGTAGCCACTATTGTCATATTGGTAGAGAGTGTGATTCTGTCTAGCAGGAGTATTACGATGAGAGGGATTGGGTTGATCATCACCCATGCTGGCCACAGTTTCCCACAGAGACTTAAGATCGCTGAAATTCATGAAATTCTGCAGAGTCAGAAATAATGTATCGTTTCCTGGGGGGGGGGGGGGGGGGGGGGAAAA
>QAOA01000967.1:0-339945 GCA_003255065.1 Cercis canadensis | reverse complement strand
CTGTGGATCGAATCTCAAAAGAATTATTCCACCATCAAAAAAGAAGTGTTATCCATTGTTTTGTGCATCTCAAAATTTCAAGATGATTTGGTCAACAAAACCTTTTTGTTAAGAGTCGATTGCAAAGCTGCAAAAGATATTTTACAAAAAGATGTTCAAAATCTAGTTTCAAAACAGATTTTTGCAAGATGGCAAGCAATTTTATCTTGTTTTGATTTTCAAATTGAATTCATTAAAGGAGAGAAAAATTCCCTTCCTGATTTCCTTACTCGTGAATTCCTACAGGGGAAAAATGAGTAAGAAGAATATGGCTACTAGTTCTTCAAAACCTCTTCCAGCATCATCATCCAATTCATTAAACCCAGAGGCAGCTCCTTTTAGGTCATCATCTTCTCAATACAGATTTCAAAGTTTAGAACCTATCCTTCAACCAAGATCAAGATCTTATCATAGTGCTCTGACACCCTCAACAACATCTCATGAACCATCTTATGTTCAAAAAGATGTCTTCCTTCACATATGTTACCCTGAACCTCGTAGGTATAAAAATTTCAGTGACATTGTTGAACAGACTTTCCCAAAAAATTTTCATTATTTCCCAGAAGACTTTTTCAAAACCAGAGAATTTTATGAAGATATCTTAGCAGATACTGGTTCTGTATATTTTACTCATAATTTGGATCATGATAATGCAATCACCTATTCAAAAGCCAAAATCAGAAAAGTCCTTTCTATTTCTGATTGGAATCAACAACCCCTCACTAAAAGAAAATTCTCAACAGATTTCTCTCATCCTCCTTTTGATTATTTTGATTATCAAAAAGCCTGGTTCAACTTCTTGTATCTAGCCCCTTATAATCATTCGTGGTTTTTGTATTTTTGTCGAAATCTTAATCCTGCATCACTTCCTTTATGGTTCAAAGAATGGTTCTTTTACTGTGGACCAATCACTCAAATCTTCGTTCCTCAGGTTTATGAAGCATTTCTTTTATTCAAAGAAAATACCCCAGAAATCCCTGAACTCAATAAACTCTTATCTTTCTGTATCAAATTCAATGTTGCTTGGATCCTTTGTTGGTCTTACGAGTTACAACAAGATCCCCTTCTTCCTCCTTACTTCCCTCAAAGGCTAATCAGATTATTCAAAGTAAAATGGTGGAGACAATTTGACCATTCATTAGCTGATGTATCCAGAGTTCAAAAGTATTTCATGCAGATCAATCCCAGGACTCGACGCAGCTCAGGAAAGCAAGTTCAACAAGAGACAACATCTTCAAAAGGTAAAACAGCACTCCTAAATGAGGTTGCCATGCTCAAGGCAAAACTCAAAGAAGTAGAATCCCAAGTAGCTTCATCAGACTCAGAAGAAATCAATTCAAGCTACACTCCTCAAAATGAAGATGACTGCTACGGAATTGACATCACAAGGGAATCATGACACAGTCACCCAAAGACTGCCGTCCATGTGCAGTGATTCCACACAGTTGTAGCCATGTGCAGTGTTACTAAAAGGCTGCAGAGTTCACATGCAAACTTATCAGCATATTCAACAAGTCAACAAAGTTTTTTGAAGACCCCTCATCATGCCAAGTATCCAGACATATGTCAATAAGAGAAGAAAAGAATGCTTCCCCACTCAACAAGTGTCATCACAAGAAGATATCATGAAAAGCTTCATCACACCTCATACAACAAGACAAGAATGGACTTCAAACCATTTGGAATCCATCATTCCCTCAAGAGTCTATAAATAGATACCTTTATCACAAGAGAAGGCAATGTAAATATTTGGTAGAAAATAACCCTTTAGCTTAGCCAAGTCTAGCTAACCTTTCAACCTTCTCCTTTCATCAAAGTTTCATTAAGTCATTAGCTTACTTCAAAGCCCTTCATCAAAGCCCTTGTGCTCTCTTCAAAGTTTGTAAATTTTTCAAAGTGTATTTCAAGAAGTTTCAAAGTTGTAAGTGTTATTTTGTTTAAAGTTTTATTTCATTACTTTTCATTAAGCATTCATTATCCTTCTCCTATGCTTTCCAGTGCGGACTACCGCCGGATTAGCTCCCTTTCATAAGCATTTCCCCTTCCTACTGCTTTCCAGTGCGGACTACCGCCGGATTTGCATCCCTTTTAATTTTCGAAATTACTGTTCATCACTGTTCATGTTCATAATTACTGTTCACTTTTACTATTCATGTCACTGTTCATAAGTTACTATTCACTCCGAATCTTCTACTCCTTCTTCACTTTTTAATTCATTTTTGCACACAATTTCTTTACATGTTTTACATGTTTTGACTTATTCATTACTCATTAAGACTTTCATAATCATTAAGTCAAAATCTACGAGCGATCCTGCCCCAAATGGTGGTGGGGTCTTCTTCTTCTTCTTAACTCTAAAAATGGCACAACATAATCTTGTGGAGCTTGGACTTGAAGATAACTCAATATTGATATTACAATCATATCATATTTTCACTAATATATGGATCAATGGGGTAAGTACTTTTTTTTATCAAAAAATATAAATTAAAAAAGTTAAATTATTAGTATTTTATTTTTCAGCTTAATAATATTTAAATTTATATGGTAGATTTATTAGTTTACATTTTATTTTTGTACAATTAACATAATATATTTATTAATTTAAATTATGAGGTACTAATTGTTAAATATGTTGTAATTCCTACTGAATATTTGTTAAAATTGTCGATTTGATTTTTGATTGTACATTATTTGTAATTATTATTAGCTTAATACAATAGATGTATTAGTTTAAATTTTTGCTTAATAATTATTAAATTAATTGAGTAGATTTGATAATTTAAAATTTTGTTAAATTTTGCTAAATTGATATAATGCATTGTTTGTTTAAATGAGTAGCGTTTGAAATTTAAGCTAGTTATTATAATATCGATATGGTTAATGTGGGAGTTTAAATTTATGGTTAGTAATATTAAATTAGTGTGATTGATTTGTTGTAATAATTGTTATTTTGGTTCATGTTAGACATTGAAACAGGTACGCCATCACACTCACAAAATCTCGCTACCTGATAAGAGATTTATGCTGTATCTGCAGAAGGCAAGATTTGGCCCAGTTTCATTTGTTAGGCCAATGCAGATAGACAAAGAATATATATCTGCATTAGTGGAGCGGTAGCGCCCTGAGACACACATGTTCCACATACATTCTGGAGAGTGCACTATCACCCTAATGGATGTAGAGGTCTTATTAGGATTGCGTGTTGATGGATTAGCCTAGGGTGGTAGAAGCCACCACCCTATATGGCACCAAGAGGTTTTCCATCTGCCGAGTGTAATACCAAACGAGGGTGCGATTGTAGAAGGCAATATCTATTTGAAGTGGTTGAGGGAAACATTTCAGGAATGCCCAATGGATGCACCTGAGCAGGTAGTTGAGCGTTATGCGAGGGGATATATCCTGCTAATGATAGGCAGTTGGTTTATCCTAGATACTAATGGGAATTATGTTAACCTGATGTACATGTAGCTCTTGGAGGATTGGGACTATGCAGGGCGGTTGAGTTAGGGTTCGTCTGTGCTTGCTCACCTGTGCCGGAGTCTGTGTAACTTTAGCCTTGGATGGACTTGAGATATTGGAGGTTGTACAGCCCTCCTGCAAGCTTGGGCATATGAGATATTTCCTATAGTTTTCCATACCCACCAGAACATCCTCAGCCTTTTACAGTTCCAGTTGCATGTAGGTTAGTTTATTTAATGTTAATTATTTTTATAAATTTATTTATATGCTACTACATTTGAGTGTAACTTAAAATGATGTATTAAGTGGAGACGACCTTTAAATTATGATCACATCAAGTTCACCAAGAACCAGTTGGGATTTCGACTGGCTTTTGATCGACTTGCAAGTCATGAGGTAAATGAATATTAGGAATATATAATTAAATTGTCATTGATTCCCGTTTCATGTTGCATGCCTCAATTAATGTCTAACTAAATTGTTTACTTTTCAAATCGTGTGGTAGCCTTATGTGAATATGCAGTTCCCACCGTATTGTTATGCTGGATATGCAATCTGGAATGCGAGCGTGTCCCTATGTTCATTTAATATAGTAAAAGGGCAGTACCCCGACCATCAGAGGGAAGTGGGATATGGACTGGAGGCTAATCCATGATGCTTACTACAGGCAGTGGGATGATAGGCATAACATAATAGTTACAGTGATTGAAGGCTCTGGCGTGACCCAGGAGTACTTGCCTTGGTTTTGTCAGATTACCCGTCGGTGGATCAGTCCAGCTAGAGTCGTTTGTGGTAACGAGGTTAATGTAATGTGATATATTTGATAATATGAAAAATATAACACAATAAATTTAATGTTGTATTATGTCATGTTTACAATATGACATCTCACCACCTCAACAATAGCTTCCATAACCTCTACCAGTTCAGCTGTCTCAGCTAATCCATCGGGGTGCAGGGCATAATCAGTGTCCTGACCGTGCATAGCCTCCACCATTCCAATGGCCACATCCACATCCTCCCCTAACACAAGAGGAATAGAATGCATTTCAGGGGGAGCTGTACTACAAAATTGAGGAAGTATTTGCACATTGGGGGTTCATCCTTCCCGATGTAGCCAATCAGCAGGGATCAAGGGCTCATACTCTACCAACAGATCTGTCTCCCAGTGTGTCATGGTCAAGCTCGTCGCGTCGACAGTCAGGTTCTATATGTCGTTCCCAGAGCTGCCTTGATGAGGCTGCTTCATCTTCATCTACCAGCATTCACTTGCAATCATGATTCGCTCAGATGTCAATAACGATGGATATGATGACAAATGTTTACAAGTCGGGAGAAGATTCATCCAGTGTAACCTATTTAGAACATATATCGGTGTACCTTCATCAACAGATGACTCAGGCTTGAACCTAAACCTCACCGTTGGGAAGTCGCAAGTACCAACAGATGATATATTTGCGGCGTCCTAGATTACCCCTGTAGTAGCTCCTTGAGTGTATCCTTCGGAGCAAGATGGTAGGAGGTTACAATTTACCTATTACATAGACCCTAATTTCGTTGACACCTCCATTCTTGAGCATCAATCGTCGGGCCCTAGCAGTCGTAGACAATAGGGTCAAAACTATGATTTTATGTAGTTAGTATTTGTACATTATTATTTACATTTAACACTAATTAAAATGTAAATCTTTAATTTTATGTCATTTCAGAATCCAATGGAACACTAATATCTCCAATTGCAACTATTATTTATCAATATCTTCCAAATATCGTATACAACTAAGAAAGGTTATCTGAATTGTAAAACATAACTTGTAATGGAACGTTGTGGTCATGGTTTATCTTCTCTCCTATTTAGACACCGTCTTCTGTTATGGTCTTCCATGTGACAAAGGCTAATCTAACTCTGCTAGCTAAAGATTCACCCAAGTCCATCTCATTTCAAATGTAGGTTGAAATTGGACATCCTTTTTCTCTAAGCATTGCATGGTTTAGAACTACCTTAAATCCACCTACAACTAAACAACATTCCTCTCTACCGATTGGGTAAAACTCACCACTATAAACATTGACCAGGTTTCGAGTAGAGTATACTGGATCAACATAATGCCACGCATCAAGTGCAATGGAGGCACATGTAGATATCATGTACGTACACGGTATGTGGAGGGCTTAAAATTGACCACACTCACACTTTCTCTCATTTAGGTTGAGAGTATATGATCGCCTGCTAATCCTTCTTATAGAATCAAATATCTCTTCCACTTCAAACGATCCAATATCTCTATTAAGCAGTATTGGGCAATGTGAAGATGCATAACGCCTATTGCAGCTCATTCTTTTCTCGGCATCCTCAGTTCACGGTTGCCCACTCACTAGTCTTGCCTATGCCAGTTCTCATCTTTTAATGAAAATACGATTCATTCGATAGTATGTGGCTCTGACAAAGGCAATGATAGACATGTTGCGAACACCTTTCAAGGTGCCGTTTATATTTTCAGCCAGATTAGTCGTCATTAGATAATACCTTCTGCCCATATTGTCTCCTTGTTGTGTACACTTTGCTTTATCAATATCATTGATATATCTCCAAGTTCATTCATCCTCACAATCGCCATGTATCTCATTCATTAATTCATCGAATTTGAATGAGTCAAATTGGACACCTATGAATTACAATTGAATGTCAAACAAGAAATCAATTCTATCACAATTTATAATTGATAATAATAAATCATCAGGTTAATATATTCTTACCAGCTTTGTAAATTTTGTGCTTTAAATCGACATCTTTGAATATATTATTCCAGTTTCTCACCACGTGACATAAACAAAAAAAATTATGCCCCAAAGGAGGATGTCAGCCAACATCTGGATCTTTGATGGATGACAGTATGCTAACATGCATGTTTGAAATTATTGCGACATTCTACATTTTACCGGCCACATGTTGTCTCGGATGCTTCAAAAATCATGACCACGCATCCATTGTTTCACCTTCAACGACGACATAAGCTATAGGCAACGGGGAACAAGATCCGTCTTGTATTAAGGTGATGAGCAATGTTCATTTGTACTTCTTGTATAGGAAAGTTTCATTAATCTAGACAACTGGTTTGCAAAAATGGAATGCATCAATGCATAACTTATAGGCCTAGAAGACATGTCGAAATCTCCTTACTGTCTGATCATTCGTTGGCCTTCCCATCGACCAATCATCCAGAAACCATTCCACTACCGCACTAGGTGCATATTTTTGCAGTGCAGCCATCCATTTAGATAATTGAGTGTAACTCTTCTCCCAGTCACCATACAGCTGAACGATAGCTCTTTGCTTCGAAAACTAGGCTTTTCTATAGGATATTTAGTAGGAGAAAGTGTTGTTGATGCGCTCTTGTATCAGCTTGATTGGAATATTTAGCTTCTCTTAAATCATGTTGATAATGATCGTTGCAATCACCTTAATATCCAGTTTGTTGTGGTCATGTGTTAAGGTGACATTTGTGTAACTGTGTGGTCCATTGTACTTCCTTATCTCCCATATTTTTCTCTTGCTTCTTATGCAGGTCATAAGTCTCCAATTACATCCACTACCAAAATTTGGATACTCCAAAATCAATTTGAGGTTTAGACTCTCTCATTTTGTAATTGTGATCTATGTGAAGGGAGTATTACTTCACAACTAACTAAATATCCTCTTTGTTGTCAAACTAATACCCTATTTGTAGTTCCTTACCTCTTTGCTACCAATTAACCTTAGGAATTCTCTCCACATCATCAGTTAGCTACATCGCCTCCCAATTGACGTATGAGTAGTGTGAAGGAAGCATCAACTGGATTGGTGCCACGTGTTGGGATGTGGCTAATATCAGTTCCTCCCCAAAAGATTGCACGTTCAAATTTAACATGTTTTCAGTTTCTTCTTTATTGCTAGATTCTCCCTAATCTAGCACGTACTCTCTTTCATCATCTTCACTTGTGTCAATTAGAAGATCAATAGGAGAATTAGCCCTACTAATATTCGGTTGGACACATTCACATTCACTGCCTCCAGTTTCATATTCTTTAATTACCCTTGGACGAACATCCAAACCGAGGCACGGGTCAATACATTCATATACATTACCTCTTTTAGGGATATGAGTTTGACTAGAACTAACCAAATTATATTGGAATCCATATGAATAAAGCTCCGATTGATAAGAATGTTATGTTTCTGTCCTTGTTTAACTATATAGAAGAATTGAATTTGGGAATAAACAAGGGCCACTCGCATCAACAACTTCAGGTTGGCCACTATCTCCAATATCTCCACCATCCAGAATCTTAATCTTCACAAATATCTCAATTACACCAAGAGATTCATGTTGACCTTGACTTTCAAACATCATCTCAACATCATAATCACAAATTAGTTCAATAATATTATAAAATAATAGATTTACATATATTAAAAATTTATAAATAATTTTGTCAATAATTTTATTTGTTGACAGACTCAATTTACGATGAACAAAATCTTGTAAACGTTGTAGTTCACATTTATTCTTTAAGTTTAAACCAACGGGTCTTGCACCATCATACATGACACATTGGAGTCCATCATATATTTGACTATTATAATAAAGACTAAAACCTCATTTTCGTTCCTCACTTTATAAGGCACTATCAATTTCGTCCTCCACTGAACTAATTTTTCAATAAAATCCCTCCGTCAAACTGTCGGTAAGATGACTAACAAAAATGTTGATGTAGCTGTTAAAGTGTAATGTGTCCCTGTTAAATGTCACGTTGCCTTCCTAGGTTGGTACTCATTTGCTAACTGAGCCACAAACCACGTTGTTTTGTCCCATGTAAGATGCCCTGAAAGGCTGAAACCATCATCTCCTCCATTTCAGCCAGCACGCTCAAGTTGCAAGAGGCAACAGAAGGAGAGAGGGTTTTTGAAGATTTCTATTCTGAAGCTTAAAGTCACACCTTCAAGCTTTGCATTCTATCGAAATAAAAGAATGAGCAGTGCTAGGGAGTCATTTTCGGGTCATTCTTCATCTTCAAATGCTACTGGTAGTGGGAAGCTATGCGAGCATGACCTCCTTTGTATTTAAATTGAATACGGGGACTAAATCGGGTAGGCCATTTCTGAGGTGCCCATTGTACAAGATGACTAATTCTAAGTGTAAATTTTTTGAATAGGCTAATGGTTGCCGCCTTTCAAACCATGTGAATGTTTCTACGATGGAAGAGATTGCTTGTAGAATGGATTGTTTGGAAGTTCTTAAGGACAAAGTGATGGCTTTTGAAGAGTTTAAGTTGAAAACAAAGAATTATATGAAAAAACTGAAGTTCATTGCACTTGAACAGGACAAGACAATAGAAAATGATAAGTGTTGGATTATGGTGTTAGGAATGATGCTTGTTTTGAGTTGAATTGTATTTGAGTTTTATGTTATTTAGTTTAAACTATTAATATCATATTGTTATGGTTTATCAATAGTAATGGTGTATCCTATTTGAACTATTGATGTTGCAAAGTTCCACACAGTGTGAAGTGGTTATTGTTTATGGTTGTGTTCATTCATTTCTCTCCTAATTAGTTAGTGGTGGATGTGAGTTGTCAATAAAAAAAAATTAATGTATATTCTGTAATTTGGTTGTATGCAATTTCAAGTATGGATGCACAAATATATCCTGAAGCTAATACATTATAGGTACAAGTAATTTAAGCATTATGATTTCATTTGCCTTTACCCTGCACAACTATATATCTCCTTGGTCACCTTCAAATATGTGTAACGGTCATGATTATTGACATACCCATGAAACAAACATATACCAGCAATTATAGTTAACTGGGCCAATAGCAAACAATTCCAAGAAAGCTACCTAATTTGATACTTGCACATGGCCATTAAAACAGCCAATTAGAACAAGAATCAGACAAAGGAGCTGAAAGAGAACATTCCTTTTCATTGATGGCCTTGAAAGACAATATGTTCATATACAAAAATGAAGAAATTTACTTTCAATAATAATACAGCTACATTTTGGCTGAATAATATCAAAAAACCTCCCAATAATTACAAATCTTTCTAACAAACTTCCAAAATATAACAGGATTCCAAAATTCATCAAGATACAGCCACATGGCACTAGGTAATCAAAATCAATGTTTTGATGCCCTTTTTGCACTACCCCAAGTCTTATCTCCTACTGGTCCATTTCTAGTTGCACTTGGTCCAGTTCTTGCATTAGTAGCCCCACATCCAACTGTGATGTTGCTTTGTACAGTCTCTTAGGACCCATGCACATAGGATTCGAAGGCTTTTTTCACCTTTCACTTACTGTCTCAAATGTCTGCCTCGTAATGGGTTGCACATGTGCCTGCACATTCACAAACAACAAATGAAATACATTATAAAGTTAATGGCATGACAACAAACAAAGATTGACAGGTCAACACTAGAAGACCTCATTTGTTGGCCCTTGTCCACAGTAGTAGCAGAAGAACCTTCACCAAGATGTCTCTCTGCTGCAACAGTTTGAAAATCACCAGCTCGATCTAAATTCTCTTGTCATTTAGATCTAACTAATATCTAATTGTACATGATGAAATACAAGTCAGATCTACAGAACTAGATGTAGGAAAATTAGGCATGGAAGTTAAGGTGATGATGAAATTATGGATTTACCTTTTCTTTCTTCTATTTTTCAGCAAGAGGCTTCTTGCAATTCCTTTTATTGTGTCCATTTCTGCTACATTTTGAGCATGTATGCACCAATATTCTCTTCATCTTGTATGGATTATGAGGTTGTTCTAGTTCTGCAGCTTGCTGTCTCTCTTCCTTTTCTACAACATCCTTCTTCCTCTATGTTTTCGGCCTGCCAGCTGGTCTTCTCGATGGTGGTGGCTGAATTGGATCTAGTCCTGTAGATGACCACAAATTTCTCCCATTTACAGCATCTATGAATGGTGTGTACGCAGCCCTGAATACATCAGTCCTCAAGTATAGATGCACAAATTTATTAGCATGCTCGTGGTGCCAAGAAATAGCACAGATGACATGTACACAAGGAACACTAGAAAGCTCCCACACTCTACAACTGCATGTCCCTTTTTAAATGTTCACCACATATCTAGTGTGTGAATCAACATTAATCTCAAATTGGGCTTCAACTGGGTCCCCTATCTAATAAGGTAGTCACTGCCTACTGTCCCATGTAAGTGTAGAAATTAAGTGTTTAGCCTTGGAGCAAATAAGTTCCTTAAACTTGACCATCTTCTTTCTGTTATCAGTCATCTTGTTCATAATGTAAAGCCTGATATCTTCCAACATGCTCATTATAGGCTTCCCCTTTGCCAGTAGAGGCTTGCTATTGAATTGCTCACACATATTGTTTGTCAAGACTTGGCTCTTTGAATACGTACTAAATCTAGCTCTCCTCCACATCTTTGGATTAATCTTGTTTAGGTAATCCTAAGCATGGAAATTGAAATCCTTCAACTTCTGTATATTTTCATTAAAAGTCTTCATCGTTATAGATCTTGCACATGCCCACAACATGTCTTTGTACTGTTTCCCTTTGAAGTTTCTAGCAAAGTTGGTGTAGATATGCCTCACACAATATCTGTATTCCACCTTTGGCAATATGGTCTTAAATGTAGGAACCAAACCCTGCACATATGCACAAGTCATTAGATATCCCTTACAACTTTTAAGAGACAAAATACCCAAAAAAAAAAAAAAAACTTATGAACATTGTAAAAAATTCAGAATTATTACATTTTTTCTGTCACTTATGAAGGTCCATCTGCGATCTCTACCAATATCCTTCAGTAACAAGTTCAGGAACCAGGTCCATGTTTCCTTCGTCTTTCTGCCAACAACAGCTGCAACAATTGGAAAAAATATGTTGTTACTATCTTGTCCAACAGCAACCAACAGAACACCCCCATAATACCTTTTTAAAAATGCCTCATCCACTCCAATAATGGGTCTGCAGCCAACTAAAAATGACTGTTTACAAGCATCGAAACATATGTAAATACTTTGAAAGGTCGTCATCAAATGGAGTTGTAGCCTGTTGACAACTAAAAGAATGATGTTCTTTTTGTTAGAGTTCTTTAACTCTTGACAGTAATCCCACAGCCAAGAGTATTGCTCCCTTTCATTTCCTTCCATTATCTGTCTTGCCCTGATCCATGCTCTGTAAGCTTTGGGTACAACCACATTCATCGCATATGTATTCTTAATGTGATTGATAATATCACATCCTGTTAGCCTCGATATTGTTTTCAGAAAATCAATCAACTTGTTAACTAACCATTTAGAACTTGCTTGTGGTATCTTCAATGATCGGGCACAGTTATGGTTTGGATTAAAAGTCTTCATTTAAAAGGACTGAATATCCTTGGCCTAGCTGCATAGGATCTCCCATGGGCAAACATTTTTACACTTCACCCTACACCTTACTGCATTGTTCTTCACAAACTTCACCTACTTCCTTCGTGCACTGTGTAGTCCCTCACGGATTGCTTAAAGCTAGTCATATTCTTGAACACCATGCCCACTTCAAATGTGACACTCCCATATAACACATTGTCATTAAACTCAGGCCACCTCATCGTCTTCTTCTGACCATCTTCCTCATCAGAATCTACACAGCTCATCAATTCTTCACTCTCATACTGATCATCACCTTCAAATGGTGCTCCTTGTAACCCATATTCTGGTTCATCACCATTAGGATTAGTCCCCGCATTATAAACTTCATGGTCTGGCTTCCACTTTGTGTACTTCTCAAATAAGTCATCGTCACATTCATCAGAGATACTTTCACCCACAAAATATGTTGCATCATCACTGTCCTCATCAATTCTTCCTCTAAAAGCCTTGGTTCATCATCTATCTATTTGGATTCTTCCTCTAAGTGCATATCTTTATGCTCTGTGTGTCTTGGTTCACTATCTGTGTGCATATGTTCTTCATCTGAGTGCAGGTCAACATGCTTTGTGTGCCCTGGTATATTTTCTGACTCTATGTTTTCTACATCTATCTGCCTCTGTTCTTTCTCCGCGTGTCTTTGGTCATCTTCTATCTCCTTAAAATCCTCATCTGCATGTCTTTCTTCCTCTACTCTGTCTACATGTTCTTCCTCTACATCCCTATGTTCTACTTCTGTGTCCCTACCATCCTCGATAATTGGAACTAACTCTGCCTTACAAACATTATGCTCAACATATACATGAATCACTTGCTCACTAGTTATGTTTGCTACCATATCTAAAGTATTTACATCTTTCCTTAAAACCCTCAGACCACTACCAAGATCAAGCCTAGGGACTTGATACCACAACTCACTATAACTAAAATACCCTAATTCTTTAAGGAAGTCTCATAATACAGGTAATGAAAACCTGTCCGGATCACAATAATCTAATTAGGTTTTACCCCCTCCCCCCCAACGTAAGCCACATGAAGACTTTTTTTAAAACTACCTTCATGATGAATACACACACTGAATAGGACAAATGTCATTATGTTATCAGAAAAACAAATACATAGCTTAGATACCAAATATAGGCCAACACATGCAACATATAATAAGGGTTTTCCAATACAAAATAAATACAAATGTAGTCCTTAATTACCAATTAAGTGTAAAAAAATACAAAATACTCAAGGTTCAGCAACTATTTTAACAGCACATAGCACAAAATATGCAAGCTTCAACACTCATATATAGCACATACCAAAAAAATGTACTTAGAATTTGTAACCATTTACAACCAATTTGTAAATACGCAAGATTCAATACTCAATGTGTAACCATTTACAGCCACAAATAGGGTAAATTCCATATCAATGATGAACAACATTTTTTTTATTTACTTCAAGAACTTAGCGAATGAGAGACAGAGAGAAAGAATGCCATAACAAATAACAAGGTGTCACCCCAAAAAAAAAAGACCAAAATCCTGTCTCATGGTGCAACGTAACCAACATACCCATGATCTGTGATTACCCATTTAAAGTTACAGTTATGTGGGTACTTATAATAACTTTATCTTAGCACCACACATAGACTAAAACATATCATCCAATTTAGACTTATACATACCAAAACTGATAAAGCATACACTGAAATTCAAAACAAGACCCACCAGATTTGAGAACACAACTGAGTCAACATGACAACTAACCACGTACCTTTTAGTCATAGAAGCCCTTAATTTCACACCCTCTAATAATAAATTTTCTGCTAAGTTACACTTCATTTGCAATTTTACAATTCATGCTACTTTCTAAACTACATAGGTTCCTAACAGAATCCCCTCACTCCTAGCATGAATTAGACACTTCAACAACAATAAAACACATTATAGTAATAATTGAAACATCGAGGACCACCATTACATCCAAAATCAACTTTTCTTGCAAATAACTAACATGGCAATGAGGGACCACCATTAACACACACCAAATTAAATAAAGGACAGAACAGAACAAAACTGAAAAGAACAAAAATTATCTACTCAAGGATCACAATGTACCAATTATGCCAACAACAAAGAATTTAGGGACTCACATCGCATGTATTGCCATCATAAAAGGTATCTGTCCCATAAATTATTTACCCATGCAAAAAAATAGGCCAACTTTCAGAAGACACTAACCTCAACACCGAATCACTCTGTCCTCCCCAGAACGAAGGAAAACCAAAAGCTCAATCTCTGCCTTCCTCTGGCGATACCTTATGTGATCGCTTCTTAGGGTTCTTCCTCTCCAAATCGATACAATTTTTTAGAACTGCCAAAAATCAATCTCCACAACCTCCAATGTTGATATGCGATGGTCTTATGACACATTTCACCAGTTAAAAGTCTTTGAATCACTACAACTATTCTGCAAACAACTCCAAATTGTGCTCGGTGGCAAGAAGGGGATTAGGGCTTCCATTTTTAAAAATTAAAACGGTGTCATTCTATTTGTGGCCCAGTCAGCAAATGAGTACCAACCCAAGTAGGCGACGTGACATTTAACAGGGACACATCACACTTTAATGGTCACATCAGCATTTTCGTTAGTCATCTTATTGGCAGTTTGACGGAGGGATTTTATTGAAGCGAATTTCATAAGTGGGGGACTTAATTAAAAAATTAGTTTAGTGGGGGGACGAACTTGATAGCCCCTTTTAAGTGAGGGACGAAAATGAAATTTTAGTCTATAATAAACTAATCGAAGTATCTTCTTCATAAATAATCAATAACACATATCAATATAAATTTTACAAAGTTTAATTTCAATAATTAATTTATCAAGTTATTATTATCTATAATTTGATAATAAAAAAAAATTTAAACATACCTTAACAATTTGTAACCATAATATTTGTTGTGTCAACTATCACAAACTCATACTCCTTCAACACTTGAATATATCAATGTTTTTCTCTCAATCTCACAATTCACAGCTGAATGTGAAAAATTAATTTGAGGAAACGATATTTATAAGACAATTTAAAATATGTATTCTAGTAAGAAAATAGCTTATTCCAGTAAAAAAGATAGCATTTTCCACACAAAAAATGCTAACTTGTCAAAACGATGAAATGAAAAATCAGCATTTTTATTAAAAAAAAAATGTTGAATTGATTTTCATTTTAGCATTTTTAATAAGAAAGACGCCGAAATGAATTTTAACGTTTTTCATCAATTTTTTTTTTTATTAAAAACGTTGAAATGAAAATCTTTTCAACATTTTTTTTAATAAAAATGCTAAAATGAATTCATTTCAGCATTTTGTTACAAAAAAAATGCTAAATTGACTTTATATTTCAACATTTTTTACATAGTCTGAAGGTAAATTTTCTTAATGAAACGCTATAATGTTATAACATTTTTTTTTATAAAACGCTATAATGTAAAATAACGTTTTACAATTTTGTCGTATAGCAGTAATAAAATAATCAAAAGTGACACATTTTGGTAAATTATTTAAACAATAATCATTTTCAGTATTTATTTATTACTTTAGTATTATTTTGGAAAATTTGCTAATGCTGAAATCAAAATTAAAATCTAAAATTGAGATTAAAGAGAAAAAAAGACATTAAGTCACAAACATATAATTAAAGACCAAAGTCTACTCGTAGAATCAACTTTTCTTTTGGTTTAATGTAAACTCAACTTCAAAGTTAATAAAACAATGACTACGAGCATATAAAAGTGGAAGTCTAAACAAAACAAAAATGGTGGACTTTTTATGTCATCTTTAAATTATTATCATTTGTTCTCTTAATTAAATGATGGCATATCTTTTCCTTTTATTTTCTTAAACATTTTTTTAAGAGCATATGAATTTGTGAGATTGGCATTGAAAATTTGAAACTGGCATACCAATGAGGCAAAGAAGTAAATAGAGTTTAGAGTAATGATATTTATTTGCAAAATTCTTGTATTCACTAGGCAACTTCATCCACGTTTAGTAGGTAATCTCATAACTTTATGCACATTTATAATGGTTAATTAGAAAAGGTCAAGTAGCATAACTTCAACCCAGGAACTAACTTTCTACATTTTTATTTTTTTTACATTATTCATATCCCAATTGCTTATTTTGTTTAAATTTATGAATGAAAGTATGAATAAGAATACCTAAGTGAGTGTAGTTTTTCTTTGTAGTGCTTCCCCCTTCTTTTGCTTCCCAAGCTTCAAAAATTAGTAGAAATTGTCATAACGTACCCCGAAAGTCGCTATGACACAAATAGTAGACTTAGAAAAAAAAAAATATTGAAGTCACCACCAATTGTATTAAAAATCGGAGCATAATTGGAAAACTATTTTTATTTTCAAAAAAAACTTGGTCTACGAACCAGAGAGGGTTCGGGAGTCTAATTGTGTGTAGGAAAGGTGTTAGGCACCCTACAACACCCTTCTAAAAGACAATTACCTAAAATTAATTGTACAAATTAAGTTATGGCCAAATTGTATTTATTTTATCCATAAATAAAAATGGGTGATTATTTAAATTTGGACTTGATTCGTCACTTTCGAATACCTACATACCCTAACTAGAGATTAAAGTCCACGTAGTTTGTAAAATGGTTCAAAAGTTTAAAGAAAAATTTCATTTTTGAAAATCAAATTCAAAAACAAATGTTCATTTCATTTTTTTGTTGTTTCTTTAATCGTAAAAATAAACTAAATAAATAAGCATGCAACCAATATAAATTATGAATAATTATAAATATATTATGTATGAATCTAATCGCGTCTTAAATCCTTCCACTTTGTTCCCACGCTTCTCGATTCTCAAAGTGACGCTTATTCTTACCTCGGATGGATATGAGAGCCACCTTTATGAGGGTAAGTCACATGTACCCCTTCCTTGATAAGTAAGGGGCCTATGAATACTAAGCGAACAATCACATTTTTAAATGTTATACAAATGTATGATTTTAAATATTACAACATTTGTCCTGGTCCAATAGAGAAGGGGTACACAATTAAAAAAATGTAATCAAAATAAACAAAAGCTCTTTTAGCTTCTTAATCTCCTTAAGGTTTTGCTAATGACCAAAGGATTGTGACTCCCTCTCACATATAACACACATTAGTTGACTCAAAATAAAAAATTAAAAATCACATATGCAAAAGTAATTGAACAACCACAACACATTACAATAAATACACAATAAAATAATAAACATGTCAACTTATAGTGAAAATGTATAAAACACTAAAACACATGTGATAACCATTAAAATTCAAAATAAAACTATAAAAATGACATGGAAAGTAAGACAACAACATTTATTTAAACAAAACAATTAACATGCACTCCTAATTAATATGCAAATAGTTTTGAAAAAAAAGAAAAAATGACAACAAGTAAACACAAGAAAAAATAAAGAAAAATAAAACAACAAATATAGAAAATAAAACATAAAACAAAGGCAACTTGTAAAAAATCTGAGAATGCATATTAATGCGATTTGACCTTTAAATTTTACATGACATAGAAAAATATATTATGGTTTTAAATGATTAAAATCATACAAAATGAGTTTTCTAACTCGAGTTATAGGGAAAAAATAGAATACTGCCATAATCAACTAATAGTTTCACAGTATAGTTAAAATAATTATTTTCAAATTAAAACTGGGAACAAATAAGATGTGTAAAAAAATATAAAATTTATACACATATAAGATATGCATATTAAGATTTTAACAAGATAAGAATCATGTCATTTGGGGTTATAAAACTGAATTTATGGTCAAAAGACCGACTATTGCTAGAATCAACTAACAAACTCACAACACAGTTAAAACATCCATTTTCAAATTAAAACTAAGAAAAAATTTGACATGAAAAAAATATATAATTTATATACATGTAAGATACGTATCTTAGGGTTCTAACAAGACAATAACCATGTCATTTGAAACTTTAAGGCTTAATTACAAATTTGGTCCTCCTATTTTAATGAAGTAAACGATTCGGTCCCCCTTCTTTAAAAGTGAACTATTTCACCCTTCTATTTTAACAAAAGTTACATTTCTAGTCCCTCCGTCCACTAGCCGTCTAAAATTAAACAGAAATGCTGACCTGGCATTTGAATCAGCTAATTTAAGTCATGTGACATGCACATGGCTTTAAAATTGCCCAAACTAACCTTATAAACAAAAAAAAAAAAGAATGCTTGGTCATTTTTCCCAATTTAGAACCTAAATCGCAAAAAGGGATGAAAGGGAACCTTAATTTCAAGGGAAAATCAACAATTTAAGGTTTAAAATTGTAATTCTTTGCCAAACTTAAACTTCCAAAGTAAACCAACAAAGAAAGTGAATAAAATGTCAAATTTCAAATCCTTTGCCAAATACTCTGACAATTTCATATCAGATTTACAACTCCAAACTGCAGAAATTTTGGACTAGAATATTATACCAAAACAACAACCCTAAACCAAAATACTAAGGTACCAACTTAGTAAATCCAAAATAATAATTCTGGTTCCAAAACAAAAGTACAGTAAACCTAAAGTACTAATTAGATGTCTTTCTTTGTCTTCCCAATCATCCCACTCCTTTGTGAACTTCATTCTACTAAGTCAAATTTTCTTTTTCCACCAAGTTTCATGAAGTCTGGTTGTGATGCACTTTCAGGTCTCTATTCTGTTGAATTCTTATGTCCATGTGATGGTAGGGGCTGTGAGCAGCTAGGTTTTTTAGGCTGCATCTTTGCTGGTCTTTGTTTGGTAGGAGCAAGCATGATTTTTTTCCCATTTATTTTTCAATTGGGGTCCTCAAAGTTTATCCCCATCCCAACAGATTGCTTCTTTTTGAATTTCTAGAACACAAAGTAAAGGAAAAAGTATTGTTAAAGTCAATCAAATAATGTTAAAGACCAAATTTTAGATGTGCTGAGAAAATATACCTTGTTCCCTCCTTTAGGAATCTCTCTATCAACTCTTGTTTTGCCCTTACAACTTCTAGCATTGTGGCCTAAATTGCCACATTTCCTACATTTGACAGTGTGGCATTGCCTTCCAAGTTTGTTAGGATTTGTAGGCTCATTATTGGCTTTGTTTCTATTCACCTTTGGCCTACCAGGAGCTCTTCTTAGGAGAGGAGGAGCAATGAGTTCCTTGTAAATTCTTGGCCAAAGTTTAGGGCCATTAATTGGCTGAATGAAATTGGTATAACATTTAACAAAGGTGTCCCTTCTACAAGTAAGCAAAAAACAGAATTAATCAATGGCTATATATATGAAATAAAAACATTGGTAGTGAATTAAGAAAATTACCTGTATGCTACATGGACATTATCATCGACTATATGTCTGACAATTTTGAAACCTCATGTAATGCTCCTTCTGGATCACCAGCCCACTTAGAAAGCCAACCATCACTATCATCTTCTAATTTTTTTACAATTGATTTGATTTGTGGACACAAGAGTTCTACTGCTCTTTGGCCCCTTTCTCTCTGCTTGATAAACCTATCCATAAGGTATAGTCTTATCCCTTCAATCAACTGGATAATCAGCTTGTTTCTGTGCTCCAAAATAGCTCGGTTGAATGCTTCACACATATTGTTAACTTGAAGATCACACTTACTGAAGGTACTAAAATGAGAACGTGCCCAAACTTGTGGTCTAAATTTGCACATGTGAGAATGACACTTCTCTGATATTTTTTCCAATTCTGACATTTCTCTTTCCCATTCAATTATTGTTAGCCCTGGCTGTGATGAATAATTGTGCCTTCACATCATCATCATTTAGTCCCTTTCCACCCTTCACAAAATTGTCATAANCACAAAATTGCCATAAATGTGCTTACAACAATTTCTGTGTTCAACTGACGGACCAAGTTTGTTGATGACATTTTTCAAACTCTACCACAAAAGAAGTTTGTTTATGTAATAATGAAAAACAACTAAAATAACAAGAAAAAATTAGATTGATATTCATTTTAAGTAATTACCTTCTGCTGGTCCGAAATGAATGACCATTCTTCTCAGTTCCAGTGCCCAAGTCAGCTAATAACTTCTCTAAAAACCACTCCCAAGTCTCATTCTCTTCTGCCTCTACCACTGCAAATGCTATAGGAAACATTTGATTATTTCCATCTGAACCAATTGCTGACAACAAATGCCCACCATGCTCTCCTTTCAAGAAGCAACCATCAAGTCCTATGAGAGGCCTACAATATTGCGAAAAAGAGTCCTTACAAGCTTTAAAGCATACATAAAACCTTTCAAATACTGGATATTCTTTTTCAGCAACTCTATTCACCTTAATACATACAAATGAACCTGGATTACTTCTCTTTAATTCCTCTGCATAACTCCATAAATTAGCATATTGTTGATCTGCAGCTCCTTCAACCATGTCTGCAGCCATCCTCTTAGTTCTATAAGCCCTCCACTTAGATAATTTTAAGCTCCACCTTTCTTGAGCATCAGTCACAATTATGGCAGTTTTCACATCAGGTTCTTTCCTCACCTTCTCCATAAATTTCTTGGCCAAAACTCTTGTTGTTGCTTGCCTATTTGTTAAACTCTTTGCACAAGTGTGGTTGTCCACATATGTCTTCACTTGAAAACACTTACCACCAACCACCTGACTAATTCTCAAATAAAAAGGACATTCATCTTTGCATTGAACCACTAATCGTTTCCTGTCATTCTTCTTCAGCTTCACATCTTTCTGAAATGCTAGTGCATATTCCTTAACAGCTTCCTTAGCAAGCTTCAATGAACTGAATTGCATCCCAACTTGAAACTTAATTTTTCTAACACTACCCAAGCAATTTCTTTTTTCAAATGGTTCAATCTTTCTCCAAATTCTTCAAGGGGTTTTGAAATTTATTTTCTAACACTACCCAAGCAAGTTTTGAGGATATTAGCTATGGTTTTTTGTGTTTTTAGCTACGATTTTAATTTTTCTCTTATTCCTATCTAATTAAGAACGAATTTCTCCAAATTTTTTGAAGGATTTTGGAGTTCTTAGCTATGGTTTTCTGGCTTTCTGCTTTTCTGAGTTTTGAGATTGCACGTACATGGCACCTGATTCTTTCCGTCCATTAATGGACGTCCGTTTGGTATTTAGGGGTAAAACGCACATTTTCATAGTTGAAGGAGGTCTTTCCTACATTTTTGAAGCATGGGGAGTAAAGTGCAATAAGAGTATAGTAGAGGGGGGTTTTTTAGATTTTTCCCAAATAAATAACATAAATCTTGACAGGATCTACCTTTATGCTTTTGCTAGAGACTACATATCCTAGAACTATACCTTGTTCTATTATAAAATGACACTTTTCAAAATTCAGAACAAGATTAGCTTTAATGCACCTATGCAAAACTCTAGACAAGCTATTTAGGCAATTGTGGACACCCATTTTCGTCCAAATATATAAAATAATAATAATAATAAAGCAGTTAGAAACAAAAATAAAAGAGATGTGAGTGGGTGCATGTGCATGTGCTGATAAAAGGAGGAAATAGAGACGTGAGAGAGGGGAAGAACGTGGGTGCATGGGGCAGAACAGTTAGAAAAGAGAGGGAGAGATGTGAAGGCAAGAACAGTTAGTGGTGAGTAGCATAAAAGAGGAAGCACACAAGAGCAGAACAGAGGAACCGAATACAACACAGTGGCAGGCAAAAAAAATAGATTTTCAGAGAAAGAAACACACAGCAGAACAGAGCGCGGAGAAGAGAACTGAAACAGAGAGACCTGCAGCGGCTAAGAGAACACTTGAAGTTTTTTTTAGCAAAAAATCTAGGGAGAACAGCAACAGAAAGAAACCAACAACAACAGTGCAAAAAAAGAGAGTCATTTCCGTAAGATTAAAGTGAGGTACAACAGTAGCTATTTCTAGTTTTCACTTTGTCTTAGTTTTGCAGCAATGAAGTTTAAAAGAGAAAGGTAGAGCTAAAAAAGGGAGCACAGAGAAAGCAAGTAGAAGGAGCAGCATAGAGAGAGAGATAGACGAAAAATAGAGAACCAAGAAAGGAATACAAAGCAGAATAGAGAGACCAGAAGAGCAAGAGCCAAATAGAAAAAGGAGAGCATAAAAAGAAAATAAAGAGCAACAGCGGCATAGAGCATTACAAAGAGCAAATTATTGAACAAACTCATACTTTGAAGAAGAAGAAGAAATCACACATCATAGGAGAACACCTCGCAGGTACAAGCAATAAAGATTCTTTTACTGCATTCTTATATTGTTATTCTTTTTTTAATAAAGTCATTGGTGAAAGGTAAGGCAAGGCAACGCCACTAGTGGTGGTGTTTCCTGGAATCAATTTTCAGAGATGCATTAGAGAGAGAAGCAAGGTTTAGAGAGAGAAAACAAAGAGGAAAATCGAGTTCAGAGGGAACAGAGATCAAGTGAAATCAAAAATAGAGAGAAAATAAAGTTCTTTTAGAACATGCTGCCTAGATGAGGAGTGACTGGAGTCTCCCTCTGGACATCCAAGGCGAGGTGGAGAAAGCAGGTTCCCATTGTTGCGTTTCTTCTTGCTTTTTATCAAGCTAAAGTTTTTCCTCATTTTATGATTTGTTTAGTTAAATCATTTGGGTTTAAAAGGGGTGTTAGGCTTTATTTTTGTTGGTTTCATTTTATGATTTGTTTAGTTAATTCATTTGGGTTTAAAAGGGATGTTGGGTTTTATTTTTTGTTTGGTCAAACCTAATGTTTTAGCTTAAGTGTTGGTTCTTCTTTTTTTTTTTTTTTTCTTTTCCTAATTTAGGTCTATTTATTTCATACATTATTTTCACTTTTATTTCCTTAATGTTATTTTAGGAATTATTTGAATCAAATTTGGATTTGGGCTTTAATGTGTTTTATTTGTTATTGCTGAGCTTAAGTTTTATGTTTTTCATTTGGGTCATTAAGCTGATGGGTAAATCACTTATTTGCTTTAGTCTTATTTGGGTTGCTAATGGATCAAAACCGAATTGGGCCAACCCATTTGTGTGTTTCATTTTATTTCTTTATTTATCAATATTAGGTTTTTGTTTCTCTTGGTTTAGATTATTTTGAGTGGTTTAGTTATGATGTTTTATTTATTTATTTGTTTATTTTATTTATTTGATTTTATTTTTCCTATATTCAAATAAGTTAATTGAAATAAAAATTAGGAGAAAAATCAAATGTTATGCATTTTACATTTATTTAGTTAAATCTGTACAAATAGCATCCATAAGCCCCTTACAAGTCAAGGGAGGGATATGAGCGACTTATTCCCATAGGGGTGGCTCTCCTATATGCTCAAGATAAGAATAAACGCCACTTTGAAAACCGAAAAACGTGAGAACAAAATGGAAAAATTAGAACGTGATTAGATTCATGCATAGCATAATTATAACTTGAAATTTTTGAAATCTCTTTTAATTTTAGTTTCACAAAATAAAAAATAAAAATTTATTTTGAATCATTGCGAACTTCGCGGACTTTGATCCCTAATTAAGGTACATAGGCATTCGAGGGTGACGAATCAAGTCCTATTTTGAATAATCACTCATTTTTTATTTTGTTTACATTTAGGGATAAAATAAATATAATTTGGCCATTATTTAATTTGCACAATTAATTTTAGGTAACCATTTTTTAGACAGGTGTTATAGGGTGCCTAACACATTTCCTATACACAATTAGACTCTTGAACTCTCTCTGGTTCGTAGACATATTTTTTAGAAATTAAAGGAATTTTTCAATTGTTTCTCGATTTTTAATACAATTGGTGGTGACTCCAGAGTTTTTATTTCGAAAACTAAATCTCTTTTTATTTTAGCCATTCGCATTATAGTGATCTCTGGGTACGTTATGACAGCAGTCATCAGAGGAAGAGCCATAAACAATGAAATCATCCATGAATACCTCCATACAATGCTCAATAAAATTTAAAAAGATACTAATCATACAACGTTGGAAGGTAACTGGAGCATTGTAAAAACCGAATGACATCCGCCGGTATACAAAAGTGTCAAATGAGCATGTAAAGGTAATCTTTTTCTAATCTTCTGGGGCTATATGTACTTAAAAGTAACCAATCAACCCGTCTAAGAAATAGTAGTAAGACTTCCCTATTAGCCGCTCCAACATCTGATCAATGAAGGGAAATAGATAATGGTCCTTACGGTTGACCTAATTTAGCCTTCTGTAATCGATACAGACCTTCCAGCTATTCTGAACTCGAATGGGAATGAGCTCATCATGCTGATTCTTCATCACTGTCACTCTTGACTTCTTTGGGACAACTTATACTGGACTCATCCATTTGTTGTGTGAGATTGAATAGATAATACCAGTTTGAAGAAGTTTGATTATTTCCTTTTTAACCACATCCAAAATTAAGGGGTTGAGTCTTCTTTGTGGCTGTCTCATTGCCTTAGCATCTTCTTCAAGCAAGGTTTTATGCATGCAAGTAGAATGACTGATGTCGAGTATATCTATCAGTGTCCACCCAATTGCCTTTTTGTTCTCTCTCAAAATGTGCTACAACTTTGCCTCTTGCTCAGGTTGAAGGTTATTGGCAATGATAACTAGTAGCTGTTCATTCTTCTCTAAGAATGCATATGTCAAATGTTTAGGGAGGGGTTTAAGCTCCAATTTAGGTGGTTGCTCTATGGAAGGAAGTAATGTTTTGGCTGCTGCATCTATTGCATAAATCTCTGCATACTCAACATCAACTACTACTACAGCCTCATCATTAATTACCATTGCAGTCTCTATGATAAAATCATTACTCTCTAAAAATGAAGCAATTTCAGAATACGCACGCAGAGCAAGTAAAATCACCACCATAATTATAGTACATAGAATCATCCAAAAATAACAAGTCAAGAAACTCAGAAGAAAGACTATCATAAAATTTATTAACCAGCTCATCAAGAATATCAATGCAATACAGGGAATAATCTTCCATAGGGTATTTCATGGCATCAAAGATATTAAACTGAATAATACTATCACCAAATTTCATGGAAATGATTTCGGCATGCACATCTATTTTGAGTTTGGCAGTCTTTATAAAAGGTCTCCCAAAAATAATTAGATTTTTGTTGTTTGTTGACTCTCTTTCCATGTCTAGAATGTAGAAGTATGCTAAGAAGATTAACTTATTAACTCGAACTAATATATTTTCAATGAGTTTGACAGGGTAAGCATTACTTCTTTTGGCCAATTGAATCATCACTCCTGTTAGCTGCAAGGGTCCGAGTCCAAGTGACTGGAACACTAATTTTGACATGACATTAATAAAAGTTTCAAGGTCTAGCATAACATTCTCGAACTTGCAGTTTCCAATGACACAGGGTATAGTGAAAGTTTTAGGATTTTGACACTTCTGAGGTATAGGTTGAATAAGGGCAGAAACATTCTGGCTCATATTGACTCGTTCATTACCCTTTAGTTTTCTCTTGTGAGTGCAGAATTCCTTCGAAAACTTTGCATATTTTAGAATCTACTTGATTGCCTCTAGCAATAGAATATTGATTTCAACTCTTCTAAAAGCCTCCAAAAGCTTTCTCTTTTTTTTTGCCTTATTCAATTTTTTTAACTGGATAACTCTCTGTGGGAAAGGCAGAGGCACATAATGAATGTTCTTATGTTGCTATGTCATCTCTGGACTAGAACTATGGCTGAAACTGCTAGTAGGGTCAAAAATAGGTTTAATCAACACATTCAGTTTATTCTGACTACTCCTGGAATGGGTAGCTGTAGGGGCAAGGTTAAGAATTGCCTTGTCACTCATTAGAATGATTGCACTCACGTTTTCTTTTGGATTGAGAATGGTTTGTGAGGGAAGTTGGTCAGAACTTTGAACTTGTAACTGACTAATTAATGAATTTAATTGGCCAATCTAAGTCTCCAAATTCTATATGGTAACTCCAGTGCTCTGTTGAAATTAGAGATTATTAGTTACTAATTGCTTCATGAGTTCTTCTAGGGTAGATGCAGATTGACTGGAAGTGGTGGCTTGCTCCTTGACAGGTTGGAATGGTTGTTGTCTATTCTGAAAGCCTGGTGGTCTTTGGTAGGATAAGGCTGAGAATTATGTTGCTGTCGTGGCTGTATGTTGTCATACCTCAAATTTGGATGGTTTCTCCAACCAGGGCTGTATATGATAGAGAAATGGTCATATCTTAGTTGATGTGGTTGGTAATATTGGGATTAAGAATACTAAGGCTTTGTAGCTGCTATTTGGCTAGGGAAAACATCTTATTGAAGGGTAGAACAAATATCGGTGGGATGAGAGGTACAAACACAAATGCCACAAACTCGAATTGGCTCCCCTGCTTGCACTAGTTGCATGGCCGGTTGTTGATGTTACCACATGACTAACTATCTCACCAATGAAGTTAACTCATCAAGTCTATGCTTCATCCTCTATTATTCAGCAGGTGATGCAACAACCTCATTGACTCCTCTCGTGGCAGAAGGCATCCGAGTGCTAAATTATTAGGAATTGATAGCTATATTAGTAATTAAACTCATGGCAGCATTTGGTGTTTTATTCACTAATGCTCCTCCACTTGCAGCATCAATCATACTCCTCCCCATAGGTGATAAGCCCTCATAGAAGTACTGGATTAATAACTGGTCATTAATCTGATGGTGAGGGCAGCTTGAGCAAAGCTTCTTAAATCTCTCCCAATATTCATGCAAGGTTTTTCCTAAAAGCTGCCTTATGCCACAAATGTCTTTTAGGATTGCAACAATTTTAAAAGCAGGGAAGAATTTCTTCAAGAATAGCCTCTTCAAGTCATTCTAATTCTTCACTGAACCTTGTGAAAGGTAAGAAAGCTAATTCTTAGCTGCATCCGTAAAGGAAAAAGGAAATACTCTCAATTTAATGTGCTCCTTAAAAATTCTTTGTGGCTTCATTGTTGAACATACCACATGAAATTCTTTTAAATGTTTATGGAGATCCTCACCTGCAAGGGCATGAAACTTTGGAAGCAAGTACATCAATCCAAATTTGAGTTCAAAAGCAGTATCAAGTTTAGGATATTGAATCCCTAAAAGTTGATAAGCAACATCAGAGATAACTAATTCCTTAAGAGTCCTAACATGCATATTGTTATTTCCAGCCCTGTTAGCATTAGGATTAACAACATGATCAACATTGAAATTCATATTATTATTAGTCATATTAAGCACATGATTAATAACAGGATTAGCAACATGATTAACCATAGAAATATCAATTACTCTTCTCCTAATTGTCTCTACAAGCTGTAAAAAGTTTTATCAATTTTAGAATCAATCTCACACAAATCACTGCAAGAGGACCTAGTCATGCACCATACACAAAAATGACAGAATACCACAAAACACTAAAACACATAACAACACACAAAGATACATAAAAATGACAGAATTAGACTAAAATAAAAATACACAAAATACATTAAAGAAAGGTAAAAACACACCAAAATAACACTAGTTAAGGTATCTAAACATTTTTAAAAATTATGAGACCACCATAGAAAACTCAAAAATTAAATAAAAAATCTTAAACAAGTGAAAAAATAGTCTAATAGATAGAATTTGGCTTAAAAATGAAAACCTCACAGCATAGCTGTAAGTCTTGATCATTGACCCATTTTCTTTCAACTAACCAATTTTCAGGTCAATTGAAGCACAAAAATTCGTATATAATATTCTACCTGAGAATCACTAATTCAAGCCAAAACACTAGCAAAAACAAGAAAAAATGGAACCAAAACTCAAGAATTCACACAAAGAACTTGAAATCATCAACTAACATTGACAATCCCCAGCAACGGCGCCAAAATTTAATTGAAATTATCGTGTTCCAACAAATTAAAACTGAATCCCTAAAACAGAATGTAATAAAGGGTAATATGGGTTGTCTCTCAGAGTAGGTAATAGTTAATTAACAATTTTCAGTTTATTAATTGAGGATCTGTAACACATAATATATTGCTAAATTTAAATTACAGAATTGAACAAAGATTAATTCAATTGACTAAAAATGTAACATAGTTAAACATCCATCAATAATCGGTTTGATTCATCCTAGATTGAACATTAGTAATCAATAATTAAAGCACTGCTAATTAATTTTAGCTATAACTGAAATCTCTACATTATAACCAAATGTTCCTACTGAATTATCACTTAAGATTCGATTCAACCACATATAATCACTAATCTTGCAATCACATAGAATAAGCAATTAGTAGATTAATTTAAAATCGAACATCAATAGTATAGCTTCTCTGAATTCACACAACAGATTAAAGATCAATCAATCTAAATTCAATTTCATACTTCAACATCCATATAAATCATAGAAATCTTCATGAATCCATACAAAAATTAAAGCAATGCAAAAATCTAAAGAAGAATAGAATTGCATTAAGTTTAATCTAATTAAGTGCAAAATCTCAAAATCAAACAGAATTAATTCAGGAGTCTAGCTTGATTACAAGTGTTCTACTCTTCCATAGTCATCAATCCGAGCTCCAATAGAGCAAAAAGCAATGGAACAGTGTAAAAAGGGAAGAAGAAAAGAGAGTTTTCAAAAAACAAAAGAGAAAAAGAATGATAATTGCCCAAATCTGGATCTTCCCATTCTATACCCTAAATGGCATCAATAACCGCCCCTAGCTAATTACTAAAGTACCCCTTCGTGTAGGCTTGCCTCTTAGCTTCAAAATGAACTTTCACTTGCATGGTTTGGACTTCTGATGAGGAAACTGAGCCTAAATAAGTAGGCTCAGCCCAAAAGTCCGAGTGTTAGATTCTTCGGGTCAAGGTACCACTAAGACAGCTCTTGATAGAAATTAGGTCTTCATAAAAGTTGTAGCTCTGTGTCTTAGCTTTCTTACAAGACTTAAATCACAATTTTTAGAGATTTGAAGCTCAAGATATGTCACAAATATTAAGACAGGGTCTAAATGACAATGCTAAATGATAAAAACCCTCAAGCCCAACATAGAGCCCAAATCACAAAATATAGCCTAAGTCATAGAATTAAGCATAAGAGATGATGATAAACATTAGACATGAAGGTTAAATAATATTTAAAAATAATGTTTATCAACTGGTAGAAAAGTCATACAAATAAAAGTTACAAATAACATTTGAGTTTACCCTTACCCTTTCTTCAACAAAAATTGAGATATCCAAATGTGTCAGCCAATATGGTGGGTACTGGATTGATCTTGTGCTCAAGAATTTGTTGTAACACATCAGCAACTAAGAAGCTAACAACATTCTTTGCAGACGAAAATAAGATGAGTCTGTAGTTACACAAAGCAATTAGGTCCCTCAATTTTTCCTATTCTCTTTTATTAAAAAAACTTTGCAAGTAAGATATTATGAAAGTCATAAGCCATATATTCATGCTAGTGTCCTTTAGTATCATCTTGTTTTTCACCGTGTCGACAAGTACACCTAGCCACTCAACAACTCTTTCTAAAGCAACTTTATTCTTATTATGAGTGTACACCTTAGTTTGGGCAGTCAATAGTAAACTCAGCATATAGGCATACTCCTCAATAGTTAAGGTTGTGTCAATGACTCCAAAAATTAAGCAACGGTATGTAGGATCCCAGAAATTCACCACGGTAACCAAGACCATCTCGTGCACCTCAACCTTTAGTAAGTTCCAAACTTTTTCATATTTTTCATTGAAAGTTGTCTTTTCATCAATGGGCAACAATTTGAAGAAACGATATATCTCAATCACATCATTGACTTTCATATTGACTCAGAGCCTCTTAGGCAATGTGGTAGGGAGTCCTTTAAGTAAACAATATATCTCCTTAGTTGGTAGTGATTACATATCCTTATATGAAGACTCGTGAAGTCTTAGAATTCTCAAAAATAAGATCTCAACTGGCCATATTAACAATTTAACTTCTTACTGATCACTGAAAAATTCAGAAAAATAAATGTAACCAAATTTATCGAAAGAAATTGATGGTGTATTTAAAAAAAATAAAAAAAGTAAAATGAAACTAGAAGAAAATAGAGAAGAAATACTTCCCCTATTGTCTTAAGAATAGGTTGACTTTTAAACTTAAGGATTTTAACGTAGTGGTCAGGGTCTACCCTAAATGATGGGCTATACAGTCAAATTACATGCATAGTTATTAAGTCTGTTCTACATCTTAAAAGTCAAAAATACTATAAATTGCCTCTTATCTAGATGACAGAGACCCTATTTTTTTGACATGAATAGATGAAAGGTAAAGTCTCTCTATTTACTCATGCTAAAAAGATAAGTTGCAATTCAAGTAGGAGTTTCACATAGATCGCAAGTGTACTTAGCCACTTTAGGATAATGCTCACTCCCTATCTAACCTTAAGTTTAAAAGTGATTTGGATATAGAGTCAAAAAGAGTATATGAGGTATGAGTGTTAGTGCTTTGTGTGTGTAGGAGAAGCAAGCAAACATCATCCTACATCTACCCGCTGCAAGGAAAAACATAGAATATATTACAATTACTTACAAATGCAAGATAAAAACAAATTATAATATATACACAAAGTAAATAATGAACATAAATTAAATAAACAAAGAGATAAAGAAAATACAAAAAAAATCACATCTATTTTGCATAACTAACTTCTTAGGCTTAACTCCTGAATTTCTCCAGTACAGTTGTCAAACTGTCACAACGCACTCGAAGATTGTTATGACGCAAATAATGACCATAGAAAAAAAGATTAATTTTTTCAAAAAAAATTTGGAATCACCATTAATTGTATTAAAAATCGAAGAACAATTGAAAAACTTCTTTTATTTTTAAAAAAACTTGGTCTACCAACTAGAGAGGGTTCGAGAGTTTAATTGTATGTAGGAAAAATATTATGCACCCTACAACACTTGTCTAAAAGACGGTTACCTGAAATTAATTATACAAATTAAGTAATGGCCAAATTGTATTTATTTTATTCCTAAATGAAAATAAAAGAAAAATGAGTAATTATTTAAATTTGTACTTGATTCGTCACCCTCAAATGCCTACGTACTTTAATTAAGGATCAAAGTTCGCGTAATTCGTAAGACGGTTCAAAAACTCAAAAAAAAAAATTCATTTTCGAAAACTAAATTTAAAACAAATGTTTATTCATTTTTTTCTATTTTTTTTTTACTTTAATAGTAAAAATAAACTAAATAAATAAGCATGCAACCAATATAAATTACGAATAATTATAAATATGATATGTATGAATCTAATTACATCTTAAATCTTTCCACTTTGTTCACACGTTTTTCAGTTCCTAAAGTGACATTTATCCTTACCTTAGATATATAAGAGAGTCATTCCTATGGTAGTAAGTCACCCCTACCCCTCCCTTAATAAGTAAGGGGCCTATGGATACTGAGCAAATATGTTAACTTATAGTGAAAATGTATACAATATTAAAGCACATGTGACAACAATTAAAAGTCAAAATAAAACCATGAAAATGACATGAAAAGTAAGACAACAATATTTAGTTAAATAGAGCAATCAATATACACTCTTAATTAGCATGCAAATAATTCTAAAAAAGAAGAAAAAAAGAACAACAAGTAAACACAAAAAAAAAAATAAAGAAAAATAGAACAACAATGATAGAAAATAAAACATAAAACAGGAAAAATTTGTAAAAAAAAATCTAAGAACACATGTCAATACGATTTCATTCCAAAATTTTACATGACATAGAAAAATATCTTATAGTTCTAAATGATTGAAAATTATACAAAATGAGCTCTCTAACTCAAGTTATGGCAAAAAAATAGAATACTACCAAAATTAACTAACAATTTCACAGTACAATTAAAATAATCATTTTCAAATTAAAATTGTGAGCAAATGAGACATGCAAAAAAAATATAAAATTTATACACATATAGGATACGCATCTTACGATTATAATAAAATCGTAACCATACCATTTGGGGTTATAAAACTGAATTTATGGTTAAAAGACGGATCACTGCTAGAATCAACTAACAAACTCACAGCATAGTTAAAACATCCATTTTCAAATTAAAACTGAGAGCAAATGCGACATAAAAAAATAAAAAATTTATACACGTGTAAGATACGCATTTTAGGATTCTAACAAGATAAGTACCATGTCATTTGAGATTGTAAAATTGAAGTTATGGTCAAAAGATTAACTACTACCAATGTTGGACTGACAGATCCGAGAATTACCATTTAAAAACTAAATTTGATAATTATTATCTCAATTGACCAATTTAATTTTAAACATGACAAAATTCAAGAGATTATAACCAAAACACAAATTTTTTAAGAAATGTCAAACATCATTTAAATTTTTAATCAAGAACCCTAAAACATATTTAATAAAACAAAGACAAAAAAAAAATAAACAAAATGCTCAAAAAGAAATCCTAAAAAATATGCTAACTCCAATAAGACATGACAAATAGTACCAAAATAATAATATGGCAAAAAACATGTAAAACATAAAATACCATCAACTAAGACTATGCTATAAAAAGATCAACTCTAAACAAAATCATACCATATGGTAAAAATAAGCAAAACAACAATAAACTAAGTATTCAACCATAATCAAAATAGAAACTAAATATAATCTTCTTATTAAACCAAAATATCAAGAAGATATTCAAGAGAAGAAAAAAAATAACAAAAATCAAAATGAAACTCATGAAATTAAAATGAAATTAAGATATTCAAGAGGGAAACAAAAAGAAACATATATTTCACATATATTCAAACAAAAACTCACAATAAAACGATTAGAAATCAAAAGAAGAGTGAAGATTACATAGTGTTCTTCAAAAAAAATTATATTTCTTGCTCAAAAGTGTAGAACTCAACTCCAAGAAGCTCAAACCACTCTTAGTTTCTTGTTTTTCTCTCCAAGAATATCAAGAACACTAAAAAACTCTCCACTTTTTTCTTAACTTTTTTTTAATCTATTTTTTTTTTTTTAAGTTTTCTCTCATCCTTATTGTTTTCACCTTGAGAACATATTATGAGGCTCTTTCCTTTTTTTTTTTTTTTTTTTCTAAATACAATCAACCCTTTCAACTTGAAGAGTAAGTTAAAGGTAGTTTGACGCTTTCATACCATTTTTGTACATTTCTCTCACTTTTTTTTTTTTAGTTTTGGCATATGAAAAATTTAATAATTTTTTTTCAAAATTTTCTTACCGAATTGCACACTTCAACCTCTCTAATTTATATTTTTTTTATGTAAAAATAAGATTAAGAAGCCCCATTAGCAATTTTTCTAAAATTGTTTTGCACATGCAACTTCCATGAAGCTTCCTTGAGACTAAATCTTTTCACTTATGCTTGAGAATATTCCTTAAACTCTAATTGATCTCCTTTCATATTTTTAACAAATTTATTTAATTTTTTTACCAAAAATAAAAATCACAAAACTTTAATAAGTCAATTGAGTCAAATCAGGTCAAAATAAACCCAAAGAGCTCCACCTTTGACCTAAGTTAATCTAATTGGTCTCAAATTAAACCTCAAATAAATTAAATAGTCCAAATATATATATATATATATAATTTATTTGGACCAAAAAATTAGAAAAATAAAAAATTAGATGGGCCCAAAAGTCCTAAAATTAGGGTTTTAGCATAATAGACCAAGCCCGAAACATAAATTTTTATCCAAAATCACTAAAAGCTTAAAAAATTATAATTTTTATGTTCAAATAAAATATTTAAAACAAATCAAATAAGTCAAAAAGTCCTAAACTAAAATTTAAAGAAAAAGGACCAAATGACTTCTTAACTTATATTAAAATGAAGTGACTAATGCTCAAAAATTAAAACTTTGATTCAAAAACTAAAAAAGGCCTTAAAGACCTTAAAATAAAATTTTTCAATTAAAAATAATATATATTTTTTTTATTTTTTTCTCTTTTTTTTTGAAAAAAAAAATGTATAACAATCCCTAAATAAAATACGATGTCTACAAAAACGCAACTAGCATAATAGAATTTTTTTTTTCATTTTTTACCTATAAAATAAGGGTTAAAATTTGAATATGGTAGTTTATGTTAAACACATATGCTTACTAGAAAACTTATAATATATAGTACTCTCAAACCTATAGTGAAAGACATGTGTCAACTTGTTTGGAAGTGAAACAACTGCACAAACAAAAAGGAACTTCAAACTTTTGAAGGAGCGACCAGTTAGAGAAAGCATTTACTATGAAATATGAAAAATAAAAATATCTTTCATTGAGTTGTGTTTAGTGTAGGTGCAGTTTTATAGAGCATTATAAATACATATGAAAAAATAGTACTTATTAGAGTATATATATATATATATATATATATATATATATATTTTTTTTTTTTTATTAGTGTAGATACCGTATTTTGTTCAAACCTTTTTTTACTTTCTTAGAAAATCACAAAATGTATTTTTCTATATCTTTTTTTTTTTTTTGCATTTGCCAAAATAATTTTGTTTAGTTAAGATCATTTTAATAAATTATTTTATTTCTTATCTTTTGTTTTTGGGCTTCAAATTTGTATAAAATGAAAAATATGTTTAGCTCATTTTAGCACCTAGCCTAGCCCGTTTCTTTCCAATTTTACTTTTGTTTTATTTTCAATTGAGGAAAATTATAGTTACTATAAACAATCTCATGAAATATCAAACAATAATCTTAGTTTAATATCAATTTCAACTTTTAAGTGTGTAATCCACTCAAAATTCCAAAAAAAAAAAATATTTAGGTATAATTTTGCTAAAGTTCTATTTGTTTTGATAGAAATAGTTTCCATAGAATATTTTTTTTAGAAATAATTTTTATCAAAATAAACTGATAATAAAGAAAAAAGTTACGAGTATTGCTAGAAAAATATCCCAAGACATTCAATTCAATTGGAACATGCCCATACTTTTTTTCATGCTTATTTATTAATGAAAACATTGACAAGTCATGTGTATACGGCCCAAAATTGGTAAGGGAGTGGGTTGTTCATATTTATTGTGTGTTAATTTAAAATATTGTTCCATTAAAATTAAGGTGGAATAATGTGAATAAAATTGTAGGTTTGTACATTAGAAAATTTTATAAATTAGTATAACTTTTTGAAATAGAAGACATAAAATTGAATTAATGATAAAATTTCAACGGTTTACGTAGGTGGTGGTATTAGTAATAATAAATGAAAATCAAAAGGGCAATTTTGACTTGTGAGGTGATGGAATACGAAACTGAGGATAGTGAGGCACCGTTTTGTAATTACAATTAGTTTGTGGATAAATAAGTAAGGCCAATATGTAATTAATATAGAAACCAAGTTAACCAACTCTACCATTTCTATTTCACCGTGCACTATGCAAACAACCAATCAATTCTTGCCATGTGTACATGTTAGGCAGGGTATTTGTGACACTTGTGGCAAGAAATTTGTATCCATGACATTTTGGTTATTGTATTAGGTTTCCTATGCTTATTTTTTTAAAAAAAAAAAAAAGAAATTAAAAAGGCTTAACTATAATTACAATTATACCAATGTGTACCATTTGAGTTATTAGACACCTCAACTTTTACAAATTATAATTGCTCTCTACTGTCCTCATATTTTAAAAATGTTATATGATTTTTCATTTTCAATACTATCAAAAACACCTCTCTCTATGTATGTTACCACACAATCATTCAATAGTTTATCTCACATACGATTGCGCATTTGATTCTTTACAAAATTCATTGCAGAGAAACTCTTTTCAATTGTTGCAGTTGCCATGGGCAAAATCAAAGCTAACTTCAGAAGTAAATATATCATTAGATACAGAATATGCTTTTTAGTTTTCACCAACATTTTCAAAAAAACACTAGTCCCATTTAACTTAGAAAATTGATCATCAGAATGAACATCTATGATATAGTTTCCAAGTTGACTATCAAGTCCTATAAGCTCCACAAAAGAAAATTCTAACAGATAAAACTGAGCCAAACAAATCAACTTCTACTTATCAAATGCAAAAATTATATCTCTTGGATTTAGGCTTGCTACACAAATAAGCAATTCAATGTTCACTTTTGTAAATATATTATTAAGATCTTGAAGTTGTCTATCAATCACCTAATAGAATACCTCAACTTGAAAGTGATGTAAGTTTAAAACTTTTTCAACTTTACGCCTTGTTCTTTCTTGTGTCATGAATGCATCATCCATATTTGGAATGACAATATTTTGTTTCTCACAAAACAATGACACACACTACAAGATAATTCATGTTTACTCACAGAAGTTTCTCACAGACAACAAGCCTATCAGAAAAAGCTTACATTTGTTATGGATTTTATCACGGAATGTTACTACTGATATTTTTTCATGGATTTTCTCACGGAACTCAAAAGCCTTGAGAAACGTTCGTGAGAAATGAATTTCTAACCGTCTCCATAAATGCTTTAGTTTTCTTACGAACCCTTCCCGTGAGAAAATTCAAGATTTCTCACATAATTTCTCAAAGCCTTTGAGTTTTGAGAGAAAATCCATGAGAGATTCTGTGAGAAAAATGAAGTGCACTGTTTTACTTAAAACCCCTTTTTGGTCATTAAAAAATATTTTTATTGTCACTTTAGTCCCTCATTTTTTTTGTGTCAATTTAATCCTCGAATTTATACTTTGTCTGCCAATTTAATTTACTGTTTAGGTTCATTAGTGAAATTTTTTTAGGTTCGTTAGTGAAATTAGATAAAAATTTTTATATGGCACTTTAAGTGCTGACGTGACAAGGTGGTATGACATGAATGAGACTTGCTCGACTAAATTGTGTCAAAATGACGTCCTGTCTCCTCTTTTATCTCTTCTGCATCTTCCTCTTCTCTTACTCATCTTCATCGTTTCTTCTCTTCTCTCTCCCTACATCTTCCTATTCTCTCTCTTCTCTCTCTCATCTTCATCGTTTCTCCTATTCTCTCTCTCTGCATTTTCCTATTCTATCTCTCGCTCACCGGCACAAACAATCATCAAAGAAAGGCAACCCTCCCCTTCTTCCCATCCCAAATTCAATAGTTACTTATTTTAATTTCGTAAGTTGCTATCTCTGCTGATCGCAGAAGCCATCTACTTAACAATGGGGAATCATAAGTTGAAATCTGCTAATACTGTACATTCATTGTCCATTTTTGTCAACTGCTCTTTTTTGACCACATCAGTTTACTTGGATGCATTCAATGTCCTTTATTAGTGCTTTTATCAATTCTTTGTTTGCTCTGTTTGGGAATTTCACTGCATTAAAGTTTGCCAAATAAAATGTCTTTCTATCATAACTGATGGGTTGACGGTCTATGCAACAAATCAAACGTGGTGGTCATTGTGCTTCACTTTATTCTCAAAACACACTTATACTTTATCTCAAGTCAACCAAAGATGTAGTTAGTTTCTGAAAAAAGTAGTTTAAAATTCATTGTTGGTTCTAGAAATTAAGTGGAAACAGATGAAGTTCTCTGGAATTCTCTTCAGCTAGGCTTGGCAAGTGGCCCATTACCTGTTCGGCGTATTTTCTGAATGAAATTTTGAACCAAGTGTAAAGATGAGTAAAAATGTTAATTGTTGATGATAATGGCCGGAGCTGGAGATTCAGCCATGTTAGCTTGCACAAGGTGAAATATAATTTGTTTTATTTAGATAATGTTCAGTTTTGTCTTGCTGTTTAGCGTGTAGTCTTCTGTTTTCTCCCTTTCATAAGTGTACACAATGTGTTGGTCGGCACTTACCATTCATAGCAGAAAGTACCAACAGCTTACAAGTTGTTCTATGTCACACTCACACCACTTGATCGCAATGACCAAAAGAGAGAAAATGATAAGACAGGGATAACTTTTCTGTAGGGGCCATTGCAACTTGCAAAGGGGGGAGAGAGAGAGAGAGACTGAAAGGCTTCAATATTAGTTTTGTGCGTGTGCTGATATTTTTAGACAACAATTCGAGGTAGTGGAGCTGGAGTAATGTCATTTCCAGCTTTATATATCTCCCTACTTCTCACTACTAGGAATCTTGATTACACAGATAGAATGTTCGTGTGTGAGAACATATCTAACAATGACTCTCCAGATAAAATGTTTGTGATGGCTTGTGTCTGCTGTGATTTTTGGATGTGGAACAAATTGTAAAAAGTTTGTAATTTGCTTACTTTTAACAGTAAAATATTTCCGTGACTTCTCTTTAGAGATAGATAATTTATGAAACTTTTAATGTGTTTCTTTATGGCCTTTTGTTTTTAAGAAAAAAAAATTGCTATAACTTTCCGAATAATGAATTTTTGTATGCGTTCTAGCATGTCTCTGCCTCTTAAATTCTTCATAAAAGAACACATTTGTGCATTGGTCAATAAGAGGAATGTCATACAAAAATACCAAGGAATGCTTGCAGGGGAGTGACAAGGTTGATGGAGTTGGGCGATGACCTCACAATGGCAGCAATGGAGGCGTTGGCAGCATTTTTTGTGGAGAAGATGAAAAAATCCTTCTCTCTCTAGCTTGGTGGTGGAGGTGGTGGTGGGGTAGGATGGGTCCAAATCATGGGGATGGTGATGATGGAAGAGATGGTCCTCTATTTCACTCGGATTCATGAAGGGAGAAGGCAAAGAGAGAAGGAAAACGGTGTCATTTTTTACAACCCATTCCAGCAACTTTCATTCATGCCACGTCACATTGCAATGTTACTTAATAGTCATGTTAGCACTTAACGTGTTACATGAAAATTTCCGCCCAACCCTCTCTAACGAACCCAGACGGAGGACTAAATTAATAGACGAAACATAAATTTGATGACTAAGTTGGCACAAAAAAAAAGGGATTAAAGTGACAGTAAGAGTATTTTTTAAGCACTAAAAAAGATTTTACTAAAAAAAAATCCTAACCTTGTATGCTTTGTCTTACTGGGTACTGCCTCAGCGAATTCTTGATGATGAAGTTCAACATGGAAGAGGGAGGGAGAGCCTTATATCTAAATGGAGAGATGATGATTGATGGACTTGTGGTTAACTGATTATGACTTTTTGGTTATTGTATTAGGTTTACTGTGCTTTTTTAGCCCAACTATAAGACAGTTTAGCAGCGAAGAAAAATAATTACAGTTATACCAATGTGTAGCATTTGGCAAATGGCACCAATAGTAGAGTTGTGACATAGCAAATGGCGTCATTCAAATAGTTATGCAATTCTCCTTTTACATAATAGGTGGGATTCTTGGCAATTGTGCATCAATAGAAAAAATAATAAAAAATCCAAAACAACGGTACACATAAAATTAATTTGAAAACATTGATATTAATAAAATTATTTCTCAAAACTACATTATTCAAAGAATTAATGCTAGAAGTTCTCCTTTCCTAATTAATAAATGTTTAGGAAAACTATAATATAAAAGCATTTGTTGAGTATTGTAACATTTTTAACAGTCTCCGTTTTCAATGCCTTGATGAAATGGCCACTTTTAATGTCAAACAAAGAATAAGTTTTTTACTCATAACATGACTAACATTATACTACCTAACTTAAATAATTAAAGGTAACATACTTGTGATAATGGCATGCTTGGGCTACTTTATTTATTTATTTTTTGGGGTAGTTTGTTTAGTAATGGTTACAAGTGAATGTGAAAAAGAGACTTAATCAATTTCTTGGTCGTGATATATCATAGTGCCACGCCACGTTTGAGTTGGTCAGCAGCATATTCACACTAATATTGTAGGACCTCTGAGTAGAAAAGGAAAAGCTGTGTTTTATTGTACCTACTAGGATTGACCGTTAAATAGATAGTTTAATTTGTGAGTGCGCCTAAATAAAACAGTACATTATAACAGCATTAAACACAAGAATTTGTATAAAATGAATATTTAACAAATAAATAAACAAAAGAGAGAGAAATTTTATACAGTTATATCATATTCATATAAAATAAAAATAAAAAAGAATATTGAACACTTGAAATAATTTGTAGCTTGCAGTTACTCAATTGCACTGGACTACAGACTAGACCATGGAGGCTGGCCAACGTGGGACCAAGAGAAGAAGAATTGATGAAGAGGAAAGAAGTAGAACAGATGAACTTGAAGAGGAAAGCTTTGAGAATGACTTTTGGTTTTGGCCTTTTTGAATTTCTATCTCACGATTCAGAATCATGATTCTCACCTCACCCCATTCTCTTATCTGTCTCTCTCTCCTTCTCTCTTTATCTGTCTCTATGACTTTTGGACTCCTTAATAAAAGAATGCTTTAGGCTGTAGTGAGAAATGGAAATGTGGGATGTGGGGTGGGGCCATGGGGCAACATATAATTTTTAATGGGGGCAAAAAAAAATGTTATTTACACTTGGTTAAGTTTTTTTTTTTTTTTTAGGTTTTTTTTTTTTTTTTTTTTTTTACTTTGCCCCCATATTGTTGTACGTGGGTCCGTTCATGATTATAACACTCCTGAGGGGTGTATGCTAAATCAGTCAAACTGGTCAAATTGACCTAATTGAACCGAACTAGAAAAAACCGAACCTGATCGAGAGTGTCAATCTAATTCTCAGTTTTATTTTCTAAAAAATCGAGGGTTCAATTTGGTTCTCGATTTTGATGAAGAAAAATCGAAAATAAATTGAACCGAACTCGTTTTAGTTATTTTGAAGTATTTTCTTTTTAAAATAGTTAAAACCAGTTCAACTTTTGGCTTCTTGTTCAAATTTGAAAAAATAGCTTATGTGGACAAAACCGACAAAACCTACAAAACTGAATCGAACCGATTTAGTTTGATTCAATTCAGTTTTATTTTCAAAAATTTAGAAAATCGAACCAAACCAAACTGATATAGTTTAATCGCTTTAGTGTCGGTTTGGAATATAAACCAGACTAAACCAGACCGATTACACCCTGGGGAGTAGAAAATGAAAAGTTGTGTTTGGTTGCACTTTGCACATATCAAGATTGAGGGGTGTAAGCCAAAACGCCTAAATCTGCCAAATCGACTGAACTGGGAATAAACCGAGTCAAACTAAGAGAGGCAGTCCGGCTCATGGTTTGGTTTTCTAAAAAACCGATGGGTCGGTTCGGTTTTCAATTTCAGTGAAAAAAACCGGTGATAAACTGAACCGAACCGAATATAGAGATACGAGGTCGTTTTGATAAATAAGGATGAGTAGCCCAGTTGCCCCAGGTCTCCTTCGACTCCTCCCCTCACTTCAGAATCCCTAACTTCAGAATTTTCTCTCGTTCTCCGATTCTCCCTCCCATTCTCAAATCCCTTACTACGGGTTCTCTCCTTAGCACTCTCCTCTCCTCCATCGTCGGACCATCGCCGGTGTCTCTGCTGTCTGGGTGTCTAGGTGTTGCAGACTTGCAGGTGAGTTACTTGTAGATTTTTCTGGTTTTGTGACTTATCGGAATGTGGATTTTTAAACCCCCTTGTGTGTGTAATTTTTGGCTTGAGGATTTCTGTGAGTAGTGTAGGATTGCTTTTGTTTCATTTTTGAGATTGAAGATGTTTAGGGTTCGAAACCCAGATCAGGATTGTTCTATTGTTTATTGAATTGTAAGTTCGCACCTGTCTAGTCTGGTTACTCACTGTTGAATTTCTGAAACCCATGTTGTATTTCTTCTTGATAATCCGTGCAGTTCAAACATTAACCCCCTTTTCTCCCATTCTGTTTTCTTGTGTGTGTTAGCTTTATTGTACGATATGTTACTGAGTTCTTCAAGAGGTATTGCTATTTACTTCTGCCCTCTCCATCTTTGTATTGTTACCACTGTCATTTCTTTACATGCCTGTGGTTTACTGGGTCACAATGACATATATTGTTCATTCTGTTTATATTGTTGTACCATTTGGAACTTCCTAGTTCCTGTAGGCACTTGTGTTATTCTTAGGTATCGACTGGTCAAACTGAGTCCACCTTTAAATGCTTTGCATATTGTTATGAAGGGAAGAGGTGATTTCTGGACCCAAAAAGAAACAGAGTTGATTTAAATTTAATATAATTGCTTTTACTGACTGTTACACCACCGTTTCCCCCAGTTTTCTTGCATATAGGCTTTCTTTGAGCTGACTTTTTGAGTGCTAAAACTTTATGACAATGTAAAGTGTATGCAATTCTTTGGTGTATTTGGTTAAAGTAGAATGCTGACACTTTTATCAGTGACTGTTTGATTTAGCTATATATGAGCTACTAATGAAGCAAAATCATGTCTAATCAATTAGGATCTAGGGGTAGTGAATCTAATAATTGGGTGACATGTCTTTGATTAACTACTGTGTGGTAAAAAGGACAAGTAAATTGTCAAGGTTCTGTTGGTCTAAGCCATCGGAATGTGGATTTTCTTGGATTTGAAGTAATAAGGATAAATGAACTATAAATATTAACTACTGTGTGGTAATAATTTATTTTCTTTCACATAGATGATTGTTATGTTGCTAAGTCAAAGAGATATCACATACTTCCATAATATAATAGAATCAGTTTTTTACATGTTCAGATTATAAGACTTAGCCTAATAGGTCACTGTAATTCAGTCAAAAGATAACTTCTTTTTGTAGATTGCATATCTTCTGCTGCAAAGAACTAATTATTATTTTTATTTTAATGAAATTTGAGTTAACTGATGATCTTCTTTATTGGAAGAGTCCACTATTTCTATTTCAGAGCATAATCAAGGACAGACTAAGAGAGTGACATTTCTACCTTCACAGATAATTTCCATTCTAATGTTACTGGAATTTTGCTATTATTTGGATTTATACCTGTGGATGTCTGGTTATTCTTATTATCCCAGTTTCCCATAGATGCAATTTAGACTTCAATCCATTCTCAGACTTCCATAATACACTCTCCAAACCATTCTCAGACTTCAATCCATCGCCGATCACTGTCGTCTCGCTGGTGTCTCTGTTGTGTCTTTGACCTTTGTCGCTGTCTCGCTGTCTCAGACTCTCAGTGTCGCCGGTGAGTTATCCTCCTTTGATGGGGTTAACTTACATGTAATGAGTTCAAGTTTTGCATAGTTTTCTTCTGCTAATACTCTGATTGTTATGGGGTAGTGGGAGAGGGATGTTGGTTCTGTTCAATCAGCATTTATGTATCAAACACAGAAGAAAACAAATAAAAGAGAATCCTAATTTGCTCTCTCTAGCTTTGTGGGTTTTGGTTTCTGCTACTCTTAACTCATCATGCCCAACCTCTCATGAGGCACTTCGTAGGTTCAGTGATTTCTTCGCTTATACAACTGATGCATCTAAATGGTTTTCTGATTTTTCTCATCACATGGTTCACTGCCTGCAATTTAAGAGTTACTATGCCTAGTATAATAAGATTGTACCAAAACAAGTTAGGGTCAGAAAATAAATGGTTCTCATGAACGCTGGTTTTGACATTTTAAGTCAGTAATTAACAACTGATCTAATACAAATCCAAATTTCAAGAAAGAGGCCCTAAATTATTGGAGAAGGGGAGATAACTCGTCTATTATAGGTCTGTGTTAGCTGGGACTAATAGAGGTTTTATCTATTAATCTTAGGGGGGATTCACTCTGCATGTTATCATCCGTGGATAGAATTAATGCAGTAATGAATCTTCAATGTTAAATCTTCTTTCCCTTTCCTGCTTCCTTCTTGCTACGTGCTATAAATGTAACTGCAACACTCCCTTTGCTTCTAGCATTTGGATATCCATATGCTTTAATAAACAATCAGATCGTCACTCCTTCCTCCACCTGGGTTCAAGGTAATATGTTTTTTTTTCTTTATTTTTCTTTTTTCTGGTTGGAGAAGCCCCAGAAGCTCATATGTTTTTCTTCTNTTTCTTATCTGCTGTCTTCCTTGTCTAATGAAACTTCCCGAATTTTCCTTTTATTTATTTTATCATTTAGCTGTTACAGATCTTTTAAATATTGTATGATTTTTCATTACTTTGCACAACAACACACTGCAGTTTGAATTCCTTTACAGAAAATGGTCTCAATTGTGGTTTATTTATTTTCTTCTATTATTTCAAATGTAAAAGAAAATAATCTTTTGTTTCTAAACTTTCTAGTACAATATTTTTTACTTTTGTAACTTTCTTGATTTTTCTAGATTACATTTCCAACAATTATATATACATATGTATTAGATAACAGAAAGTGTTGCTTTTTTACTTTGGCTTTTGCCTGTGCTTAATGAACTTCAAATATTGTAGTAAATACAATGATTACACAAACACACACATAATGTACAGAAAAAATTGTTTTCCTAAAATGCTGAGTAATGATACATTAGATAGATACTAAGACGNGCATAAAACACCTTGTTTTGACATTGAATAGTTTCTAGTTCAACGAATTTCCTAATTTTCCTTCTTTCCTATATCAGATGGTGAGGCTCGCCCTCATTGTGACGCCACCGTTTACAACAGTGGTACACTGCATAACAAAGGTATTATCAATCAGACGGGACTTATCCAGGGCATCGCTAATGGGGCTATCATCTTCGGGGACTTAAACGTCTCTACAGAAGGTGCAATATTTTTCAACTTGTCTATCTCATCCATGTTTTCTTCATGCCATATTTTCATTGTGATTAACTTTTCTATGCTTAAAATGGAAATTAAATTAAAATCTATGGATATGGTATGTAATACTGTTGAATGACATATCAAGTTAGATTTCTAGCCTGACGAATTATTTTATAACTAACATGTCAATGAGCCAATGTAGAAGGAGCTGAAGCTGGAGTGACTTCACCTTGTTTCTTATTTTTCCTTCTTTTCTAAATATTGGTTTATAAGATAACTGAGTAAAAGGGTACCTAGGTTGGCCTGTGAGTAACTTCCACTTTATGTCGGTAGCTTTAGTGTTCGTTTTATGCCTGAAATTATAGATATATTGAAGCCTTATGACTTCTTTTTGTGTGTGTTCTTTTTCCCTTAGTTTCTCTATTTCAACTCCTGGAATAATTCTACTCTAGAATTTGATATGTTTTAAATCAATTTTCCTTTGACCAAATGGATTTCTGATAGCTTGCAGAATTTGGATGAAACAGGTTTGATGGACTTGGATCTGCTCAGTAGGGATGATAAAAATGGGCCGTTACTAGATCTAATAGCAAATTTGAAAAACTTAACCTTCAGAGAAAATCAAAAAATAAATAAAGTTGACAAGTTGGGGTCAAACCCAGATAGGAATTGTAAGAGTGAAGTTGGAAAGTGTTTGGAAAATGTAGAACAGAGGAGAAACCGCATAGAAGGCGAAGTTAACAGATTGGCTGAACGAGTTTGGAAAGATGTTGGGGGAGAAGAACTTGCTCCAACTTCGAGTACACTTATTAAAAGATGTTTCTTGTATTCTGTATTTTATGCTGTAAACAAAAGAATCAAAAGAGGAGAGTTGATATTGAATTTTGTTGACGAGGGAGTGATAATTGGAAAGGAGAGTAGTTTGGAGGAACAGTTTGATGAAGGACATAAAATACTTGATCAACTTGAGGTAATCGGCCTGTTGGAAGGTGGAACCTCTGACCCGTCAGAAGAATATAAATTAGGGGGAGAAAATGATTCAGATGATAAATGGTTGAAAAGTGGAACCATTGTTCCAGAAACTAAATGGGTGGAAATGGTTGGTAATATCAGTGCTAAGGCTATTAGTATAATAAAGGAGAGTTCTGGATTCTTGGTAGCATCTGGTTTGACTTTGAAAGAGATACCAAATGAGAGATACTGGGCAGATATGCACACAGTTTCTTTGATGGATAACTCAATACAAGAAATTTCACAGGGCACATCACTCGAGTGCCCTCAACTTTCAACCTTAGTTTTTAAGCACAACCCCCTCAAGAAGATTCCACATAATTTTTTCTCTAACATGCCTGCTCTTCAGGTTCTTGATTTATCTTATACAAAGATCAAATATTTACCTGAGTCCATCTCTGATTTGAAGTTTCTCTCTTCTTTATTGCTGACATCATGCTGTGAGTTGCAATCTGTGCCTCCATTGGGGGGGTTAGAAAACTTGACGAGGGTGGATTTTTCTGGTTCCAAAATTACTAGGGTTCCTGGGTTGGAAAAGTTGATCAAACTTATATGGCTTAATCTCTCTGGAACAGAATTATTGGAGGGGAATACAAGATTCCTAATACCCAAATTGACCAACCTCCAATTCCTAGTATTGCCTTTGTCCTCACGGAATATTTGGGTGACAGCTCAGAATCTTACAGGCTTAAAGCGCCTGAAAACATTTGGAGGTAATCTGTACAGTCCTCATAACTTCAACACCTATGTAAGGGCCATGGAAAGAGTAGATTACAGGCCAAGAAACTATCTTCTTCACTTGGGAAGTACTGGACCACCCATGTTCACTTTCAGTAAAGTTGTAATATTTTCACAATGTAAAAACATTGATGGTCAGCTTTCTCTTGTGCTCCCTGCTGATGTTGAACAGCTATACCTAGAATTTTGTGAGCAGTGGAGATGCATGTGTGATGTTATCTCATCCAGCAAGGCTACTTGTTTGAAGTACTGTAAAATTTTTGAATGTGAGGAGCTGGAGAAATTATTTTGTTTCTCTGACTCTTGCTCCTTTTGCTCCTCTCTCCAAAACCTTGAATCAATGGAACTAGTTTGTCTGAGTAGTTTGAGATCCCTTTGGAGAGAAAATGAAGCTGCAATATCAGCTATGCCTCCATTATCTGGTGCATTATCTCGTCTCAGATTTCTGAAGACTTCTGACTGTGGTATGGAGACGCTTTTCACACCCGGATTATTGGCATGCCTCCCAAGCTTGGAGAAAGTTTATGTTGAAAGTTGTTTATCACTGAAGGAGATATTTTCAATCACAGACATGGAGGAAATAGACAAGGAGCTCTCTGGAGTCAACCAGTCTAATAATGATTATTATAACAGTATCCACACCACATTCCTACTTCCCAAGTTAGTGTCCTTGGTGCTGTGGAGACTACCCGAATTGACAAGCGTATGCAGAGGGAAGATGGCTTGTGATCGTCTGCAAGAATTCAGAATTGAAGGATGTCACAGTCTAGAGGAATTACCTCAAATTGAGCCAAGGATTGATATAGAAGTGATCCCTTAATAAAAGAAAGAGAATTTATCGATTTGGTGATTTGTTTGATATCCACAATGGATCTCATATTCCAATGCATAACCAACACTCTTTTATGCAGCATTAAGTGGAAACTTTGAATAGCTTCTTCTTGTCCAAACTTTCATATTAGAAAATTCTAGTGGCTTTTGCCTTGCCTGCTTATCTTTTTTCCTCTTCGTAGCCAATTATTGCATTCTACCTTCCCGTAGTAATGCGGAAGCTTGTTAATTTATTTTGTTTCATGATGCTGGCTTTGGTATTTGATATGGCATAATAACTCCTTATGATGTGAACATCTTATTTTGAAAAGTATAGATCCACAATGATGCGAAATAGCGAGAAAAAAAAAAAAAGTTGAAAAGCTAAGGAGATGTTCCGTATGTAAACCATTGGTTTATAATTTGATTCCTATTCTTATGAAAACTCCTTTTGATGCTGATTATTTCCTATTCTTTGAGCTTAATGTTCCTTGAATTAGACGCTTAGAAATCATGATGAAAGATATTTTTGGTTAGTGTTCTGGATTGTTAGTGAACTTATTTTTACAGCCCCAACACTCCATTTTTAAAGAGGCATGTTTCTCATCTAACAAGAATCCAAAATATTGGTGGCTTGAATAAGCATCTTGGTAATCCATGTGAGTTTGTCAGTCTTAAGAGAGATATCTTTAAAAACTTAGAGAGAGAATTGGTGCATCAGTAGAAAAATCTGGTCAGAGAATTGGTACATCAGTAGACATTCTTGTTGCCTTCTGAGCATCTGAGCATTAAGTTAATTAACTAAAATTCGAAGTGCAATTAATGCAGCACTCCAGCTGCAACATTCTTTTGCAGGGGGAGGAAGAATTCTGTTAGCATTACTTGGCTAACATGCAACATTAACTTTACATCATCAGGATAATCATTCAAAAATTATAATAAGGAAAATGTCCAGAATGAATACTTCATTACTTCTCTTCAATTTATTTTCATGCCAAGGACATTGAAATGTGGGGGTGAGAGTAGTATTTCCAATGGCTAAGGATGGTTTAACACTCCAGTTCAGAATTGAGAATAAATGTAAAACATTGAGATTGAATACAGGATGGCTGATTACTTTATGCTATCACCGCAGCACTGGTTCACAAAATCTCCTGCTCACAAACCAAAGAAAACAGTTACATATATATAAAAAGGATACTTTCATGACAAAATTCATTGCATTATGTACGAATCCCACAATTGCTATACACTTGTTATCTATCTAAAAGAATTTCACAAGAAAGAAAGAAAGAACATAAAACTTGTACAAACTCTTAACTCATCAATCATACTACAAAGGAAAAAAGGAAGGATCAGGAGTTGATAAGTAATCCATCACTAAATAATTAACACCACTCATGATTGGACACTACAAAGAGAATTCTCTAAAGAAGGTATGCTCAAATCCCTTCTGTTTGCAATGCCTTTGATACTTGCATCTTCATAGAACTCCCTGAAGATCCAACTTAGACAAACTCTGAAATTATCCTCTGCAGTATGAAAAAAGTCAATGCAAGAGGAGGAGGCACATGATACATCATATGCTATAATCCGTGCAGTTCTCATTTAAACATTTTCTGGCCAGAACTCCCTAAAGAAGGCACGTTCAAATTCCTTCTCCTGCAACTTCTTTTCCAACTCCTGCATCTTTCTCATCCGTTTAGAAACTGCCTTGGTTTTCTTTGAAGATAAATGTTCCTGATATCAGACAGAATCAATCATAAGCAGGAAAATATATTGAGTAATTGTCATGTGGCAAGATGGACTTCACCAACGAGGCTTTTGGCCATGTTCCAATATTATCATGCAATGGCTGCTTTCTAATAATTTGTTTCACTGATTAAACACTCTAGTTAATAGAAATTAAAGAACTTTATTGATCATTTATAAACATTACTGGAGCTGATAATAATATTCCACATACTTCAATACATTAGAACTGTCTAAAATCATCAGGTTTAGTAAGATGAAGTTGATATTTTCAGTGAATGGGTATTTTAGAAAGTTTTGCATCATTTTATTGGGTTTTAGACTTTTAGTTGGGCTTGAGTTTTACAGTATTCACTATTCAGGTGTTATTGGATCATATTTTAATTTCTGAATTTTCCACTGGGTAGAGATTCTTACCAGGAATTCTCAGGACAGAATAGATTTTCATGCTCCTCTGTGAGCTTCTTATGCAGAGGGATTGTGATGCCTTCTTCAGATAATGGTTTTCTTCTTTTCCCTGTTTTCTTTCTTTATCTCAGGTATTCTGTTGTTTAGGGAGGACTCTTTGTACTCCTCCAATGTACTTTCTTTTATCTGACTAAAAAGTTTTCCTCCCAGGTTTAATATCAGTAGGAAGTTTTAAGTCTCTATAGGATTGGGTAAGTCTATATGTATAGACCTCTTGCTTTTCTTGAAAATAACAATAATTAGTCTGTGTTCATTCAGAAAGCTGCTTTCTTCTTGGCAATGTAATTCAATCAACCTTAGGTGTGATGCCTACAGATCCCTCAGTGAGAATACTAAGTCAGTTTCCTTTATTCTACAACTTTTAATCCTTATCATTCAACTTATCAAGTGAATGCCAGTTCTCTTCACCAGATATCTTCTAAATTTATTTCTTCCAGAATCCTACATAAGTCTTGCTTGAAACTACCCCAGATTACATCAACCCAACACTCCCAATATTGCAGCCACTATTCACGGCACCCAAATCACCACTAAGGCACTAACTGACCTTTAATGGCTTGAAACCCCATCCTCCTGATTGCAAACCACTCTTGCCCTAATACGCCTACAATAAACATTCAGTAATGCTAAAATTTACAATTCTCACCAGTTCTGGTTGTATTAGAGTACCAAGAAAGAGACATACAATACATAGTAAAGGTCCATGACTTAAATAGACTCACTGACCAATTAGGGGAAAAAAGCAGTGGAAGGGGTGAAATTTAAAACTTTTTTTTAAGAACAAGTGGCTGTACCCCCCAAGCCAAAGTCCCTTTATCATCCCAAACTTATTCGGATGATTTCGTTCTTCATATATTCTATTTTCACTTCCTGCTTTATAAGGTTATCTCACCATCAGACAAAGAAATAAAATAAGAAGTGATGATAAGAACAGAGAAATGGAATGCAAACAATTAATAATGATGATTGGAAAGAAAAGAAATACCTGTTCATTTTTCCCTTTGGAGTCATCTCTATTATGAGGTCTCACAGCCTTTTTTTTCACTTTATCTGCTCCCAAACCTCGTTTATTATTCTTCACATATGTTTCCACAGGCTCTAATCTACCCTGTTAATATAATAAATTATTATAAGATTACCATCCAAAATTCCAAATACCATAGACTGCAAAATTCATAATTGCTGTGCCTAGCCTTGATAAAAAGGACATAATTCCCCAATCGTCCCAGTTTCACCCACCTTCCATGGTGGTCCAAGGGTCACCCTGAACACTAAGTGGGAAGCAAATTCACCAAAAGGAGAGTCAGGACAGAGGGAGGACAAGTTAAATTGAATATCAGACAAGAAGTGGGCAGAATTCAAACCAAGAAGAATGATATATTGCAATTGAAAGGATGATAACTATCAGATCAACATAAAGAAAATGCTTTTGATTCTTCATTCTTCTTTCAGTGAAGAAGAAAACAGAGATAAAGGAAAGGAAGAAACATAACCTGCTCAGAGACTCCAAGACCAGTCCCTTCTTTCCAACCATGCTTCTTCAAAAGCTGCAAAACATTATCCCTAATTATATTATAATAAAAAAATAAAAAGAATCACTGGAAACATAATAGTTCATGAGAAAGGAGAAAGTGAAACACAGAGGAAGAAAGTAAGTGGGACCTGGAAAAAGAAAGTACCTGAAAGCCTATATTGGAAGAGTTGATTGTTGTTGCTGAACCACTTGAACCCAACTCCTTGTTCATTGCTTTTCCTCTTTATCTGCATGCTCATTCACATAAGCTCTATGCCAAATCAATGAAGCGCACTAAAATTAACATATATTTTACAGCTTTGTATGAATTTCTTTCTTCTCTGGTTTCTTCCAACTTACAAGCTTAATCCTAATGGTACATATTACATAGAATTCAAAAGAGTTCAGCAAGATAATCAAACCAAGTGTCAAAATCAATGTTACCAGTTTCAAGTTCAACATTGGAAATTTCCCTTTGTGTTTGATGAATTCATGATTAATCCACCCTAAACTCCCAAACCCTTTTCCCGGTTCCAATATAATCAAAAAAAAAAAAAAAAAGATCGATTTTTTATAATTGATGTTGTGAATTGGCGATTGGCTATCTTATCACCAAAAATAGTAAAAAAAATTTATAGGATATTCCGAATTCTACGTATTATTACCTTCCTCTGCACGTCGGAGACTGGCTTCGGATCAGCAATCTCTTGAGAGTTCAGACTTGAGAAGAGAATTACAAGTTTGTTGCGTTTTCCCTGTTCAACGCCGTCGCCAATTTTATGTTTTACTTTCATTTATTTTTTTTATTTTCCTACAGTATTTGTCTTTGGAATAAAAAAAAAAAGGGCTTTGGATTGGGCCTTGATCTAAGGCCCATTTTGATGTCTTTAAAAAAATTTAAAGCCCAGTCGATTTGTTGAAGTCTGGTTGCTTGTGGTTCATAAAATCTAGGAACAGGGATCAATCTTGAAAAAAAAAAGAAAAAGGAACAACTCGACAAGGATCAAGGTGTTTGATTAAATAAAATAAGTTCTATTCCTTGTTAAGTTTTGATTGAGTCATCTATAGGATTTCAGTTCATCGAAGAAGAAAATGCATTTAAATTTAGTTATTCTTTAGGGTTTGAATTTTTTTGTCGTTATGTAACTAAAAAAAAACAAAAAGATATGTAAATGAAATCATTGTAGTCGATTGTTATTATTGTTTTTGCACATTTATATTATTTTGCTTTTCCATATATATAAAAATGTATCAAGTCCCTTTTATGTTGTATAAGGAAGAAAATAGTGTTTCCTTTTTCCTGAGAAAGTAACATGAAGAAGGAGACTAATGGCATTTAAAACAAGAATGAAACAGATTTGGCAAGACAAAACACTGTGAAAGGGATCAGTGATTGATGGTGTTTTTAAAAGAATCTCATGGTTCAACCTGCCAAGAAGAAGACATTGAAGAACAATATTAGAATATTTGGAGTCCCAGAAGCGTAAGAGGGAAAAGTTGATCATCGTTGCTGCTAACCTTGTGTTTTGATTGGGAATATGTGCCTCCATTAGGAAAGTTAAAGGCATATATTGTCATTGTCAACATTAATGGACCTGTCATCTACTCCAATTTGCATGGGAACTAGCTAGCTCAAGGTCTAGAAATGCTGACCAACTATTTTGTAATTTACATAATAATTAGATGTATAAATAGATGAGTGTATTTTTTTTCTAGTTTCGTGATTGATGATACAACTTATTAGCAACGTGTGGTTACTTTCTTATCAATGTTATTAATGGTCATATGCATTTTGACTGATCCAGCTCATATTCCAAATTAGATGAGAGACCCCAGTCTTTGGGAAGATTTCTTTTGACCAAAATTAAGGTACACATTTGATTAGATGATAAAAAAAGAAAGTGATAAAGCTATTAGTTTTCTTTCTGCTTACTAGGACGAGGCATTGTTCGATAATGCCATATTTTTTCCAGTTTAATTAGGACTTGATAATGAAACACAATTGTCAATCCAATAATCAGTTAATCTTAACGCAAAGTTTCCCAAATAAGGACATGATGACTGTACGTATGACAGGCAACATGACTTGAAAGGGCATAATCGTGCTTTAGCAGATTTTCTCTATGGCATCCTCTCTGGTGTTTTACGTCATATCAGCAGCACCACACGTTATAAAATGTTCATCACTCTTTGGGATCCTCAATTGTGCAAACAAGCAATCGTTCAAAGAGAATTAGAACTATGTCTTTCACAGTCCCAATTTTGATTCACCCCAAGATATTTGAAGTCGTTATTGCTTGAAACATGGCAGAAAGAGGTTTTGTTGATCTAGGTGGTGCTGAGCAGTATGAGGGTAAAGTCACCGTCTACGTGCTGGTTACTTGTTTCGTGGCCGCCATGGGAGGTCTCCTATTTGGTTATGATCTAGGTATCACAGGAGGAGTGACTTCCATGGAACCATTCTTGATCAAGTTTTTCCCCTCTGTGTACAAACAAATGAAAGATGAGTCAAGTCATAACAGCGAGTATTGCAAATATGATAACGAGCTCCTTACATTGTTTACCTCCTCCCTCTACCTTGCTGCTTTGGTAGCCTCTTTCTTTGCTTCCACAACAACAAGAGCGCTAGGCCGTAAGCCCTCAATATTTCTTGGTGGTTTGTTTTTCCTTGTTGGTGCTCTCCTCAACGGATTTGCCACCAACATTGCTATGCTTATTGTTGGCCGTTTGTTACTTGGTTTTGGTGTGGGATATTGTCTTCAGGTAAGAATTTTCCTCAATTGCATCCTTAATAAAAGATATGAAAAAATCTAAAAGCACAAGTGTCTCAAAATTAACTAAATTTTTTGTCCATTCTGTATAGTCCATTCCCATGTATCTGTCCGAAATGGCTCCACCAAAGATAAGAGGAGCACTTAACATGGGATTTCAAATGGCAATCACCATTGGTGTTTTGGCTGCAAACCTAATTAACGTCTCGACTGCCAAGCATGATAATGGCTGGAGGGTCTCTTTGGGTATTGCAGCTGTTCCAGCAGTTTGTTTGTGTTTGGGAGCTCTTTTTCTTGGTGACACACCTAACTCCATGATTGAAAGAGGGCAACATGAGCAAGCAAAGGCAATGTTGCAAAAGATCCGAGGCACCGACAATGTTGAAAAGGAGTTACATGATCTCATTGACGCAAGTGAGGCAGCAAAGATGGTGAAACACCCATGGAAGAACATTTTACAGCGAAGATACAGGCCTCAACTAACTTTCTGCTGCATGATTCCATTCTTCCAACAGCTCACCGGCATCAATGTCATCAATTTTTACTTACCCGTTCTTTTCAAGACTCTGGGTTTCGGTGGTGATGGTGCCCTTGTGGCTGCTGTTATTAGTGGAGGTGTCAATGTGGTTGCCACATTGGTTTCTATCTTTACCGTGGATAAGGTTGGAAGAAGGGTTTTGTTCCTTGAAGGTGGATGCCAAATGTTTATTTTCCAGGTAAACTTCCAACTAAAATTTACTCTTTTTTTTCTTGATGGCATGTAGATTTAAAATTCTGACCCCCTAAAAGCTCCTGGGACCGCTACCTACTAAAGCACACATAATGGCTTAACTTGTAACTAAATTGGATAAAAATTTGCATGCTTAAAATCTGTTACATTTTACTCTCAACTTTTGTCTTGGTTTCGATTACTAGTTAATGATATATATTTCCATCCATTACTTGTGTATAGATTGCTGTGGGAGTCATGATTGCTTTGAAGTTTGGAACCAATGGTGAAGGTTCATTTAGCAAGGGTGAAGCCAACTTCCTCTTGTTCTTGATCTGTGCATATGTTGCAGCATTCGCATGGTCTTGGGGTCCCATGGCATGGTTGGTGCCCAGTGAAATCTGCTCTCTTGAGGTCAGATCCGCAGGACAAGCTATCAATATCGCCGTGAACATGTTCTTCACCTTCTGCATTGCTCAAGTCTTCCTCTCAATGCTTTGCCGCTTGAAGTTTGGTATCTTCTTCTTCTTTGCTGGTTTTGTGCTTATAATGACCATTTTCATTTTTTCATTGTTGCCTGAGACAAAGGGCGTTCCAATTGAGGAGATGAACAGAGTGTGGAGGTCACACTGGCTCTGGGCCAAGTTTGTTCTTGAGGATAACAATGCTAATGCTTGAAGATAATCCAGGCACAATGCAAGATGGGAAAGGATTATGAATGGAAAATGAGAAGTGATAGCTTTAAGGAAAAATATGAGAGATTCCTATGTACTTCCCAGGATACATACTCCAGGGACACAACAAGGTGAACCCTCATATATTGGTCCGACAGACGTGGTTCCATTTCTTATAGTTGTGGTAAACAGAAACAGTATCCATGAAGATACAGTGGTACCAACTAGAAAATGTTAATTTTAAACTTAGGAATATATATTTTTTATTATGATTTGGGATAATAAAATTTGAAGGTTTCGTTGGCCTTAGTTCAAGTTCAGTGATTTGGATGAGAAATTTCTTTGAAAAGAAAATTTCATTATTTTGGTTAATTTCTTGGAAAGAAAAGTATTGTATCTAAATTAACTTCACCATCATCATTTAACAAGCCAATAATAAATTTAAAAATAATCTTGAAACAAAAGGGGGAAACAAATTAAAATCAGCACCCACTTCACTACACTAGCCCATAGATTGGTTAAAACTTAATTTGCTCTAATTTTTGGTTTTTTTTTTTTTTTGGATATGAAAATTTTTGCTTTGTTTTGATGAATATTTTTATGTTTTTTCCAAAAAAACTATCATCTATTTGTTAAAACAATTAGCAAGATCAAAAAGATTGATGGAAAGCTCCTCCCTCTCTTTTGAAGGGGTACATTCTTATTTCTGTTATCTAGCATTTTCAGCTAATTGACTTTAATAATGCAAGTTTAGATAATTTTTTCCTCAATATAGCAGTTTTCAAGCTATTTCCTTGAATACAATACTTTCAAATATTTTATGGGGTGTAGAATAGAGCTGTCAAACGGGGCGGGGCGGGCCGGCCCGCCCCGGCCCGCCTCAACCCGCCACCCAAACGGGGCGGGGCGGGCTGGCCCGCCCAAATGGCGGGTTGAGAAAACCTCAACCCAACCCAACCCACTGTGGGTTGTGGGTTAGGCGGGCCAGCCCGCCAAAAAATAATAATAATAAATTAGTGACTAATAACAATTTAAATCAATGTTAAACACTAAATCAATGATAAATAATTTTTCATCACGTAATTCAAATTATTTAAGAGGACCAAAATTAATTAAATAGTCTAACAAAGTAATAAACAATCATTAAAAAATAAGTCCAAGAAGATTAATACCAACATGACAACATAATTTTTATAATAAAGATTAGAAATTTAAAAAAAAAAAAAAAAAAGACTGGCGGGCCAGCCCGCCCCGCCCCGCCACCAACCCACAACCCAAACGGGGCGGGCTCAGAAACCCGCTTCCAAACGGGCCAGCAAAACCTTAACCCAACTCAACCCTTTTGCATGGCGGGGCGGGCCAACCCAACGGGCCCAACCCATTTTGACACCTCTAGTGCAGAATTCTGTCACGTGGAAATTGGCGTCCCAATAGGGAGATGCCGTCTGTCAGCAGAGCAGATCAACAGTTCCATGTTAGGGAAGGGGGAAGGGGGAAGGGGGTTTTTATATTTCATTGTCCATATCCTTTTGCTATTTAGCCAAGTTTTCCAATATTAAGGAAAGCTCCAATGAGTTGTCTGAATTTGTAATAAGGCATAATATGAGATTATGAATGCTATTGATTGATTCGTAGTCAAAGTATAAAAAAAATATCCAAATTTAAACATAAAATTTGTAAGCTTTAAAAACGACATAAGTAAAAAATGAATAATATTAATTAAATAAATGAAACCTACCACTTTATTTTATATAATAACTTCTTTCAAATTCTCATAAAAGTCCTGTCAATTTTTTCTCAACTTCACAAGATCAGTTTCGAGGGAGGGCATAAGATTGGAAACCAATATGGCTTGAAGGTTGTATCATTTGATCAATCTAGATAAATATATATAGTATATTAACTACTATGATTAGGATGATAGTTACATCAAATCTGAGAAAAATAAATAAATTAAAATTGAGAGATTCTAATTGAGGACTCCGCAGTTTGAATTTGAAATAGCTGAATCCTAATTGAGACGGTATAAGAGGATTGCTTTTTTTTTTTTTGTGGAAAAAAGAAATGGGATTTAGATTTTATTATGTTAAAGAACTAATAAAGCATATTTTTTTCAAAAAGCTAAAACTCCTTAAAGGGCTCTGCCACTTAGCAGCAAAGAAAACCTCATCCAAACATACTCTGAATTTACGTAAAAGATGAAGTTATGCACTCCAATAGTTTTTTCTTTCAAATAAACTATCCACCAAACTTTTGATTATGGATTATTGATTTGTTTACCATTATCTTTCAATTTTATCTAATTGCATTTTGATATTTATTTCACCATAAAAGTGCTTTATAGTCTTTTTGGTAATTGGACATTTAAAAGCAATTTCTTTTTTTATAATGTCCAAATGAAAAGTAATTATAAAAAATTACTTTTCAATTAACATATATCCAAACATAAATAATTTCTCTAACAATCAATTTTTTTTCATAAATGATTATACTAATATACTATTTCTAAGCCAATCTAAATACACTAATTATTTTCTAATAAATCTTCAAGAAAAAGAAAAATTCTAATTTATTGTCGCAACGTCCCTTTCAAAGGGACACTTAATGAGCGAAGTGGCGAAAAAAAAGAGTGAAAGTTTAGAAAAATGATTGCATAAAAATTGATGGAGTCGCCACCAATTGATTTAAGGTGTCGTTGGACACCTATATATATATATATATATATATATATATAATGTTTGGTTTACGTTACCAGAGTTGGGTAAAGGAGTTGGTTACACATAGGGAATGTATTACATTACAAGAAAACATGTTTTTTCTCACGCATAAAGTCCGTGAGAAATTGACAAAAATTCCATGAGAAAGACTATTGTCATGGAATTTCTCACGAACTCTACGTCAAGAGAAAAACCCTCGTGACAAAATGATTTTTTCATGGGAAATCAATCATTGAGAAATTTCTCACGAATGTTCTCACGGGTAGACATAAGGAATGCATGAGACTTTCTCATGCATTAGTCGCGAAATTTCTCAATGATGTGTGTCCATGAGAAATTTTTCTCGGACAACCATCTAAGAGAAATTCCATGAGAAATTGGTTTTTTTTAAATCAAAATTTAGCTATTAATTTAAATTAAATTAAAATTAGATAAAAAAGAGAGAAATATAATTAAAATGGGATAAAAGAGAGAAATATAATTAAAATGGGATAAAAGAGAGAGAAATATAATTAAAATAAATTATTAAATTTAATTTCAAATAAAAAAATGTTATACAATGAGAAAAAAAAATATACAACCGGATCCCCTAGAAGTTCCTATCATCTGCGTCCCTGTCCAAATCCTCAGTTGCATCATCATCATCATCAATCGAGGGAGGAGTAGCCTGAGAACGCAAGATCTGTGCAAACACACTCGCAAGGTCCTATGTGGATTTGCTAGAGGACTGTGCAAGACAACTCTGCATTATTGTCTTGTATGTCTCTAGCTCCTGGACCTGCTGCGTCTGGGCGGCAACCTATGATAGCACCTTCAATAGGAGACGATCTGGCTAGTTTGCCTACAGTTGAGCCTAGTCCAACACACCGGCCTTAGAGCCCAAGCTATAAATGCAGCCCTTCTTGTTTTTGCCATTGACAACATCAAGTCATAACCTAGTGTCGTCAACAGAAGAAGAAGATGACTGGACTTGACTTTCAAACTGGCGTTTCTCAAACTCAGTCTGCATAGATTAAAATAGCACGTTAGTACTAAAATATAGATATCTATAAACCAAGTTAAATTGTAATTAACTTGAAAATTACTTACATAGGTGAATGGACCCAGCCCTTGCTGAAACTATGCTAGAGGTGACAAAAGATCTCTGGCGTGTTGGGCTCTTTCCATAACTCATTCGTCTACAAAAAATGTTCAACTGTTAGTAAACATAAACAAAATTTTAAATTAAGTACAAACTACGTCATTAATTACAAACTTACCAACCTTCATTTATGTTTAAAGATGGTCATGGAATCGCCCTTGTGATAATACCCGCCCTGATCTAAGGATCGGTTCTTCTTGTTCCGCTCATATACCACCTTGTACTATACGGAGTCCCATTTCAATCTCAGGGCCTCCAACACAGTAAGGCTCAATCATTTGTCATTTTTTTTTTGATCCTGATATCTCAGAAGGAGGTGCAAATGTTATCATTGTATTTTGAAAGCCAGATCTTATGAATCTGGCTTCATATTGCATGTCCTATATACATTTCCTCTACATTAGAAAATAGAAGATCACAGTTAGTAAACATTAAAATGAAGTTGCTTTAAAATAAATTAAAATTAATTATAAAAATATTATTACCCTGAACACGGTCCATCACAAGTCCTTCACTTCATCAGGAATAGAGGTGAAGTCTAGCCACACGCCCTCATATTTTGACTTGTAAATAGTTGAAAGATAATGGACGGGTTCCTTGGAAGGAAGAAAGCTGCACACAAAAAAAAAAAAAAAATGTTATCAGTATGAAAATAATAAACTATAAACCATAAAAAAAAAAAAATACTAAGCTAGGTCTTAGGATTAACTTACTTCTTCTCATGTGGAAATATCCACAAGCGACCATCAGTTGCTCTGGCACTGGGTGAGGGTGAGTCCAAGATGGTCAGACTCGCATGAGATGGCCTTATAGCTGCCGATGATACGCTACCTGGGGGCGTGGCTCCTAACTGCTCATATGTAGTAGTGGATGATGGTGTGTGTGCCAACCCTTGGGTCAGGCTAAACATGGGCAAGGATGCTGGCTTGATCTAAGATGGAGATGAAGGTTGTGGACTCGTGGATGGTCTCACATATGTCATACAAAAGAATAATTAATTAAGCATAAGTTAACAAGACAATAAATTAGCTAAACCATAAATCCTAACCCAAGATCCCCAAACTCTAAACCTTAACCATAACCTTAAACCCCAAATCATAATTCCTAAAACCTAAACCCTACTCCTAAACCTTAACCCTAACCTATAAACCTCAAACCTACCCCTAAACCCTAACCTTAACCCTTAAACACTAACTCTAACCTTAAACCTTAAACTCCAAATCTTAAATCACTAAACCCCTAAAACCTAAACCCTACCATTAAATCCTAACTCTAAACCCTAAACCTCTAAATCCTAAATCCTAACCTTAAATCATAAACCCCTAAACTCTAACCCTTAACCTTAACCTTAAACCCTAAAATAATAAACCCTTAAAACCAAAACCCTAAACACTAACATCTACATCTATCCTTAAACCCTAAATTCTAAATCCTAAATCCTAACCCTAAACTTAAACCTCAAATCTCAAACCTTAATCCCTAACCTTAAACCCCAAACTTCAAACCCTAACCCTATCCCCTAAACCCCATACCACAAAACCATAAAACAAAAATTTGACAGTCTCCCCTAAAACTTGAATAAGCTAGAAATTCAAAATTCTACAGAATTACAGAGGAACACAAAACAAAATGATATTTTATTCTATAACTAAAAATTACACAACTATACAGATAAAAACACCACAACAATTGGCAAAATTACAAAACTAATTCTACACCATTCAAAAAATTCATTCAAAATTCTAAAATTATTCCACATCAAGCATATAACAAAAACCCTACCTAATATTAACAAATGATGTCAAATTCATTATCAATTTCACTACCCAAATTCATCCATCAACCTACACTATTCAACTACATAAAAAATAACTCCTATAACTCCTATACTATCTTAAATAACTAATAGACATTCTAAACAACTAAAACAGATAATATGTATGCAAATAGACAGAAAATTACAACAGAAAAAATATAACAATTCAAAGACAAGAGAGGGATAGTGGAACCTACCTCAATGAGCTAAAAATCCAAAAATTGATTTAGTAAACTGGCTTTGGAGGTCTTGTGCTGCAAAACCTAAGGAGAGGGAAAGGAAATGTTCAAGAAAGGTTCGGGAAGAGAGAAAGAATAGAGGAGAGGGAGTTTGGAGAAAGTTTGAAGATGGAGGTTGTGGCTATGCAAGGAAGATAAAATGCAAAATTTTAAATCCCTAAAATTCAAATTTTAAGTGAAATGGTGCGATGTGTATTTCTGATGGACTTTCTCACGGAGTTAATACATCGTGAGAAATTTTGATTTTTTTTCACCGAAATAGTCGGTGAGAACATTGGACACAATAATGATAACGGTTGTGATGCATTTTCTCACAGACATTCTCTCAAATTTTTCTCATGGACGACTGCTAACCGTTAAAATTTGAGTGAAATTTCATGAGAACTAGAGATGTTTTCTCACTGAATTTTGTTACATGAAAATATTCCATCAGAAATTTCCTATTTTCTTGTAGTGTTCGCACCTTATGAAGCCAGTTCAAGCGAATGGTTACCAATTTAATTTTATGTCATCTAGCATTGTTAAATAAAATCGGTCCTTTATTTGTAAAATTGTTTTAAAATTTGTATTTTTAAATGTCTTACTTTGTCGTGCATATCATCAAAAGTGAAAATGACAGTGACAAGAGAGAATGACAAAATGCCATTATTTTTGGAACAATATACACAACCTATAACAAGCTCAAAATGTTATAGATCTTGTAAATTTGTTCTTATCCATTCTTTATAATAAAAATATTTTTATGAATTAATTTTAATTATTAGACATTGTCAATACTTCTGGAAAAATATAAATAGTAAAGTCTTAGGAGTATAGGGTAAAGATATTGATCGTCCTCACAATTCTCTCCCAATCTATTTTGTCATAGATAATGTTTAACTCTTTAAGAAAATTATAATAAGTGAAAAACATAAAACTAAAATATTTTTAACAATATAATAGTTGTAAATGCATAAAAATAATAGTAATATTAAGGATTTCATAAGTTTCACCAGTGCTTTTGACAAAACAAGGAAATTGCCCCTCATCTTAGGAATGTTAGGAAATAATCATGTCACCACGATTATCTGCTAACTTATTCCGTTGTCGGAAATAAAATTATTTCATTGCAAGGTAAATCTAAAAAAAGGTCATGATAATATAGCACATAGGGCAAACAAAAAGTGATAAAAACACATGCTCATATTCAAGAAAATAATAATTGGGCTTAATTAGAAAACAACACATAATGTGCATATTACTAGTGAGCCTTTGATCACAGCAAGCTAAAAAAAGACTAGCACTAATACTAGACCCAATCCAAATAGTACTAGAACAAAAAGCTAAGAAAATAAAAAAAGCAATTTGGGCTTGGTCCAACAAGACAAGGAAAAAACAAGTTGGACTTATACTAGTTAACAGAAATTTAATGATCGAAAAGCCAAAAGAAACTAAATAGCATCACTTCAAGCCTACGGAGAAGCAAATAAACATAATAAAGCTCAAGAACACATTAACCCAAGCTAGTAAGTAAGAAAGGAAAACAAAATGGGCTCATAAAAGAGTAAATAAATGACAGCAAAGCCCAAAAACCAATCAACCCAAAATAGTAAATGAAAAAAAGAAAGAAAAAAAAGGGTGAGTCTAGGGTTTAAATAACAATCAGTCCAATAAAAGAATATAAATAACGAATTAACAAGCCCATGTTGTAATAACAATCAGCCCAACAAAAGTAAGAATTAAGAAATTAAAATAAATAAAAGAAATGAGAAAAACATGAAAATGAAATAGGAGAAATGATTTGATCCACTATCAGTGGACCAAATTGTGACATGTGGCAAACTCAATCAACCTCTGCTTCACGCCGTTTCCTCTCATTTTTTTTTTTTTCGTAACTAAGAGTTTGTTTGAGAGTTAAAAGGGAAAAAAAGGAGAATGATATAAAAGGAAAAGAGAAAAATAAAAGGGAGTAAACCTACATTTTGGTCCTCAAAAGATTCGAGATTAAACATAATCGTCCCTAAAAGATACAAAACAAGAAATTGGTCCTCCAAAGATGTGAGATCCATAACAAAATGGTCCTCCGTAAGTCTAGGCTGTTAACAGGTGACAGAATTGCTGACATGTCACTGTTAGATACTTGTGTGGCATGTTAGGGACTTATGTGGCAATTTAAAATGTCATGTGGACTGCGGATGTGGATTAGTAAAAGAAAAATAAAAATAAAATAAATTGGGCACACTTCATGGTGCTTGGTGCACCCCAAGTATCAGCTTTACTCTCATATATTTTCAAACAGATATGTCCTCCTCCAAGAGAGCTAGAATCACTAGAGCTCTACCCACCCCCAACTTCTCGGTGCCGCCTCACAAGTGAGCAAGAATTCTCCGTTATCGTTGCCGCACTCACTAATGTTGTTGGTGGTTCCACCACCTTCTCCTCCACCTATGAGTTTACGCACAAATTTTGTTTCCTGCAGACATTTGAGTGTGCCACTGTAGGTATTGGAACCAACTTCGATTATGGAGACTGGATGGTGCCGGCCCCAGCCAATATCAAAACTTGCTGCGAATGTAAAATCGATGTGAAATACTATATGTGCTAGCATCTATGTCATTGCCAATTAAAAAGAGTATTTTGTATGCTACATGATCTGACAGCTTATGAAGAGTGTGTAACTCAGTTTGAGATTGGCTGCATTCATTGTGTAAAAAAATTGACATTATGACAGCAATGTGCTTGTGACTATGTTAAGGGAATTAGAAAATTATGCATATTGCAGTGTTTTCTGAGATTTCTTGGCTTCTCCCAAGAATTGTGTGTTCTTTAAATAATTAACAAATATGATACAGTAGATGAGTTAAATTGTAACTCTTTCTAGGCTTCTCCTCACTTGGCTCCAATGTTGTTCTTGCGCATGTTGTCACTTTTGTGGTTTTATGTTTAGTAGTTGTTTAAAGTAAGATGCATATTTGCATGGAGTAGAATGGACAATATTTAGTTGGTAAGAAGGGCAAGCCTTTCAAAATAAGTCAGTCATGAAAAGAAAAAGAAAGCAAAGCTATGAAGAGGGAGTCTCTACTCATTATTGTTGACTTACTAGATCATTAACTATACTTTATCTGAAGTCATACTAGATCCTTCCACAGGGCTGTGATCTATAATCTATTTTGTTTTCCTTAATGATAACAGGGCTTCTCTGTGAATGGCTTATGCAGGTTTCTTATATGATATTGCAGAGGGTATCACCTATTACCCATTATATGGGCAACTGTGTGAAATGGCTTATGGTCATTGTGAGCTTTGTCGTCTTTTTTCAAACACTTGTCTCACCTGTTAATGGTCTTGGTAAGATGGCTTCTTTCTGGACTTTGGTTCTTGCTGGCAACATCCAAAGCTTGTTGTTTTGAAGTTTGCTTAAATATTGCCATACAAACCTGTCATTGAGATTTTATCTACATTTTTCTACAGGGACTGCTGTGGCCCTTGTTAGGGTTTTCCTCTATTCAAGAGTGAAGTGAATTAAGCCAAAGTCAAAGATAGCTTAATTTTCTATGGTAAAATTTTGCTAGGTGAGGCGACGATAACGGAGAATTTTTGCTCGCTTGTGAGGCAGTGCTGAGAAGTTGGGGGTGGGCGGAGCTCCGGTGATTCCAGCTCTCTTGGAGGAGGACATATTTGTTTGAAAATATATAAGAGTAAATCTGATACTTGGGGTGGGCCAAGCACCATAAAGTGTGCCCAATTTTTTTTTTCTCTTACTAATCCACGTCAGTAGCCCAAATGACATTCTAAATTGCCATATAAGTTTCTAACGTGCCATGCAAGCACTTAACAATGACACATCAATAATTCTGTCACCTGTTAACAACCCAGACTAATAGAGGACCATTTTGTTATGGATGTCGCATCTTTGGAGGACCAATTTGTTGTTTTGTATCTTTCAGGGATGATTTTGTCTAATCTCAAATCTTTCGATGACCAAAATGTAAGTTTACTCATTAACCTCTGCTTCCCACCGTTTCTTCTCATCTTGTCTTTTTTTTTTTTTTTCGTAACTAAGAGTTTGTTTGAGAGTTAAAAGGGAAAAGAAGGAGAATGATATAAAATGAAAGATAGGAAAATAAAAGGGAGTGAATGTGAGAGATTTTTCTTTTCTTTATTTAGATGATTAAAATGAGCAAAAAGAAAGAAGAGAAAAAAAAAAGAAATTTCTTTTTAATAATTTTACAAATTTATCTTTTATTTATAAAGTAAATATATTTAATATAAGATTTAATAATGTTATCTAAATAGTATTTGAAAAAGAATTTGAAAATTTAAATAGAGGTATAATAGTAAACTACTCCTATTTTCTTTCCAAACCTCCTAAATTGGAAGAACACAAAAGTGAAGACAAAAAAGGAATGTGGGGTTTAAGGTTACCCCTTGATTTTCTTTCATTTTTAAATCTTGAACTCCTAAATAAGGGGATTGACATATTTATTCATTTCCTTTCCTCTCATTTCCTTTTAATTCTAACTCCCAAACAAACCCTAAAAAAAATACTTTTCTTTCTTCTCGACCTTTTTTCCAAAAGAACAAACTCTTGCTTGTCTTAGATGAAGATTGCAAGCTCTGTCTAGCAAGCACCACCACCATGAAAATCGCCAACATTGTGGGTGAGTCTGAAAATGAGGAAATTAGTATTTGGGCTTTGAAGCAGAGTAGTTGCAATGGAGGAGAGCTCGATGGCATTGGATGAAGCCTCGTAATGTAGAAGAGCTTTGGCAACGGAGGAGCGAAGAGCAGAGGTGGAGGTGGCGGCAAATGGGGACTTGGTGGCGGAGATAGGAAATGTGGTGTTGAGGAGAGTGAGATAGGGAAGGGAAGGGTGCAACAGATGTTGCACTTCATGTTCTCTGTGAGTGAACAAGAGAGAAATATTTGTTTCTTTGGTCTTTTTGTTTTTCTCTCCGGTAGAGAGTCTGGAAACTAGAGTAGAGTATGAATTATTGCACTATGACACAAATAGGTGGTCTATGTGTTCTTTGGATAAAAGCTGAGAAGAAAGAAATTTTTTTCTTTTTATTTTTTTTTTCAGTTAATAACCAAAACGGTAAGAGAAGAGGAGAGGAACGGTGTGAAGCATAGGTTAATCGAAATTGCCATATGTTGCAATTTGGTACGTAAACTGAAGTCCACCGATAGTGGACCAAATAATTTCTCAATGAAAGAAAAAGGATTTTGTAGAGAATTATTTACTTTCTATCCAAGTTTCTTATACCAGAGTGATTAGTTAAGTTACTAATTATAGTTAGTTCTTTTATTGTAGTTAGTCAATCTGTTATTAGTTAGTTAGATTAGCTGTTGCTTACGTGGCATTCTTTGTATTACTCAGTTACTGTATATATAGGAGATCATGTGTATTGGATCATTTTGTACAAGTGAAAATAGAGAAAAGCTTCCACAACCTTCTCTGGTATTCTTTTCTTTCTCTTATGGTTTACTTTTCTCAAGATTTTTCATGGTATTAGAGCAAATCAATACAGATTTGCTTGTATACTCTTCTTGTTGATTCTCTGAGAAAGGATTAAGGAGAAGCACTCTGTATCAATCTTGTTGAATATGGATTCTGCAACTGCGACTGCAACATTGCATAAAGAATTGACGAGCAATTTCAATGAAGATCCTATGGCCTTGGCGAGCTCGGATCATCCAAGAATGCAACTCGTGACTACATCTCTGACAGGTAACAACTATCTGTCTTGGAATAGATCAATTAAAATTGCTCTAGGAGCAAAGGTGAAGCTTGGATTCATCGATGGAAGATGTGTGATGCCTGAAGAAGACATTGCTAAATATGATCAGTGGCTTCGGGTGGATTGCATGATCAGATCATGGATCCTAAACTCTATTTCTAAGGAAATAGTTAAGGCATTTCTCTATGAATCAACTGCAAGAGAGCTTTGATTGGAATTAGAAGAAAGGTTTGGTGAATCGAATGGACCATAGATTTATCAAATTCAGAGAGAAATTAGCACTATTTCTCAAAGAAATCAGTCAATGGTGAAGTATTTCACAAAACTAAAGAAACTTTGGGATGAGTTGATTTGTGTACAGCCAATCCCTCAGTGCACTTGCAAACATTGTACCTATGGTGTTACCAAGAAGGTTGCTGATCTTGCTCATTCAAGCAAGTTTCTGCAATTTTTAATGGGACTCAATGATGATCTTGATCATGTTTGAAACCAAATTTTGGTAATGGATCCCCTGCCTTTTGTCAACAAAGCCTATTCAATGATCTTGTGAATAGAGAAATAAAGAGAGGTTCATCTAAACTTGGTTGGAAAAGTTGAGAACTCAGTAATGTTTGTGAAAACACCTATGGGAAGGGGATCTGGTGGTGGAAAACCAAACCAAGGAAATCACAAGAAGCAAAATTACAATGACAAAAGGAATGAAAAGTGTACTCACTGCAACATGGGAGGACATACTAAACATACTTGCTTCAAATTACATGGATATCCAGAATGGTACAAAGAGCTTAAGGAACAATGAAACCAGTCCTTTGGTGGAAAGCATGTGTCTAACTTTGCTGATAACCCATTGGATGTTAACATGGATCATGCAGCTGCTGCTGGTAAAAAAAATGATCAGAGAACTACCTTGACAAAAATGATTTAATAAGAGCAATCAAAATTGATAAAAGGCCAGGGTGGTTTTGAAAGGAATCACATTAACTTTGCACACCTTAAAGACTTTGCAGGTAACACTTCTCATTCACTTTTTCATTCTGCTTCACATTCTATTGATAGCATAGACCTTGGAACATGGATAGTGGACACAGGAGCATTTAATCACTTGTGCATTAACCTCACTTAATCATACTAGTAACACATTTAACTTCATTTTTCTTACTTAATGGTTCTATCAAGCTTGTGAACCAAGTAGGTAATGTGCATCTTAGCCCCACATTCACATTAAATGATGCACTTTACGTTCCTAGCTTCAAATTTAACCTTCTCTTAGTAAGAAAACTTGCCAAAATAGCTCAAATCCAATTCATTTTTCTCCTTGATAAATGTATGCTGCAGGACCCACAGATTGAAGCTATTCTAGCAGTGGGCAAAGTGATTGGAAATTTATACATTTTAGACAAAACATATTTTCATGCTTATGTTTCTTCTATTCCTTGTAAACCTCAATTTGATCAAGTTAGATCTCCTTGTAATTATGTTTGCAACTCAACTTATATTCATTGTACTGCTGATATAGCTACTACTTCAAATAATATTTTTGACACTTTATGGCACAATAGACTTGGACATGCCTCTATAAAAACTCTACAACATATTTCTTTTTTACAGAATATTAATCCCACAGAATTTTCACCATATGACATCTGTCACAAATCCAAACAACATTGCTTGTCTTTTCCACTTAGTAACACTTGATCATATTCTATTTTTGCCCTCTTGCATATAGATTTGTGGGGACCTTACAGTAGAGCTTCTCTAACAGGAGCTCATTACATGCTGATTGTGGTTGATGATCACAACAGAGCCACTTGGGTTTTCTTACCTCGGCATAAACATGAAACTCTACAGACTTTGAAGTTTTTCTTCAACATGGTAAAAACTCAGTTTGGAAAACCAGTTAAGTGCATTAGGACAGATAATGGAACTAAATTTACCAACACTACTTGTCAATCCTTGTTTGAGTTAGGAATTATACATCACAAAAGCTGTGTGTATACTCCCCAATAGAATGAGATTGTTGAACGCAAGCACAAACATATCCTACAAATAGTTAGAGCCCTTATGTTTCAAGCTAATATGCCTATCAAGTTTTGGGGTCACTCACTTCTGATGGCTGCATATATAATTAATAGATTACCAACTGGTATTCTGAATTGGCAAGCTCCCTATGAGCTTTTAAACAACAAAAAACTAGATTATAATATGCTCAAGGTTTTTGGTTGCTTATGTTATGCCAGTAACACTCACCATCACAAAGAAAAATTTGAACCTCATGCATATAAATGTATTTTTCTAGGTTTTATCACTGGGCAGAAAGCCTATAGGGTTTATGACTTACATTCCCATCAGCTATATACCTCTAAAGATGTCATTTTTCATGAGAATATCTTTCCTTTTGCAACTATACCACATGAAAACAGTATTGTCACTCTCCCTCTTCCATTTCTTGATTCTCCTATTCCAATATCTACCTCTTGAGACACCAACTTCTCTCTCCCCAGTTATACCTCCTGTGTTTCCAACTCCTGAATCTAACCAACTTGAGTTATTCTATGATTCTGATGAAAATTTATCTTCACTCCCTCTTTCACCTGTGCAGCAACATCTTCCCTTATTACATGATGTTCCTACTCCCACTCTGAGGCACAACACTAGGCAAAAATTTAAACCCACATGGCTCTCTGATTTTGTCTCAAATGTATTCCTTCCCTCGGATTTACTTACTGCTTTTCCTAGTTCCCATGTCACATTTTCTGCAGGTTCTTCACCCTATACACTAGCCACATTTCCCTATCATCAGTCTCCCTTTTTTACCAACACTTACATGTCTTTTCTTGCAAATGTGTTTGCTGTTCCTGAACCTAGTTCTTACTATCATGCAAGCAAGAATGAAAAATAGATTGAGGCCATGAACAAAGAGCTGCAGGCCTTCGAATCCAACCACACATGGGACTTAGTTTCCTTGCCTAACGGAAAGAAAGCCATTGGGTGCAAATGGGTTTATAAGGTGAAGTATCTCCCTAATGGGACCATTGATTGTTACAAGGAAGGTTAGTTGCCAAAGGTTACTATCAGATTGAAGGTGTCCATTATAAGGACAGTTTTTCTCTTGTAGCAAAGCTTGTTACAGTGGGGATGCTATTGGCCATTGCTATTGCTAAACACTGGCCACTTCATCAATTAGACATCAACAATGCTTTTCTCCATGGGTTCCTTAATGAAGAGGTTTATATGCATCCTCCTTAGGGTTATGCCAAAGCCCAACCACATGAAGTTTGCTTGTTAAAACGCTCTCTCTATGGATTAAAACAGGCTTCTCGCTAATGGAATGTTGAATTTTGTGCCAAGCTTTAGGATTATGGTTTCACTCAAAGTGCTCATGATCATTGCTTGTTCACCATGCACACATCTGATTCTTTCTTGGTTTTATTGGTTTATGTTGATGATGTCTTAATTACAGGCACACATGACCATGCCATTCAGCAGGTCAAGGATTTTTTTCATACTACATTCACTATTAAAGACTTGGGACATGCTAAATATTTCCTAGGTCTTAAAATAGCTCGAGGCTCCAATGACACTTATGTTACATAGAGGAAGTATGTGCTAGATATTCTACGTGATGCTGGTCTTCTTGGAGCCAAACCAGTGGCCACTCCATTGCCCAAAGGCCAACATTTTTCTTCCTTTGGTACTTTCTTGCCTACACTAGACAAATTCCAGAGGCTTGTTGGTAGATTGCTCTACCTTAACTTAACAAGACCTGACATCACTCATGCTATCCAGCAGCTCAGTCAATATCTTCAGTCCCCTACTCAAGCTCATTGCAATGGAGCCATCCATGTTCTCAAGTATCTAAAAAGGAGCCCTTCAAGAGGATTGTTCTTCTCTTCTGCTAATGATTTCTTCATTACAACATATTGTGATGCTAATTGGGTTGCTTGTAAGGACACTCACTGGTCTATCACTAGTTATTGTGTCTCCTTGGATTCTTCTCTCATCTCTTAGAAGACTAAGAAGCAATCTACTGTTAGTAGATCTTCTGCAGAGGCTGAGTATCGTAGTCTTGCCACTATTGTCTGTGAATTAATCTAGATTAATTACATCTTGCAAGATTTTCACATCAGCACTCATTTCCCAATTCCTCTTTGGTGTGATAATATGAATGCCCTCCATATTACAGCTAATCATGTATTCCATGAGCGGACTAAGCACCTTGAGATTGATTGCCATTTGGTTCGTGACAAGTTTAAGGAAGGTTTTGTTCTTCCTCAGTACATTTCTACCAAAGCACAACTTGCTAATGTCTTTACCAAGAATCTTGCCAGTCCTCAGTTTCATTCCATCATCTCCAAGTTCGGCTTGGTTGATTTTCATCATCCCTATGCTCCAAGTTTCTTATACCAGAGTGATTAGTTAAGTTACTAATTATAGTTAGTTCTTTAACTGTAGTTAGTCAATCTGTTATTAGTTAGTTAGATTAGTTGTTGCTTACGTGGCATTCGTTGTATTACTCAGTTACTGTATATATAGGAGATCATGTATATTGGATCATTTTGTACGAGTGAAAATAGAAAAAAGCTTCCACAACCTTCTCTGGTGTTCTTTTCTTTCTCTTCTAGTTTACTTCTTCTCAAGATTTTTCAGAGTCGAACACAAACATGCAAAGCACTTATCCTCTTCCACTCATCTCTGAAACCTACAAGAAGAAACAAGCCACTACTTCCCTAAGTGGCAGATTTAAGGTGAGAACTTCACACCCTCTCTCTCTCTCTCTCTCAAAATTCTTGATTTTCTTTCTCTCTTAATCTTTATTTCTCTCTCTGAATCTAGTTTCCCTTTCTAGTTTCTATTTCTCTCTCTTAAAAATAAGATTTGGGGATGGGCTTGGTGGAACCGTCGGCATTGATGGAGCCACCTTGCCATGGATTTGATTTTTCGTTGGCAAGAAATATTGGTTCTTCATCTCTGTAGCTCCTTTGTTTTGGAAATTTTTTTAGATTGTTGCTCATCTAAAAACAATGAGGGAGTGGGAAAGGGTGGAGGTGGCGCCACCACTCTCTCGCTCAGAAGGTAGATAGGGAAAAAAAAAAAAGAATGGGCAAGAATGCATGTTTTGTGCTCCATGGGTGGTGTGAGTATTGAAAGAAAGAAAAAAAAATGTGAGAGTTAGTGAGTAGAGTACTGAAAGAAATAAAATAAAAATGTGAAGTGAGCGAGTAGAAAATATACCCAAATAAGGTTACTTCCTTTTCTTCTTGTGTTTGCATTCTGCTTGGAGTGCAGAGAATGTTATTAAAAATTTTGAATTTAAATTTAAAAACTCTAATTTTCATTGTTGATTTTTGACAGCATAGCAGATGGAGCAGATGTAGGGGTGTTCATCAGTCAGATTCGGTTAGTTTTTAGGGAAAACATCACCCGACTGATGGTCATCGGGTGGAGGAAACAACCACCTGTCGCCGACCAACTGATGGAGGAAACCGAGACATATCGGTTTGTGCAGATTTGGTTTCAGGCGGTCGATTTGTCTAAGTTGATGTTTCATGGTAGCCAAATACCATCAGAGCATAAACAATTAGACATTAGAGCAAGAGATGGAAGTAAAACCAAAAGGGTATTCTCTAAATACCATGAAAAAATAGAATATACTTTTCCCAAAAAGTCCAGGGCCACAAAACGAAATTCCAAAAAAAAAGTAAAGCTTTTTTTTTTTCTAAGAAGGAAGAGAAATTACATGCAACTGGTTGAAAAGCAGGGAACAATGGAGCAACAACTAGAGGTTTGGCCAATTTAGGTGAAGGGTTGTAAGAGATTTTGATGCCACTCAACTGTGAAGTGACAAACCCAAGCTCTGAAACCGCACTGACCCTTGTTGATAAAGCCTTTGAAATCTTTGTTTTTGGGAAGCTTAGACCGAAATTGTTGTTTAATAATACTCTTGAAGTAGCTGAAGTTGCCATTGTTGCTAGCAAGTGGTTTGAAGTGGAGGAGGCTGGTTCCACCATTTTTGTGGGCTGTCTAAGTTAGTGAAAGAGGAGAAGTGGAAGAGGAGAGATGAAAGAAAAGAGAAGTGGAAGAGACAAGCAACGTGAAGAGAGAGAAGTGTAGGGCTATGGGTCTATGAAGAGGGAGGACCGAATTGATAGAGAAGAGAAGCAAAGATGAAGAGTAATTGTTTGACTTTTCACTTTTCACATGTGAAAATGTGCAACAAACATCAAAGCATGTGAAGCATTTAATGCATTCGGTTTATTTTGGTTTTTTTTACTTAAAACTTAACTGACCGGTCTAAACCGAAATCTTAAATCTCAGTAATCGATTCCACCCGCCTTTTATCTGTAATCATTGGATTGACATAAAAATAATCTGGTTTGGTCGGGTTGTAATGGGTTCATTGGGTTATGAACACCCCTGCAGAGGTGAAGTGCCCCGTTGGTGTATTCTCGAGTGGTGAGGCGCTGCTGCTGGCTATTGTGTGTACCCCATCACATCAAAACAGAATTTTTGTGTAAATATTAAATAAAAATTTTGAACCCATATAGTGTAAATGGGCCAGTAGGCCAAGCCTAAGAAAACATTAAAACGAAATCAAACTAAATAAATGGAAAAAGAAAAAAAAAATGATTAAATAAATGTGATTAATATAAAAAATAGAGTCTAATCAAACTAAAAAGAAATTGAGTATCAACACTCATTAGATTGCTCCACGCCTCTTCTGTATTTTAGCTTTACTTGCAGCTTTAGCCAAGAAAGATCTTCTATAATACCATGTTCTAAAGATCATACGTCATTCCCACTTTAACCAGACGCTTGTGAGGGATTTCAAACACTTTGTCAGTATCTCTCAAGTTGTTCTTCAAGAAACTGTAACAATAGTCTATTAAAATCCTCTTGTATAAAGAAGCTCCTTGGGCAGCAATCACCTCAGTTTCACCAACCAAGTGAACAACACCTACGTTAAATGCTTTTTCAATTACCTGAACCTCTTTTTCCACATTCTCCTGCTGCTTTGCTTCATCAAAGACTCCTTTACTACTCTGCGGCATTTTGTGGGAAATCAAAGATTCATGAGCAATATATTCCTTCAAATTGTGAATTAGCACATCCTCGAAAGGATGGTCTTTGTCATTGCGTGCATCAGTGTATCCATATCTTACAACACAATGGAACACATTAAGTTGTTTTGGCTGTAACTGGTGAAAGGAAAACCTCTCTTCTATGGCAACTTTACTAATTGGTAATGACTTGATGCACACAAAGATAAGAACGGAGTGCAATGCTGGCACATTTTCCACATAATGCTTGAAAATGGGTGGGATACTTTGAGGAAGCTCTGAGTAGAACATGGCCAGACCAGGTATTCTACAAAACTCTGTATCAGTGAGAATCTTTTCAACCGTTTCTGAAGAAATCTTATTTTCCAACTCATGATAGTACTTCTTTCGGTGCACGGCGTTCCAAACGTACATGATGAACATTAGTACCGCAGCAAAGGCAAGAGGAAGATAACCTCCTTGATCAAATTTGTATAGAACTGAGCTTAAATAGATAAGCTCCACAAGGCCAATGGTAAGGACATAGAAGAGCACCAGAAATGTGTTGGTCTTCCATATCATGAGCATGATTAGCGTGAGAAAACAAGACGTAAGGAACATCACAAACACCACCGCTAGGCCTGCATGTGCATCCACAAATTAAATTACCCATTAATTAGAATTTCCATAGTCAATAATATTAATCTTTCACTCATTAACAAATAATTAAGTTGAGCATGTATATAAAAATAGAGTGGGTTAAATTACCATAGGCATTCCCAAGTGTTATGGTGTTTTTGAAACAAACAGTGACCACAACACAAAGTATCATAAGGACGTAGTTAATTTCAGGGATGTAAACTTGTCCTGGAAACTTGGCCGATGTATGTACAACTTTGACACGAGGAAAACATCCTAGGGTGAGGGATTGTTGGATTATAGAAAAAGTCCCAGAGATCAAGGCTTGAGAAGCTATCACTGCTGCCAGAACAGCAATCACAAACATTGGCCAATATACAGGCCCTGCAAAAAGTACACGCACATAACTCAAAATTAAGATCTCTATTGTGAGTCATGTTTAGGAATTGGGATGATATATGGGGTTTCTTTTGCTTATAAAAGTTGATGCATGACTTTAATCAATTAGTACGGAGTGAATAGTAACATTCAAATTCAATTACCAGGTATGGATTTGAAGAAGACATCTGCAATATCTTCTCTATGTTTGCGGAGATAGGCTGTTTGTCCAAAATATGCTAATACGATACTTGGGTATGTCAAACCACACATACTTATTTGTATGGACTTTACTGAAAAATGACCAACATTAGCAAACAACGCCTCAGCTCCTGCAAAAAATTTTCACTCATTCTTGAGGTTATGGCTAGGACAGCACAAAATCCATGAATGCAAAATCTAAAAATGATTAGTGGGTTAAATATTAATTGCACAAAGTAAAAAAAATAAAAAAATTGCACATTTGAACCTGTTATTGACAGCACTGTGCCACCAAGAGAAATCCAAGCTTCTTTCTTGTTCCTCTTGAAGTAGTCTACGATGAACTTTGGGTTTAATGCTTTAATAACTAATGGATCATGCTTGAAAAAATTGTAAATACCAATGAGTCCGATACAAAAAAACCATAAAGTGAGAATGGGAGCAAAAGCGTAGCCCACTCTGTCAGTCCCAAATCTTTGAACCACAAACAGCAAGATCAGGATTATTACAGATATCCAAAGAATCTTATCTGTGAACAAACAAAAATAACATGCATCAACTTAAGATTTATTACCAAACCATAGCTAACAAATTTGAATAGAATACTGCTTTCCCCTAAAAGCATTATATCTATGCTTTACTTGTGGGCAAGAGAACACACCTTCTGTCATTGAAGCTGTAGCTTCCTTGAGCCCTCCCACAGCAGATAAAACTGCAGGAAATGAATAATTTATTATGTTTGAATTATTTGCAAGTGACGGAGGACAGCATAAGTGGTCCAAAGTAACTCGATTTTCTAACTCTTGTCCTTCACAATTTTACATAACTATAGCAAGGTAACTTTCGCAATGGGCATATAAAGTTATTAAAATATGTATTTTGAAATATATATAGAGATCTAACAAGCAAAGTAACTCTAGCAATGTGCATATGATTTTATTGAAAGTATATTAATTTTAAGATATTTAATTTAGCAAGGTAATAAACAATAAGAAAATAAAAGGTGTGAAATAAATAAAAAAGGTGACTAACCAGAGATGCAAGGAGTAAGAACACCATCGCCTATGACCATGGAAGTACCAAGCATAGTGATAAACAATAGAAAGTACTTGGCAAATTCACTCTTCTCAAGCGAAGACTTGATGGTTTCAGCCAACTTGCCTCTTTTCCTTTCATCCAGTAAAGGGAGGTTATAATTAGACACATTGGCGTCTTCTGCTTGATTATTGGGGATTAATCCCACTTTCGCATAACGGCATATCAGAGAGTACAACGCAAACGTCCCTCCTGCATGCATGCATTCGTTCATGTAACAATCAACAAAACATTAAAGTAACAATTCAGTATCAAACTCAACTCACAAAGTCACAATAATTGAATTACCATCGCCATTATCAGTTGCCCGTAAAACGATGAAAACGTACTTAGCGACAGGTAAGAGAGTGATGGTGTAGAAGATGATTGAAAGAGCACCCAAAATGTCATCTTCATGGGCGAAACCATTAGGGAAAACGCCGGGAAGCACGTAAAGTGGTGAAGTTCCGATATCTCCATAAACAATCCCTATGCTTTGAAAAGCTAACTGTAAAACTGTTGTCGTTGGCAAGGCTTGCCGGTCTACACCGAAACTACTCCTTCCGCCACCTGCTTCCTCCATTTTGTACAAAGAGTCTAGCTTGCTGGGGACCCTTATAACATTAAGTGGCCTCACGTGCTGGTATCCTATTTACAGCGTCAGAAACAAGAGGTTTAGCACATTTCATGCTTCGAACAGTCTGCATGCCATTTAAACTTACTGTTCAGGCTAGCCTTTCTCATATCACCTTCTATTAGTAGTAAATGGTAATACATACCCGTTTAATGCTTCATCTACAGCTTGCATCCACCAAATGCTCATCTGTTAGGTGTTACTTAAAATAGCAGTCAATCGTAAAACCACATTTTGTTTTGTGCCAATTCATTTTTGATTGGCCATCTCATCCTACTTTTATATATGTATCTGCATTTTGCTTTACTTTCTCAATGCCCAAGTCATGGTAAGCAAACAGATTTACATTTTTACCAGTCGTAATTAAGTATTTAATTATCAATGTCGTGAACACAATACTAAATTGTTTTATGCTCTCCAATTTGTTTCAATTCATTGTAATTTTTTGCAAAACAAAAGAATATTATTAATGCTATTAACATAAGACAACACATAATTCTTTGCAGCCCCATTAACAGAGGGATACAGACAGATGCTAAATAATTAATACTGTGGGAATTTCCAAAAGAAATTTTTTTCACATAAATAATTGAAAGCATATTAAATTGAAAATACTATGTAATTATTTTATTTATATTTAAATATAATAATCACGCACTAAAGTTTTTATAGGTTTAAGTTTTTAAAGTTTAAACCAATGTAAACTTCTATATTTAGTATAATACATACTAAAATCTACACAGAAGAACAACCCAACTCCCACATAATTTATTTTGATTACAAAAAAAAAAAAAAAACCATCAAAATTAAAGCCCTTAAATAGAAGAAACACCAGTCTTCAGTAGAGAAACACATTTTAGGCACCACCTCTGACTTACCCCCATTTACTCCTCTCTATTAACCCTAGCAAGCAGCTGCAACAGCATCAGTCCATAAGATCACACAATCAACCAACACTCCTCTTTCTTATGCATCACTCAATTCATTGTTCACTCTCTCACACTCGTCAATTAGAAATGGAACACCTCAAACTAACATGCACAGATCTATTATATAAATTTATTTTCTAATTTTGATGCTCAGCAACAATCCCTCCACCAGCCACACTTACGCTTAATAGCTTCATTAGAATTTTAAAAATATTTAAAAAAATAAATGTCTCCAACTCCCAATAATAATAGGATATATACCTTCACTTCTTTTCAGTACCGTATTTATTTCTCATATGAGAATGAGCTCTATTTGATAGATCAAGGAAAAAAATGTTTCAAATTTTTCTAATAATGGGGTATGAGAATATAGTATAGCATCATATATTATATAAGAACAAGAAAGATCATCAAGAAGATATATTTAGAGTAACACGGGTATCAGATGATTCACCATATTTTCATTGAAATTCAGAATAGAAGCTACATTTCCACATCGATAACAGTAATGAGATGCAGACCATACCTGCAAAAATTCAAAGAAAACTCTGCTGACCTCTTAATTTTCAAAGAAGACTAAAATTTAAAATTTAAATAAAATCAATTTAATTTTTAAGTGAAAAGGAAAAAAAAAAAAAAAAAAAAANAAAAAAAAAAAAAAAAAGGCCTTTATCATGAAATGTATATTTAAGGCCTTCTAGCACGAGCTGGTGTGCTCGACAAACAAGATCAAGATTATTTATGTGATTGAAATGCATCGAAAATAATGCAATTCTATGATGGCAGGAAACATTCAATTACATAAACAAGTAATAATTGACTTGCATTACTTTGGAAGTCGCAAAATAATGAAAATAGAATAATGAGAAAGAAATAAACTTTATTGAATGAATAATTAGTGAATAATGCTTTACAACTCACTTATTTATAGTGTTAAGATTGCACCAATGATAAGGATAAAACTTTTAATGATAAAAATACAATTTTACTAACTTATAAGATCAACTCAATCATAATAATAAATTACTCAGAATCTGGATAAACATCAACATTTGGATCCAAAAAGCGAATGAGCTCCACGGGAACTTACTGCACATGTTTCAATGTCTTCAGGATCACTCCACATAAGATCACAAAATGGTCCCTCATGCGGTATTTCACAGTTCCTTTCAATGACCCTTATATATATATATGCTTATACTAGATATTTTCGTTATTTTTTTTAAATAGTAACATAAACAATATTTTAATTATACACATAACAGCAATAATAATCCCCATAATAAGGTAATAAGTCAGAAGGTGCTGCTAAAGGCTTTCTGGATTAAATTACTTGTAAAAGATATAGAAAAGGAAATTTAAAAAAGAAAAAAAGAAAGGCTTCCGATTGTGGGTGAAAATGTTCATTTAAACAAATAGTATTTTCTTCTCTAGGGGCCTAGAAATGTTGAATTATAAAATTGAAATCTGATATGTCAGCTAGTAGATGATATTATGTATGATGTTGCTTACTAGTTTGAATAAGTTTGAAATAGTTGATGACTGGTATGGATTAAGTGTAGGCTTATACTAGTAACTTTTCTGTATATATAGCTACTAAAGTGAATGAGAAAGCTAGATGTAAGAATAATATTTGCTGAATACAAGTTCCTGGTTTATTTTCTATTTTTTTTGCTCTTCTTCCTCTAAGATTCCTCCTCTGATTATTCTAACAAGAAAGAAGCGGGCGGAGGGAGAGCCAGCAATTTATGTTTACATATACACATTGCTTATACAAGCATATATAAAGTTACACACAACATATAATGTATTAATTAAGAGACAGAGCAAAGTGACCTATATATGAATGCAATGTGGAACAAAGCATACTCTAACAAACAAGACGTAATTGTAATGGGCTCAAAATACATTTCTATGTAGACATTGTCTAAACTTAGAACAACATTGTGTTTGACCAACAACAGAGAAGGAGCTAGAGAACTTGATCAATGGTTTGAATGTCAAGAGCATAGCTACCAGGAATGTGATGGTAATTGAGGCAATGAAGGCTAAAGAAGGCAGAGATGGGACGCGAGTGAAAGGGAGAGAGAAGATGAATGCTGAAGGAAGTTGGTAACTTTTTGCTGTGTCTTTCTATTTCATTTCATTGGTTTCCAATTATTCAACCCTATTTATAGGCCTTCTCTTCATTGACTAGATTGTATCTAGACTTTTTTTATTTTTTATACAAGTTGCATATTTTTTATTTTCACTGACCTGCTGCTTCTTCTAATTTCTAGACTTTTCTTTTGATATATTTTTTTTACTGCTGCAGCTGGTCTTCCTCATTTCTAGTAATCTATAATATTCTCTTAGATTAATATTTAGCACTCCCTCTTAATCTAGAAAATTCATAAACTCCAAGCATGCCTCTAAACTTGATGAACTTTTCAACTGAAATTGGCTTTGTGAACAGATCGGCGAGCTGCTCGGTCTTGTAGAGTTCTAACTTGATCTCACCTTCGTCCACAAGCTTTCAGATGAAGTGATGTTGGATTTCTATATGCTTTGTGTGGCTATGGAACACTAAGTTCTTGGTTATGGCAATTGCAAACATGTTATCACAATAAATTTTAGTTGGAGTGTTCATACCTTGATGAAGATTATTCAGGATCCTCCTTAGCCAAATAGCTTCACAAGATGCACTGGTGTCTACCATATACTCTGCTTCAATAGTCGAAAGTGCTACACTTTTTTGCTTCTTTGATGCCCATGAAATTGCCATGGAGCCAAGAAGAAAAACATAACTGCTTGTACTCTTTTGATCATCGGTGCTTCTAGCCCAATCACTAGCAGTGTAGTCAACTAAGTTGCAATCTTCCTCAACCTTGTAAAAGATCCTATAATTTTTCGTGCCCTTGACGTATCTCAAAATTCTCTTCGTAGCATTGAAGTGAACTTTGCTTGGGTTGCTCATGAATCTTGAAATAATGCTAATAGCATGTACTGTGTCTTGCGTTGTGTTTGTGAGATAAATTAATGAGCCCATTAGGCTTCGATAGGTTGTCTTGTTTACCTTATCATTTCCATCTTCCTTCGATAGCTTCTCATTCATTGCCATTGGTGTGGATAATGGCTTGTAGTCATTCATGTTGAACTTCTTCAACAGATCATCTGAATATTTTTCTTGAGAGATGAATATTTGGTCTAAGATGGATGAGCAACATTCTTCCCTTTGTCCCTCATTGAGGGCGCAATTACTTGAGATGAACGTTGTGGATGGTCTGACATCTATCATACAAAAGAATCATTAATTAAGCATAAATTAGCAAGAATATAAATTAGCTAATCCCTAAATCCTAACCCTAGATCCCCAAACTCTAAACTCTAAACCCTAACCATAACCTTAAACCTCAAATCTCAAACCCTAAACCCCAAATCATAATTCCTAAATCACTAAACCCCTAAAACCTAAACCCTATACCCTAATCCCAAACCGTAACCCTAACCTATAAACCTCAAACCCTACCCCTAAACCTTAACCTTAACCTTTAAACTCTAACCCTAACCTTAAACCTTAAACTCTAAACCCTAAATCACTAAACCACTAAAACCTAAACCCTACCATTAAATCCTAACTCTAAACCTTGAACCTCTAAATCCTAAATTCTAACCTTAAACTATAAACCCCTAAACCCTAACCTTAAACCCCAAATCCTAAACACTAACCTCTACCTTTATCCGTAAACCCTAAATTCTAAATCCTAAGCCCTAAATCATAACCCTAAACCCTAACCTTAAATCCAAAACTACAAACCCTAAACCCCTAACCACTCAACCATAAACCAAAAATTCAACAATCTCCCCTAATATTTGAACAATCAAGGAAATCAAAATTCCAGAGAATTACAGAGGAACCTAAAACAAAATGATATTTTATTCCATAACTAAAAATTACACAACTATATAGATAAAAACACTATATCAATTGGCAAAATTACAAAACTAATTCTACACCATTTAAAAAATTCATTCAAAATTCCAGAATTATTCCACATCAAGCATATAACAAAAACCCTACCTAATATTAACAAATGATATCAAATTCATTATCAATTTCACTACCCAAATTCATCCATCAACCTACACTATTCAGCTACATCCGAAATAACTCCTATACTATCTAAAATAAATAATAAACATTCTAAACAGCTAAAACAGATAATATTCATGGAAATTGACAGAAAATTACAATAGAAAAAACATAAAAATTCATACACAAGAGAGGGATAGTAGAACTTACCTCAATGAGCTAAAAATCCAAAAATAGATTTAGTAAACTGGCTTCAGAGGTTATGTGCTGCAAAACCCGAGGAGAGGGAGAGAAAATGATGGAGAAAGGTCCGGGAAGAAAGAGAGAATCGAGGAGAGGGAGTTTGGAGAAAGTTTGAAGATGGAGGTTGCGGCTGCACAAGGAAGATAAAATGCAAAATTTCTCATGGGCAAAAAACCCTAAAATCAAATTTTAAATGAAACGGTGCGATGTGTATTTCTCATGGACTTTCTCACAAAGTTAATATTCCGTGAGAAAGTCTGTGAGAAATTTTGATTTTTCTCACGGACATAGTTAGTGAGAACATTGGACACAATAATGATGACATATGGGATGCATTTTCTCACGGACATTCTCTCGAATTTTTCTCATGGACGACTGCTAACCGTTAAAATTCGAGAGAAATTCTGTCAGAACTAGAGATGTTTTCTCACGAAATTTTGTTACAAGAAAAAATTTTGTGAGAAATTTCCTATTTTCTTGTAGTGTTTGCACCTTATGACGCTAGTTCAAGCGAATGGTTACCAATTTAATTTTATGTCATCTAGCATTGTTAAATAAAATCGATGCTTTATTTGAGAAATTGTTTTAAAATTTGTACTTTTAAATGCCTCACTTTGTTGTGCATATTGTCAAAAGTGACAAATGACAGTGACATGAGAGAATGACAAAATGCCATTATTTTTGGAACAATATACACAACCTAAAACAAGCTCAAATTGTTATAGATCTTGTAAATTTGTTCTTATCTATTATTTATAAGAAAAATATTTTTATGTATTAATTTTAATTATTAGTCATTGTCAGTACTTCTGGAAAAATCTATATAGTAAATCCTTAGGAGTATTGGGTAAAGATATTGATCATCCTCACAATCCTCTCCCAATCTATTGCCATAGACAATGTTTAACTCTTTTAAAAAATTAGAATAAATGAAAAACATAAGACAAAAATATTTTTAAAAATATAATAGTTGCAAATGCATAAAAATAATAGTAATATTGGAGATTTCATAAGTGTCACTAGTGCTTTTCACAAAACAAGGAAATTTCCCATCATCTTAGGAATGTTAAAAAATATTGTCACCACGATTATCTCCTAACTTATTTTGTCGTTGAAAATAAAATTATTTCATTTGCAAGGTAAAACTAAAAAAAGATCATGATAATATAGCACATAGGATAAACAAAAAGTGATAAAAACACGTGCACATATTCAAGAAAATAATAATTGGACTTAATTAGTAAACAACACATAATGTGCATATTACAAGTGGGCCTTTGATCAAAGCAAGCCGAAAAGAGACTAACACTAATACTAGACCCAATCCAAATAGTACTAAAACAAATAGCTAAGAAAATAAAAAAGGTAATTTGGACCGATAGCTCACCTCATGGGCCTGGTCCAGCAAGGCAAGGAAAAAACAAATTGGACTTAACAGCCACTACTAGTTAACAGAAATTTAATGACCTAAAAGCCGAAAGAAAATAAATAGCACTACTTCAAGGCTGCGAAGAAGCAAATAAACATAATAAAGCTCAAGAACACATTAACCCAAACTAGTAAATAAGAAAGGAAAACAAAATGGGCTCATAAAAAAGTAAATAAATGACAGCAAAGCCCAAAAACCAATCAACTCAAAATAGTAAATGAAACAAAATAAATAAAAAAAAGGGTGAGTCCAGGGTCTAAATAATAATTAGTCCAATAAAAAAACATAAATAAAGAATTAACTAGCCCATGTTGCAATAACAATCAGCCCAACAAAAGTAAGAATTAGGAAATTAAAATAAATAAAGGAAACGAGAAAAACATGAAAATGAAATAGGAGAAATGATTTGATCCACCGCCAGTGGACTTCAGTTTACACTAGCAGTGGATTAAATTGCGACACGTGGCAAACTCAATTATCTTCTGCTTCACACCATTTCCTCTCATCTTGTCCTTCTTTTTCGTAACTAAAAAAAAGAAAAAACTCTCCTTTGGCCTTTTATGAAAAGAACATACTCTTGCTTGTCTTTAATGAAGATTGCAAGCTCTGTCTAGCGAGCACCGCCGCCATGAAAATCGCCAACATTGTGGGTGAGTCCGAAAATGGGGAAATTAGTATTTAGGTTTTGAAGCAGAATGGTTGCGATGGAGGGGAACTCAGTGACATTGGATGAAGCCGTGTAATGTAGAAGAGCTTTGGCAACGGAAGAGAGAAGAGCAAAGGTGGCGGCAAAGGGGGACTTGGTGGCGGAGGTGGGGAAGGTGGTGTTGACGAGAGTGAGATGGGAAAGGGAAGGGTGTAACAGATGTTGCTCTTCATTTTCTCTGTGAGTGAACGAGAGAGAGAGAGAACATAGAAATATTTTGTTTCTTTGGTCTCTCTCAGTTTTTCTCTTTGGTGGAGAGTCTGGAAACTAGAGTAGAGTATGAGTAATTGCACTATATCACAAATAGGCGGTCTCTGTTATTTGGATGAAAAGCTGAGAAGATTTTTTTTTTCTTTTTATGTTTTTTTCAGTTAATAACCGAAACGGAAGGAGAAGAGGAGAGGAAGTGGCGTGAAGCAGAGGTTAATCGAATTTGTCATGTGTTGCAATTTGGTCCATTGCTGGAGTAAACTGAAGTCTACCTGCTGTGGACCAAATAATTTCTCAATGAAAGAGAAGGGAGTCGCACACAAACGTGCAGCACTCATCCTCTTCCACTCATCTCTGAAACCCATAAGAAGAAACAAGCCACTGCTTCCCTAAGTGGCAGATTTAAGGTGAGAACTTCACACCCTCTCTCTCTCTTAAAAATAAGATTTGGGGATGGGCTTGGTGGAACCACCGGCACTGACGGAGCCACCTTGCCATGGATTTGATTTTTCGTTGGCAAGAAAGATTGGTTCTTCCTCTCTGTAGCTCCTTTGTTTTGGAAATTTTTTTAGGTTGTTGCTCATCTAAAAACAATGAGGGAGTGGGAAAGGGTGGAGGCGGCGCCACCACTCTCTCGCTCAGAAGGCAGATAGGAAAAAAAAAAAAAGAATGGGCAAGAATGCATGTTTTGTGCTCCGTGGGTGGTGTGAGTACTGAAAGAAAGAAAAAAAATGTGAGAGTTAGTGAGTAGAGTACTGAAAGAAATAAAAAAAATGTGAAATGAGTGAGTAGAAAATATACCCAAATGAGGTTCCTTCCCTTTCTTCTTGTCTTTGCATTCTACTTGGAGCACATAGAATGTTATTAAAAAATTTGAATTTAAATTTAAAAACTCTGATTTTCTTTGTTGAATTTTGACAGCATAGCAGATGGAGCAGAGGTGAGGTGCCCCGCTGGTGTATTCTCGGGTGGTGAGGCGCTGCCGCTGGCTATTGCGTGTACCCTATTACAACAAAACAGAATTTTTTTGTTATTTTTTATTTTATTTTTATGTGTAAATATTAAATAAAAATTTTGAACCTATATAGTGTAAATGGGCCAGTAGGCCAAGCCTAAGAAAACATTAAAACGAAATCAAACTAAATAAATGGAAAAAGAAAAAAAAATGATTAAATCAATTAAAATAAAAGTGATTTAATATAAAAAATAGAGTCTAATCAAACTAAAACAAAATTGGGTATCAACACTTATTAGATTGCTCCACGCCTCCTCTGTATTTTAGCTTTATTTGCAGCTTTAGCCAAGAAAGATCTTCTATAATACCATGTTCTAAAGCTCATACGTCATTCCCACTTTAACTAGACGCTTGTGAGGGATTTCAAACACTTTGTCAGTATCTCTCAAGTTGTTCTTCAAGAAACTGTAACAATAGTCTATTAAAATCCTCTTGTATAAAGAAGCTCCTTGGGCAGCAATCACCTCAGTTTCACCAACCAAGTGAACAACACCTACGTTAAATGCTTTCTCAACTACCTGAACCTCTTTTTCCACATTCTCCTGCTGCTTTGCTTCATCAAAGACTCCTTTACTACTCTGCAGCATTTTGTGGGAAATCAAAGATTCATGAGCAATATGTTCCTTCAAATTGTGAATTAGCACATCTTCGAAAGGATAGTCTTTGTCATTGCGTGTATCAGTGTATCCATATCTTACAACACAATGGAACACATTAAGTTGTTTTGGCTGTAACTGGCGAAAGGAAAACCTCTCTTCTATGGCAACTTTACTAATAGGTAATGACTTGATGCACACAAAGACAAGAACGGAGTGCAATGCCGGCACATTTTCCACATAATGCTTGAAAATGGGTGGGATGCTTTGAGGAAGCTCTGAGTAGAACATGGCCAGACCAGGTATTCTACAAAACTCTGTATCAGTGAGAATCTTTTCAACCGTTTCTGAAGAAATCTTATTTTCCAACTCATGATAGTACTTCTTTCGGTGCACGGCGTTCCAAACGTACATGATGAACATTAGTACCGCAGCAAAGGCAAGAGGAAGATAACCTCCTTGATCAAATTTGTATAGAACTGAGCTTAAATAGATAAGCTCCACAAGGCCAATGGTAAGGACATAGAAGAGCACCAGAAATGTGTTGGTCTTCCATATCATGAGCATGATTAGCGTGAGAAAACAAGACGTAAGGAACATCACAAACACCACCGCTAGGCCTGCATGTGCATCCACAAATTAAATTACCCATTAATTAGAATTTCCATAGTCAATAATATTAATCTTTCACTCATTAACAAATTAATTAAGTTGAGCATGTATATAAAAATAGAGTGGGTTACATTACCATAGGCATTCCCAAGTGTTATGGTGTTTTTGAAACAAACAGTGACCACAACACAAAGTATCATAAGGACGTAGTTAATTTCAGGGATGTAAACTTGTCCTGGAAACTTGGCCGATGTATGTACAACTTTGACACGAGGAAAACATCCTAGGGTGAGGGATTGTTGGATTATAGAAAAAGTCCCAGAGATCAAGGCTTGAGAAGCTATCACTGCTGCCAGAACAGCAATCACAAACATTGGCCAATATACAGGCCCTGCAAAAAGTACACGCACATAACTCAAAATTAAGATCTCTATTGTGATTCATGTTTAGGAATTGGGATGATATATGGGGTTTCTTTTGCTTATAAAAGTTGATGCATGACTTTAATCAATTAGTACGTAGTGAATAGTAACATTCAAATTCAATTACCAGGTATGGATTTGAAGAAGACATCTGCAATATCTTCACTATGTTTGCGGAGATAGGCTGTTTGTCCAAAATATGCTAATACGATACTTGGGTATGTCAAACCACACATACTTATTTGTATGGACTTTACTGAAAAATGACCAACATTAGCAAACAACGCCTCAGCTCCTGCAAAAAATTTTCACTCATTCTTGAGGTTATGGCTAGGACAGCACAAAATCCATGAATGCAAAATCTAAAAATGATTAGTGGGTTAAATATTAATTGCACAAAGTAAAAAAAATAAAAAAATTGCACATTTGAACCTGTTATTGACAGCACTGTGCCACCAAGAGAAATCCAAGCTTCTTTCTTGTTCCTCTTGAAGTAGTCTACTATGAACTTTGGGTTTAATGCTTTAATAACTGATGGATCATGCTTGACGAAATTGTAAATACCAATGAGTCCGATACAAAAAAACCATAAAGTGAGAATGGGAGCAAAAGCGTAGCCCACTCTATCAGTCCCAAATCTTTGAACGACAAACAGCAAGATCAAGATTATTACAGATATCCAAACAATCTTATCTGTTAACAAACAAAAATAACATGCATCAACTTAAGATTTATTACTAAACCATAGCTAACAAATTTGAATAGAATACTGCTTTCCCCTAAAAGCATTATATCTATGCTTTACTTGTGGGCAAGAGCACACACCTTCTGTCATTGAAGCTGTAGCTTCCTTGAGCCCTCCCACAGCAGATAAAACTGCAGGAAATGAATAATTTATTATGTTTGAATTATTTGCAAGTGACGGAGGACAGCATAAGTGGTCCAAAGTAACTCGATTTTCTAACTCTTGTCCTTCACAATTTTACATAACTATAGCAAGGTAACTTTCGCAATGGGCATATAAAGTTATTAAAATATGTATTTTGAAATATATATAGAGATCTAACAAGCAAAGTAACTCTAGCAATGTGCATATGATTTTATTGAAAGTATATTAATTTTAAGATATTTAATTTAGTAAGGTAATAAACAATAAGAAAATAAAAGGTGTGAAATAAATAAAAAACGTGACTAACCAGAGATGCAAGGAGTAAGAACACCATCGCCTATGACCATGGAAGTACCAAGCATCGTGATAAACAATAGAAAGTACTTGGCAAATTCACTCTTCTCAAGCGAAGACTTGATGGTTTCAGCCAACTTGCCTCTTTTCCTTTCATCCAGTAAAGGGAGGTTATAATTAGACACATTGGCGTCTTCTGCTTGATTATTGGGGATTAATCCCACTTTCGCATAACGGCATATAAGAGAGTACAACGCAAACGTCCCTCCTGCATGCATGCATTCGTTCATGTAACAATCAACAAAACATTAAAGTAACAATTCAGTAGCAAACTCAACTCACAAAGTCACAATAATTGAATTACCATCGCCATTATCAGTTGCCCGTAAAACGATGAAAACGTACTTAACGACAGGTAAGAGAGTGATGGTGTAGAAGATGATTGAAAGAGCTCCCAAAATGTCATCTTCATGGGCGAAACCATTAGGGAAAACGCCGGGAAGCACGTAAAGTGGTGAAGTTCCGATATCTCCATAAACAATCCCTATGCTTTGAAAAGCTTACTGTAAAACTGCTGTCGTTGGCAAGGCTTGCCGGTCTACACCGAAACTACTCCTTCCGCCACCTGCTTCCTCCATTTTGTGCAAAGAGTCTAGCTTGGGGACCAAAATTACAAACCCCTTATAATATTAAGTGGGCTCACGTGCAGGTATCCTATTTACAGCGTCAGAAACAAGAGGTTTAGCACATTTCATGCTTCGAACAGTCTGCATGCCATTTAAACTTACTGTCCAGGCTAGCCTTTCTCATATCACCTTCAATTAGTAGTAAATGGTAATACATACCCGTTTAATGCTTCATCTACAGCTTGCATCCACCAAATGCTCATCTGTTAGGTGTTACTTAAAATAGCAGTCAATCGTAAAACTACTTTTTGTTTTGTGCCAATTCATTCTTGATTGGCCATCTCATCCTACTTTTATTTATGTATCTGCACTTTGTTTCACTTTCTTTATGCCCAAGTCATGGTAAGCAAACAGAGTTACATTTTTACCACAGTCATGATTAAGTATTTAATTATCAATGTCGTGAACACAATACTAAATTGTTTTATGCTCTCCAATTTGTTTGAATTCATTGTAAATTTTTGCAAAACAAAAGAATATTATTAATGCTATTAACATAAGACAACACATAATTCTTTGCAGCCCCATTAACAGAGGAATATAGACAGATGCTAAATAATTAATACTGTGGGAATTTCCAAAAGAAAAATCTTTCACATAAATAATTGAAGGCATATTAAATTGAAAATACTATGTAATTATTTTATTTATATTTAAATATAATAATCACGTACTAAAGTTTTTATAGTTTAAACCAATGTAAACTTCTTTATTTAGTATAATACATACTAAAATCCACACAGAAGAACAGCACAAATCCCACATAATTTATTTTGATTACAAAAAAAAAACCATGAAAATTAAATCCCTTAAATAGAAGAAACACCAGTCTTCAGTAGAGAAACACATTTTAGGCACCACCTCTGACTTACCCCCATTTACTCCTGTCTATTAACCCTACCAAGCAGATGCAACAGCATCAGCCCATAAGATCACACAATCAACCAACACTCCTCTTTCTTATGCATCACTCAATTCATTGTTCACTCTCTCACACTCGTCAATTAGAAATGGAACACCTCAAACTAACATGCACAGATCTATTATATAAATTTATTTTCTAATTTTGATGCTCAGCAACAATCCCTCCACCAGCCACACTTACGCTTAATAGCTTCATTAGAATTTTAAAAATATTTTAAAAAATAAATGTCTCCAACTCCCAATAATAATAGGATATATACCTTCACTTCTTTTCAGTACCGTATTTATTTCTCATATGAGAATGAGCTCTATTTGATAGATCAAGGAAAAAAGGTTTCAAATTTTTCTAATAATGGGGTATGAGAATATAGTATAGCATCATATATTATATAAGAACAAATCTATATTTACAAAGATCATCAAGAAGATATATTTAGAGTAACACAGGTATCAGATGATTCACCATATTTTCATTGAAATTCAGAATAGAAGCCACATTTCCACATCGATAACAGTAATGAGATGCAGATCATACCTGCAAAAATTCAAAGAAAACTCTGCTGAGCTCTTAATTTTCAAAGAAGACTAAAATTTAAAAGTTAAACAAAATAAAAGTTTAAAACTAATTTAAATAAAATCAATTTAATTTTTTAAGTGAAAAGGGCAAAAAGAAGAAGGCCTTTATAATGAAATATATATTTAAGGCCTTCTAGCACGAGCTGGTGTGCTCGACAAACAAGATCAAGATTATTTGTGATTCACATGCATCGAAAATAATGCAACTGTATGATGGCAAGTAGGGGTGTTCATAACCCGACTAACCCATAACAACTTGACAAAACCAGACAATTTTGATTTCAATCCAATGGTTATAGATGAAAGGTAGACGAAATCGGATGGCTGAAATTTAAGATTTCAGTTTGGACCGGTTGGTTCGGTTTTCACTAAGTAAAACCGAATAAAACCAATCCAACCGAGTAGTGTAAGGGATTTTTTTCCTTCATTAAACAGTGCATTCAACATTGGGGGGCAACATTCTTTCGCAAACTCAAAGGGGAGAATTCATTTCACACTTTCATAGTTCATTTGCTTCAGAAACCCATTGAAAGAGAAGGCATACGTGAGTCACCAATCTTGGAGCACGCTCGAGTTTCTGAGCTTGTGAAGTTTTCTTCGAATCAACCAGCAGTTCAAACAGGTAAGGTCATCAAACATTCTAATCTAGATTGTAGGTTGTATTAGTGAGTTAGGGTTTGTTTCTATCTCATCATCAATTTAGGGATTTCAAATTTTTTTGGGTTTGTTTGTTTGTCTCTGTTTTGGGTTTCAGTAGGCGTTGGAATTGGATAGTGAATACATAATTGATTACCTGTTTGCTTAGATTTACTTATGGTCTCATCAATTTGGAAGTTAGGGTTTTTCTCTTGACCTGTTATGTGTCTTTGCCTTTTCTCTGTTGTATTCTTTTCTTGCTTTGGCGATGGATTAACCACCACAAATTCATCTTTTTTGCTCTATCTCCTCTCCTCGACTTGACTCAGAAATATTTGAACCCGAATCTAAAGAAACTTTTTCTTCATCTTCTTTCTTCCTAGACACAGTCTCATGAGCTTTATTCTCTACTGAAACTGATGAGGTCAACTCCGATTCCTCCTTGCCGCTAAGGGAGAACTCGGCAAAAATCTCTGGGTCCATCTCCAAATTAGGCAAGACATCTCCATCGTTGATACCCACGAAGAGATCATCAAAATTGATACGCAGTTACAAAGGAACAGGTCATGGACAGGTAACCACAACTATATCTAGGTTTTGTTCTTGCATTTCTGCATGGCTCTTGGTCCTGAAATAAACCCAAACAAATTTGATAAGAGAAATATTAAAGCTAGTTTGATTACTTTCTACCAAGTAATAAATTAATTAACTATTTTGTTCTGTGAAGGAATTTTTGGCGCAGCAATTATGAAAGAATGTTTTATATTTTGGTTTATTTATCTATGAATTCATTATGGATAAGCTTATAGTTGAATGACTGAGATTATACCTCTGTGTATAAGTAGAGCTTTTCTCTTCTTTCCACTGTTTTTGCTGAAAGTAGTGAATAGAGCTCAACTTTTGTAAACTCATATAAGTATGTATTGGGTTGTGAAAATTAGCTTTAAGGCATGCTTTTTCCATGAACAACCAATTGAGACTATTCATTTGTTTTGGCACAGAAAACCACAAACACACAATATCTTTCACACAATATATGTAGTCTTACAGACATAGAGAGAAATAGATAGAGTTTAGAGATATGGGTAAGGGAGAAGAGGTTTAAAGGAGTTTAAGACCCGCTAAAGCATCAAGAAGAATGGATTTTCTAGACCCAGAGGGACCCATAATAGCCATGATCTTGTTAGGCTCAGCATTTCCACTTAACCCATTCAGCAACCTTTTACTGTTTCCATTGCCAAAATTTGGCAAAACCACACTCAAATCTTCCCACACCAGATACATCCCCATCTCATCTCTCCCTTTTGTAATTCTTATCTAATAAACAATTAGGAATTAAGGGTCACTATTCACAAAATTATTATGGTTTCTGGTGAGCATGTTACTGTGGGTAGAAAATACTGTTATCAAACATGCAAAGAACAATAATGCTGAGTACACATAATGGAGAATATAGAAAGTGAATAATGAATGGAGAAGTGGCTTTACCATGCATGTGAAAGGATTCCCTTTAGTCATAGTGGAGTAAATAGGTGCAGTAACAATCCTCACCTAACCTGCTAAATATTAATTGAGTGATTAATTTGAATAAAAATGTTAACAGCAATTAGAAACTGCTTCTTCTGACTCTTTCTTATGGACAAGTTTTATTGTTTTCAATTAGAAAGAGGTAATTGGGAAAAAATAAAATTAGAGAGTTTCAGTCAAGTTATTACTACTACTAGTATCAAACATGTAAATGCATACTTATATTATGTCCCATATAGACCCCTTTTTTTGTGTTTGGGCATGCATGCTTGTGGGCCTTTGTTGTAATTTTATTGTGACAGTTTTGTATAGGAGAAAATAAAACACTGATAAGGCTTTTAACCTGTAGGTGATTTACTCAAGTTTTTAGATATTTCTTCTACAAAAAGTCTCTTGGTAACTACTTATGGCAAGTTATAGCCACCTCTTGGAAAGCATCATTTAAAGGTATGCTGTTTGGGGTTATTGCCTATGAGTTTGTTGGTGATTTTTAATTGAGTATAGAACATTTACTATCTTAATACCTAGGTTACCTTTGTAATGTGTTTGTGATGTTAGAAAATGCAAAGTAATATTTTATTCATCTTTTCAGATTGTAGATGGTATATTAGTCTTACTAACTATTGGTAGTGAAGCTGCTGAGAAGAAATTGATTCATCTTGGAGCAGTTCAAAGAATTATAGAGTTGTTGTTTGAGTAAGTTTAGTATTTCTATTATCTTGCCATAAGAGTCATTTGATTCCATGTTGTAAGTTTAATTATGTTTTATTTATGTTCAAAGGATTCTATTTGATTGTTGTGCTTATTGTAAAAATCATTATTTATATAGTATATGAATTATATGGTAACATAATATATCAGTCCACGTTTAGGTTGAACTGGTTTGGCATTGCAACAGATAAACCACTGGTTTGGTTACTAATATTTGAAAACAGAATATCTGTGTCTGCTTAGTTGTGGTTCATAATTGTTTTATGTGTCTACTAATTCTGGTTCTATTTTACTGTTTTATGTGACAAAGTTGCAAATTTCTATAATTGTTAATGGGTTTTATTTCACTTGATTCTTCTATTTTTTTTAATGTTTAGTTTTGTTTAATTCTGGCTTTTCCTTGTGCATAGTGTAATTCTATTTTGTTTTATGTATCATTATTGTAAGGCTAAGGACTGTTGTTAATGGTTGGTTCATCTGTCCCTCCTCTAGTGGATGCAGCAAAGAAACCACTACGTCTAAAGAGGGCAAAAAGGAGGCCTCCTGCAAGTGGCAAGAGGCAAACATCGGTTGCTTGGGACCATTTCACAGAAGTCCCCAACAGTGAGGTAACACATCTTACTGCTGCCTACAATTATTGTGGAAAACGGTATTGCTCTGATACTAAACTAGATGGGACCTCAAATATGAATGCTCACCTAAAGATTTGTAGCAAGTATGCATATGCATTGTTAAATGACCCTAAACAAACAGTGTTAAATTTTGTGCCTAAAAAAGATAGGTCAAGAAGTATTAAGATTGCACCTCAACTGTATAACTTGGAAGAAGTTAGGAAAGCACTGCCTGTGTTTGTTATTGTGGATGAGCAGCCATTTAAGATGATTGAAGGTGTTGGGTTTATAAAATTTATGTGCTAAATTACAGCCTCAGTTTCATGTTCCTTCACGTATTACCCTTGCAAGAGATTGTTATCAAATGTATTTGGATGAAAAGACTAAGTTAAAGGCTTATTTAAGTTCTAATTGTGTCTAGGTCTGTATAATTACTGACTATTGGACTTCTTTACAAAACTTAAGTTATATGACAGTCACTGCACACTTTATTGATAAAGAATGGACCTTACAAAAAAAAATTTTGAGCTTTAGCTTGATTCCTAACTATAAGGGTAACACTATAGATAAACACATTGAAAGTTGCTTGAATGAATGGAGTCTTCATAAGCTATTCACTGTGACTGTTAAAAATGCCTCTAGCAATGATGTAGTCATCTCTTACTTGAAAAAGAGGCTTAATACAGTTAATTAAGGGATGAATGGTGAATTTCTGCATATGCATTGTTGTGCTCATATTCTTAATCTAGTTGTTAATAAGGGATTGAAGGACTTACATATGTCAATTTCTTCTATACGTAATGTTGTAAGATATGTGAGGTCTTTTCCTTCTAGACTAGCAAAATTTAGGGTCTATGTTGATAATGCCCACATAGAGTGTAAGAGAATGATTTGTCTAGATGTTCCAACTAGGTGGAACTCAACCTATCTTTTGCTAGTGGCTACTGAGAAGTTTCAAAAAGCATTTGAAATTTTAGACGATGATGACCCTAATTTTATAGATCACTTTGATGAAAAAACCCTTAGTCCACCTACTTTGGTTGATTGGAGCAATTCTAGGAGCTTCATTAAATTCCTCAAACTTTTTTATAATGTAACAATTGTTTTATCTAGTTCATTATATGTCACATCAAATACTGCATATCATCAAGTTGCCATGATTCAAAATGCTTTGATTGATTTATCTAAAGTCCAAGATCCTATGTTAGGACATATGGCTAGTGATATGAAGAAGGAATTTGACAAGTATTGAGGTAATGGGACTAATATGAATCCACTATTGTTTATTGCTAGTGTCTTAGACCCTAGGTATAAGCTGATTTTTATTAAATGGGCTTTTAATGAAATATATGAAGATCCTATAGTTTCTTATGACTTACTAGAAAAGGTTAAAGATCAACTTAATCGATTTTATGAATGGTACTCGGTTATGTATTCTAAGCCTACAGAAACAGCTCTAGATGAGTGTTCTAATGTTGGGGCAAGTAGTAGTCAAGACAGTAGTCAGCTGTCCACTTTCGAATCGAAGGCAGCGACATTCAAAAGCCATTTGAAGGTCCTAAATAGAATGGATGCCAAGAATGAGTTGGAGAAGTACTTGAACGAAGCTTGCATTGAGGAGGATGATAATTTATGTGTTATGGGTTAGTGGAAGACCAATGCATTTAGGTTTCCAGTCCTCTCACATATTGCTAGGGATGTTTTAGTTGCTCCTGTATCCACTGTTACGTCTGAATCTGCATTTTGTACAAGTGGCAGAGTTCTTGATGTGTTTAGAAGCTGTCTTTCTCCAAAGACAGTGGAGATGTTAATTTGTTGCAAAAATTGGTTGAGATTGAAATTGTTTGGCTATGAAAATTATGAGTTCAATGGTCAAGAAGATGAAAGCTATGAGAAGCTAGAATCAGGTATTCATTCATAGCTCAATTTTTTTTGTTTGATTTTTCTTTGTCACTGCATTTCATATATTTTCTTTCATTGTTGTTGTTCTTTGAAATTCTGTAGAAGTGGTTGTTGCTGGGAACATGATTCATGTTGCTAGAGCTGCTGGAGCTGTTAGAGGACAAGGATCTCAAAAACAGCCAATGGTTTTTGATTGATAAGGTTAGGTTTGTGTTTTATATCTCACTGAAATTTTTTATAAGGTATAACTCCATTGCTGGGTACTTATTTTAATTTTATTAGCTTAATTCTGGGTTTTATTTTATAAATTGCAGGCATTTATTGGTATTTTGATAAATATAGAAATGGCAGCTTAAGACTGGTAATGGCAGCTTTCAATTTCTTTTGATAGTAGATAAACTTGAGCATGCTCCAAGATTGGCGACTCGCATATACCTAAATATGGAAATAGCAGCTTAGGACTGGTAATGGCAGCCTTCAATTTCTTTTGATAGTAGATAAACTTGAGGTTGCTCCAAGATTGGCGACTCGTGTATGCCTTCTCTTTCAGTGGGTTTCTGAAGCAAATAAAAAAGTGTGAAATGAATTCTCCACTTCGAGTTCGTGAAAGAATGTTGCCCCCCAGTGTTGAACCCATCGTTTAATGAAGGAAAAAAATCTCTTACACTACTCAGTCGGATCAGTTTTATTTGGTTTTACTTAGTGAAAACCAAACCAACCGGTCCAAACCAAAATCTTAAATTTCAGCCATCTGATTTCGTCCGCCTTTCATCTATAAATGTTGGATTGGCATCAAAATGGTCCAGTTTGGTCGGGTTGTTATGGGTTAGTCGGGTTATGAACACCCCTAGTAGATAATATCTACTAGATATTTGTAAATATGGTTTTGGGATTTTTGGTGAACACTGAACTGCAAGTGTTATACGGATGTCTCTTTTGGGTTTTTGGGTAAAGGCATAGGCATGTAAGTTTTTTATCCATGTGCTTTGTTGCTAGTCTGCTATATGCTTTACTGCTAGTTTTTTTATGTAATTGTAGCACTGATGTAGTGCTCAAAATTAGAAAATATGTCATTTTTTAAGTACATATGCTTCCATTTGAATGAACTACCAATCACATGTACAAAGTTTTATTTACAAATGAAATTTCATTCTTGTCTGCTTTTATTTCTTCAATTTTGTCATGTACAATAGACCATTTTGTCATTTTTTTAATTGTTTTAGGCTATCATTTTTTTGGAATTGGATATTTTTTGGGCTAATTGCTGTTGTTATTTCAATTGGGCCAGAGTTGGCCCATACAAAATCTATAACAGTTTCTTCAAAAAAACAAAAAGTCTGAATCCGGCACAATCCAAATAAACCTGCCCAATCCACCTGAAACCGATTCTATCGGTTCTGTCACTGCTTTGGTTGGTGATGGGTTAACACAATGCCAATTTTAACACACTCGGCCGGATGAAAAAAAGCTCCAAACCGACCGAATCTGATCAATGAACAAGCCTAATGGCAGGAAACATTCAATTCCATAAACAAGTAATAATTGACTTGCATTACTTCAAAAGTCACAAAATAATGAAAATAGAATAATGAGAAAGAAATACAACTTTATTGTATGAATAATTTGTGAATAATGCTTTACAACTCACCTATTTATAGTGCTAAGATTACACCAATGATAAGGATAAAACTTTTAATGATAAAAATACAATTTTACTAACTTATAAGATAAACTCAATCATAATAATAAATTATTAAGAATCTAGATTAACATCAACATCTGGATCCAAAAAGCAGATGAGCTCCACGGGGACTTACTGCACATGTTTCAACGTCTTGAGGATGACTCCACATAAGATCACAAAATGGTCCATCATGTGGCATTTCACAGTTCCTTTCAAAGACCTTATCTGCCATAAAAGGTTTTACTACTATATATATGCTTATACTAGATATTTTCATTTTTTAAAAAATAGTAACATAAACAATATTTTAATGATACACATAACAACAATAATAATCCCCATAATAAGGTAATAGTCAAAAGGTGCTGCCAAAGGCTTTTCGGATTAAATTGCTCATAAAAGATATAGAAAATGATTTTTCTTTTTTTTTTTTAAAAAAAAAAAGGGTTCCAATTATGGGTGAAAATGTTCATTTAAACAAATAGTATTTTCTTCTCTAGGGGCCTAGAAATGTTGAACTATAAGATTGAAATCTAATATATCAGCTAGTAGATGATATTATGTATGATGTTGCTTACTAGTTTGAATAAGTTTGAAATAGTTTATGACTGGTATGGATTAAGTATAGGCTTATATTAGTAACTTTTATGTATATATAGCTACTAAAGTGAATGAGAAAAGCTAAATATAAGAACAATATTTGCTGAATACAAGTTTTTAGTTTTTTTTTTTTTTGCTCTTCTTCCTCTAAGATTCCTCCTCTGATTATTCTAACAAGAAAGAAGCGGGGGCCGAGGGAGAGCCATCAATTTATGTTTACATATACACATTGTTGATACAAGCACATATAAAGTTACACACAACATATAATGTATTAATTAAGAGACAAAGCAAAGTAACCTATATATGAATGCAATGTGGAACAAAGCATACTCTAACAAACAAGATGTAATTGTAATGGGTTCAAAATACATTTCTATGTAGACATTGTCTAAACTTAGAACAACATTGTGTTTGACCAACAACAAAGAAGGAGCTAGAGAACTTGATCAATGATCCGAATGTCAGGAGCATAGTTACCAGGAACGTGATGGTAATTGAGGCAATGAAGGTTAAAGAAGGCAGAGATGGGACATGAATGAAAGGGAGAGAGAATATGAATGCTGAAGGAAGTTGGTAACTTTTTGTTGTGTCTTTCTATTTCATTACATTGGTTTCCAAGTATTCAGCCCTATTTATAGGCCCTCTCTTCACCAACTAGACTGTATCTAGACTTTTCTGATATTTTATACAAGTTGCATATTTTTTTTTTATTTCCATTGACCTACTGCTTTTTCTAATTTCTAGACTTTTCTTTTGTTATATATATATATTTTTTTTACTGTTGCGGTTGGTCTTCCTCACTTCTAGCAATCTATAATATTCTAGACTTTTCTTAGATTAATATTTAACACTCCCTCTTAATCTAGAAAATTCATAAACTTTAAGCATGCCTCTAAACTTAATGAACTTTTTAGTTGAAAGAGGCTTTGTGAACAGATCGGCAAGCTGCTCTTCGGTCTTGCAGAATTTTAACTTGATCTCACATTCGTTCATAAGCTCTCGGATGAAGTGATGTCGGATTTTCTATATGCTTTGTGCGGCTATGGAACATTGTGATCTTGGTCATGACAATTGCAAACATGTTATCACAATAAATTTTAGTTGGAGTGTTCATACCCTGAGCCAAGTAGCTTCACAAGATGTACTGGTGGCTGCCATATACTCTGCTTCAGCAGTTGAAAGTGCTACACTCTTTTGCTTCTTTGATGCCCATGAAAGTGCCTTGGAGCCAAGAAGAAAAACATAATTGCTTGTACTTTTTTGATCATCGGTGCTTCCATCCCAATCACTATCAATGTAACCAACTAAGTTGCAATCTTCCTTTGCCTCGTACAAGATCCCATAATTCTTCGTGCCTTTGACATATCTCAAAATTCTCTTCGCGACATTGAAGTGAACTTTGCTTGGGTTGCTCATTAATCTTGAAATAATCCTAACAACATGTACTATGCATGACCTTGAGTTTGTGAGATAAATTAATGAGCCCACTAGGCTTTGATAGATTGTCTCGTTTACCTTATTCTTTGCATCTTCCTTCGATAGCTTCTCATTCATTGCCATTGGCATGGATAATGGCTTGCAGTCGCTCATGTTGAACTTCTTCAACAAATCATCTGAATATTTTTCTTGAGAGATGAATATTTGGCCAGGTTTTTGCTTCACTTGCATCCCAAGAAAGTATTTCATGAGACCAAGATTGGTCATCTCATACTCGTGCATCATGGCCTTCTTGAAGTCTTCAAGCATGCTTGGGCTTGTGCTAGTGTAGATTAAATCATCTATGTACAAGTATAAGATAAGAAGGTCATCACCTTGCATCTTCATATATAATGATGGCTTGTTTGGGCTTTTGGAGAATCTATGCTAAAGAAGATAGTTGTCTATCTTGCTATTCCATGTTGTAGGAGCTTGTTTTAGGCCATAGAGAGTTTTCTTCAAGTGATAAACCTTGTCTTCTTCTCCTTGGACAACGTAACCTTGCAGTTGTTCCACGTAAATTTCTTCTTCAATTTCTCCATTGAGAAAAACAGACTTCACATCTAATTGATAAACTTACACTTCATTTGAGTAGCTAGAGCAAGGACCATTCGTATGGTTTCCATACGTACTATAGGAGCAAAGGTTTCATTGAAGTCAATAACTAGTTATTAAGAATACCCTTTGGCAACTAGTCGGGCTTTGTATTTTTGGATTGATCCATCTTCATGGTATTTGATCTTGTAGACCCACTTTAATCAAATGATCTATTTGTCTCTTGGCTTTTCCACGAGCTCCCACGTATGGTTATTCTCGATCATCTTGATTTCTTCATCCATGTTTCTTGCTTGGCAACTTCTTCAAATTTTTTAGACTCACAAGAAAAGAATACAACATCACAAGTTTGGTAGAGATCTTGCAATGGTCGCATCTTTTTTGGAGGAGATGGAGGAGACGAGTCCAATGTGGATTCTATTTGTCTTCTACTAGGGGTTGATGGTGTTGTGCTTGGGCTTGGATCGCTTATTCTTGTCTCTTCAACTTCTCCAAAAAGTTGAATTCCATTGGTTGCATCATTGCTCCATTACCAACTTGCTATTTCATCAAAGATGACATCTCTTGAGATGATTAGCTTTCTTGATTCAGGCTTATAAAGACGATAGCCTTTTGACTCATCACTATATCTAATGAAGATACATTTCTCTCCATTTTCCTCCAATTTCTCCTAATTATCTTTTGGAATATGAGAGTAAGCAATACAACCAAAGATCTTGAAATGATCAACATTTGACTTTCTCTTGAACCAAGCTTCATATGAAGTCATATTCTTTAAAGCTTTAGTGGAGGATCGATTAAGAATATAAATGGCTATGTTAATAGGCTCTGCCTAAAAAAATTTGGGCAAATTTTTGTATTGGAGCATGGCACAAGCCATTTCAACGATTGTTCTATTTTTCCTTTTAGCAACAATATTTTGTTGAGGTGTACATCGAACAATGAACTCATTTTTTATTCCATACTCCTTGTAAAATTTTATAAACTTTTGATTATTGAATTCTTCCCCACGATCCGTTCTCAATATTTTGATATAATGCCCACTTTATTTTTCAACAAGGGCTTTGAATTGAATAAAAATGAGAGAGAGCATCAGATTTGTGCTCAATGAAATAGACCCATATCATGCGGGTGTAGTCATCAACAAAGAACAAGTATCTTTTGCCTCCAAGAGTGAGGTTTCTTGAAGGACTCAAAATGTTGGCATGCACCAATTAAAGTGGAGCTTTAGCTCTCCAAGATGTTTTGGGAAATGGAAATCTATGCATTTTCCCAAAAATACAACCTTCACAAATTTTCTTTTCAACATAAATAGATGGAAGCCCAAGCATAATTCCTTTCTGGCTCAATAGTTTGAGCCCATAAGAATTTAGATAGCCATATCTCAAATTTCATAATGTGGATTCATCCACATTTTCATATTTCAAAGCATAACTTTGCCTAAATGGCATTATCATTGAAAAAACTTTGTTAGGGGCCATTTTGATAAAAGTGACAAGTTGCCCCTTATTGGTATCATAGATGACGCACTTATCACCATCACCTAACACTTAATAAATTTTGGGCTAGGCCAAACACATAGAGAACATTATGAATGAGTTTTTGATTGTCATCTTTAGTTCTGATGGCAACAGTGCCTTTGCCTTCAAGTTTTTGAATTTTCCCATTGCCAAGTGCGACTTCAAGATACCAAACATCCATTGATTCTTGATGAGTAGAGAAAGAAAAATAAAATATTTGATCTAGGGATTCATTATTTTCTGTAAAATTAGCCTATTTTTTTTTGTCAAAACCAACAATCTTTTTCAAGATGAGTGTGCCTTTTGCACCTCTTGCATTTAAACCAGTAATCTTTTGTATCATGATTATTAATTTTCTTGCATAAATTGCAATAGGAGCTAGAGTTTCCTTTATTACTCTATTTATTTTTATAATTTCCTCTCCCCCTACCACGGTTATTAGAAGCTGCTATCTTTTTGAAGTTTTGATCATAGTTTTTATTTTTCCTATCTCCATCCTTTTTGGAGATATTCAATTTAGATTGAAATGCTTGTTTTACTGGTTGCTCAAATATTTGCATTCTATCTTCATGAGCTTTAAGAGAACTCATTAATTCCACTAGAGTAAGCTTAGAAAAATCTTTAGATTCTTCAATAGTAGCTATCACATGATCAAATTTAGGAGGAAGGCTTCTCAATACTTTTTGTGTAATTTTGTTATCTTCTATCATATCTCAATAGCTTATAATTTGATTCACTATGAGTGAGACACGTTTGTTAAATGCTTGTATTGATTCGCCTTCTTTCATTAATAAAGCATCAAAATCTCTCCATAAAGATTGAAGTTTAATAGAAATTACTTTGTCCGAGCCCTTGAATTCATTCTTGAAGATGTCCTAAGCCTCCTTTGATGTAGTCATGTTCATGATCTTCGGAAAGAGTGTCTTGCCAACAACTTGTTGTATGATGAAAAAAGCCTTTGCACCCCTTTGCATATTTTCTTCATACTCCTTATTTCTTGCTTCATCCAAAGTTGCAAGTTCTTCCATATTTTCAAGCTTTTGGTAGCCTTTTTCTACCAAACTCCACAAGCCTTGTGAGATAAACAACGTTCTCATTTGAATGCTCCAAAAATCATAAACATCTCCTTGGAATATTAGGATTGATGTTTGGGAAAAGTTAAAGGTAGATAAGTTAGGAGATGATGTAGAGGCCATAGGAGTTGATATATGGTGACAAAATGATACTTAAGGTTGAAGGATTTTAGACTTAAGGGTGACTGGATTAAAACATGGCTAGAATGTGAGTATTTTTGTGTGTTTAAGTGGATAGAATTTGAGCTATTTGGTGGCTGATTTGTGAGGTAATTGACATGGCTAGATTGAAGACTCTGATACCACTGATGGTAATTAAGGCAATGAAGGCTAAAGAAGGCATAGATGGGATGCGAGTGAAAGGGAGAGAGAAGTTGGTTTCCACGTATTCAGCCCAATTTATAGGCCTTCTCTTCATCGACTAGATTGTATCTAGACTTTTTAGATTGTTTTATACAAGTTGCATATTTTTTTATTTCCATCGACCTGCTGCTTCTTCTAATTTCTAGACTTTTATTTTTATATATATATTTTTACTGCTACAACCGGTCTTCCTCACTTCTAGCAATTTATAATATTCTAGACTTTTCTTAAATTAATATTTAACAAAATGCAGTTCATTTCAATATGCAATGCGGGAATGGAAACACAGTATATATGTCATTATAAAAAAAATATAGTTTATTGGATAATTTTCTTCAAAATACTCTGTGGCATTCTTCAGATTCTTCCAAAACATTACATATTGTCAAGTTATGACCAGAGAAAGTTTCTTTCTTTTTCTCATTGATCTGTGACAGAATATATGATCAAATACATCTAGAGTATTTCCTAAACTTCAGGCCTAATTATAGAGATATTAACAACATAATTATAGGATAATTATAATTTACTAATATAATGCCTAATTTATAACTAGAGAATAATTGACTCTGCTAATCTACTAATACTCCCCCTTAAGTTGGAGCATGGAGATCACATATGCCCAACTTGCATAACAAGACTTGGAACTAGTTTGAACCTAATGCCTTGGTAAAGAGGTATGCCGGTTGGTGACGAGTAGGAAGGCGATGAGTGCGAATGGTGTATTGAAAGAGGTGCTCTCGTATAAAATGACAATCTATTTCAATGTGTTTAGTGCGCTCATGGAACACAGGGTTAAAGGCAATATGCCAGGCAGCTTGATTATCACAATAAAGTTGCATTGGTTGTAAATGAGTGATAGTGAGATCATAGAGGAGATAACGTAACCATAGTAGTTCACTAGTTGTTGTTGTCATGGAAAGATATTCTACCTTTGCTAAGGACTGAGAAACAATTGTTTGCTTCTTGGTGTTCCACGAAATGGGTGTTTGGCCAAGTGTTGTATAGTAACTAGAAGTTGATCATCGAGTTAATGGGCAACTGGCCCAATCGGAATCACATAAGGCTTTAATTTGAAAATCATTACAAGAAGGAAAGAAAAGGCCTTTACTAGGAGAAAATTTTAAGTAGCTCAACACATGCATTGCAGCATCAAGGGGACTGTGTCGTGGATTTTACATGCATTGACTGAGAACATGGACGAAATAAGTGATGTCAGGTTGTGTAATGGTAAGATAAATGAGCTTGCCAATAAGTTGTCGATACATGATGGATCATCAAGGAGTGGATTGTCATCAAGCAATAAGTGGTGTTGCTGCATCATAGGAAATTGAGAAGGTTTGCAACCCATCATGTCTTATTCTTCCAGAATATGCAATGTATATTTATGTTAACAGATTGAAATGCCTTGAGGAGAACATGCAACCTCCAAGCCAAGAAAGTATTTCAATTGTCCAAGGTCCTTGATGTGAAAACATTGTGCAAGGTGATGTTTCACAACACCACAATGAGTGATGTTATTGCATGCAAGAATTAAATCATCAACACATACAAGGACAACAGTAAAAGAATCTCCAGAAGTCATGATGATGAGAGAATGATCCGCTTTGGATTAGGTGAAACCAAATTGCACCAATACAGTGGCAAGTTTAGTAAACCATTGCCGAGAAGCTTGACAAAGTCCATAGAGAGATTTATGTAATTTACAAACTTGTTTATCATTTTTCTTCAAGAGCCCTAGTGGAGCTAGCATGTACACTTCTTCATGCAAATCAATATGCAAGAAGGCATTAGTGACATCTAGTTGTTGAGGAACCAATTCTTGGCTACTACAACAACAAGCAAGCAACACACAGTAGTAAGCTTTGCAACTGGTGCAAAAGTCTCTTTGTAATCAACTCCTTCAATTTAAGTATAGCCTTAAGCAATAAGGTGTGCTTTGTACCTCTTAATGCTGCCATATGCCCAATACTTTATTTTGTATACCCATTTTGAGCCTATCACCTTCTTACCATGAGGATGTTGCTGTAAAGTCCAAGTGTTATTTTTCCCGAGGGCTGCCAACTCAGTTACCATAGCATCTTGCCATTTTGGATCTTTGTTACCCTGCGTGAAGAACTTTGGCTCATCTTGAGTGGAGATGGCTGAGAGAAAAGCTTAGTGGGAAGTTAAGAAATGAGAGTAAGACATGAAAGAAGATATGAAATAAGGCTTACTTGAGGAGACTGAATTGGATAGGGGCGTGACAGAAGGTAATACTCCAGGGAGATCATATTCATAATCATGCAAATGCTTGGGTGGTTGGCAATGTCTATGAGATCGATCAATAAGAAGTTGCTCACTAACTAAAGGTGAATAATAAGCTTCATCATGCGATATGGTGTTTGTATCTTAAGATGGGAGAGGACATGATGGAGGTGGAGTGATGTCAAAGTGTTCGTATTGAATAGGGAGTGGAATGACAGTTTGTGTGTTTTGTGAAATTCCTCCACCAAAACTTAGAAAAGGAAAATGTTTTTCATAAAATACAACATCACATGAAGTATAGATGCATTTCGTCTGCAAATTATAGACCCGATATCCTTTTTGACCTATAGGATAACCAACAAACACACAAAGTTGTAAACGTGGTTGGAATTTATCTTTGGGTTTGGTAGGGTCATGTGTATAACAAAGACATCCAAACACATTCTCCTCAGAAACTAATAGGCAACCCAACTTGAAAACGCAAAGCACAGGCTACTTCCAAAAGGTAGTGAAGTTCTTTCAGCAACACCATTTTGCTGTGTTGTATAGGCATAAGAGGTTTGATGTATAATGCCTTGTTCTTGGAATTTTTTTGATAAAGGACCTAAAATGAATTCCAAGGCATTGTCACTGCAAACTTGTTTTATATGCTTGTTGAATTGAGTTTTAACCATGGCATGATAATGGATGAAATGCAAATATGCATTAGATTTTTGATGCAACAAATAGATCCAAGTGCAGTGACTATGATCATTAACAATGGTTAGAAAAATAATGTGCACCACTATGAGATACAGTTTTATATGGCCCCCAAATGTCAATATGTTCCAAGTCTAAAGGAAAGAGAGATTTATTGGCATTCAAGGGAAAAATATTCTGTGTTTGTTTAGCATGGTGGCATATGTCACAACATTTATCAAATTTTTAAAAAGACACTTTTGCTAAAGGTGAAATTAGAGACAAACGATTAAAAGACAAATGACCCAAGCGTTGATGCCATAAGAGGGAACTAGATGTGGCACCAGCGATAGCAGCATGATGAATGTCAAGTCCCTTAAAGGTAGTAAAGTCCATCTTGCAATTCACCTATTCCAATAAGTTTCCTCGTGACTAGGTCCTATAATACACAAAAATCTGGGAAGAAAATAACAGCACAATTAAGGGCTTTTGTCAGTTTGCTAACAGATAATAAGTTGTGAGTAAATTGTGGTACATAGAAAACATTGTCAAGTGTGATATTGTTAGACAAAGAGACATGACCACATGATTTAATGGAAAAATGTGAACCATCTGGGAGATCTACAGGTGGAGCATATCGAATAGACGTTGGATTCACAAGCATAGATGAGCAAGAAGTCATGTGGTTTGATGCACCATTATCCAAAATCAAGTTTAAATGATTATGAGGTGTATGACTAATCTTACCAACAAAATTAGCAGTAGTATTTTGGCTGTCATTGAGCAGGGCCATAAGTTGATCATATTGAACTTGAGTCACCCTTGCAAATGGTGAATTGATAAAGGGTAGTGTGGCACTTTCTTATGAGGTGGAAATCTAGTGCACAATTGGAAAATTCAATTGTCCTTTAGACTGACCTTTCTGTGCTCTCCTCCTTTTGCTCTAATTGGGTGGATAGCCAACTAACTCAAAACATTTTTCTGTTACATGGCCTAGCTTCTTGCAATGCTCACAGCGCGGGCCGTTGCCAAATCTTGATTGCAAACGTTCATTATTGTTGCCTTCTATCTTTATACTTACGACAGAGAAGGCTACATCATCAATGGATGGTGTGCAGTTCTTGGTAAGTTTCAATTTTTTCTCTTCTATAGTGATTAAGGCATAAGCCTTTGACAGACTAGGGAGAGGTTCCATATTCAGAATTTGGGATCCAACCGCACCATAGTTCTTATTCAATCCCATTAATAACTAGTGTAGTTTCTCCACATCACGTTCAACCACTATTTCTTTTGCAGCTTCATACGTACATTGGGAAACTTTGGAATAAGTACCTAGCTCATCCCACAGTCCCTTCAGTTTGGTATAGTTGGAGGAGATTGACAGAACTCTCTGCTGAGCTAGTTAAATTTCTCGCTTGAGTTCGTGGATTCATGGTGCGTTTCCTTATGGAAAACGCTCTTCCAAATCCTTCCACATCTCTTGTGCTTCTTCATAAAAAGCAACACTGTCATGCATATATGTCTTCAAGGAATTAAAAATCCATGAAACAACCATGGAATTGCACTTAACCCAAGCAGGTAAATTCAGATCAAATTCATCATCAGGTCAAGAAAGACTTCCATCAACAAACCTGATTTTGTTCTTAGCACGTAATGCATTGATCATGGCTTTACGCTAAGTGGGATAATTTGCACCATTGAGCGGGCAAGAAACCAACACACTCCCTGGGTTGTATGAGGAGTTTAAATAATATGGTGATGCAAGGTCTTGGCCCTGTGATTAAGAGTTAGCCATGGTAGAGGAAATCTCATATACGATGGTGACTGAATAAGAAATAAGGATTTTTCTTGGGAAGGACCTACTTTGATACCATGTAAATTTATGACCAGAGAAAGTGTCTTTCTTTTTCTTATTGATCTGTGACATAATATATGCACAAATACATCTACAGTATTTCCTAAACTTCAGGCCTAATTAACAACATAATTACAAGATAATTATAATTACTAATATAATGTCTAATTTATATCTAGAGAATATTTGACTCTGCTGATTTACTAATACATATGTCTAAGAAAAATTTATATATGAGCCATATGACTTATGAGCATGGTTTCTTCATTGCTGCCAATGCTGAATTTTGTCGAATACCTAGTTTGGCCATATTCTAATCAGAGCTTGTTCAAGGCATCCCAGCATTATGTGACAAATGTCTCTCTTCTTGTCTTTGTGTTTATTAAGTCAAAAATTCCCGTGAGAAAAAGTTATTTAATTAGGGATGATTTCAAAAAATAAAATTGAAACTAGTTTTAAAAAAAAAAACTAGTTATTCAATATTAGAAGAGATATTAATACCACAAATAAAATGATAACTAAAATTATATATATTTTTTTATTTTACTTAATAATTTTTTGAAATTTATATGAAACCTACAAAAAATATGGTCCATATTACTTTTATATTTGTGGTATTAGTACCACTTGTAATACTGAATAATTAGCTAAAAAATATATTTAGCTGAATATGTAGCCTAGGACACTAAAAAGATCCTAATAGAACTGCCCACATGAGTCTTTTGACCTTCCCTTTCCCAGCTTTGTACAATTCCATAACAAGATGTTGGGTTTCATTTGTCTTATTTTTCTTGTATTAAATAATTTTCTATCCCTTTCTTCATATCCACCACACCCAAACCCACCACTACAAGGACCTTTTATTCTCTCTTTCTCTTTCTCAAATATGTGTGACTTTTAGTTTCTGACAGCTAGATATAATGTTTAGTGAGAGAGTCAGGAGGTAAGAATCCAAAAAAGAAAGAAAACTTCTCTAGAAATTTGTGGAATTATTAAAAGTCAAAATGTCTTCAGGAGAAGTAGTTGTGTAACAATGAAGGTACAACACAACTGCACAAAACTAGCAAGTTTCCTATGATCATCCTCATTCTTAAAAGCCGAAGTTTCAAAGAAATGACTCTCTTGACATTAATCCTACAGCTTTTTCAATCTTCATGCCCATGCCTTTAACTTTAAGGTTGAAGCATTTTCACTTCTTTCCAAGCAATAAGGAGCAAATGTGAGAGAAATGAACATATATACATTCTGCTATGGACAAAGGTATGAAGCTTTGACAGAAAGAAATGAATATAAAAGGAAGAAACAATTATGCATAAGTGAAATAAACAAGAAACGAGAAGAGAGTAGAGAGAGCTGTTCTTAAGCAGAGAATTATAAAATGAGAGTCTTAATCCATTCATCACTTGCTCATTACAATATATAGATATTAACATATCATTAAAGCTAACTTACATCTTTCATTAATAACTAACTAACTATGTGACACCTGTCTAACTAATTTATAAATTCCTAACCATTTGCCAGCTCAGCACAATGATCTAATATGGTGATTTTGTTGCTATGTTATTATCCCCCTGCAAACTCAAAGGGCAAGGAAGAACTGTGAGTTTGGGTCATAGTTGAAGAAAAGCAGAACTAGGTAAAGCCTTAGTGTATACATCAACCACCTGATCTGAAGAAGGAATATGGCGAATCATTAAGGTTTTATTGAGCACCTTTTTCCTAATGAAATGGCAGTCAATCTCCATATGCCTTGTGCATGAATGCATAATCATATTGGCAGCCAAATAGGTAGAACTCAAGTTGTCACATAAGAGCAGTAGAGGCTTGAATAAAGAGATATTCAGTTCCTTAAGCAAGGACTGAGTCCACTGAAGTTCAGAAGCAGCATTAGTAAGGGCACGATACTCAAGTTTTGTACTTGATCTGGAGATAACTTTTTGTTTCCCTGAGCACCAAGAAACAAGATTGTGACCAAGGAAGATGTCGTGTCCACTAGTACTGCGACGATCATTAGGACAACTAGCCTAGTCAGAGTTAGAGTAGGCAAGCAAAGAGCAATCAAGGTTAGGCCTGAGTGAAAAACCAAAATAGACAATGCCCTTGAGGTAACACAGCAGACATTTGACAGCTTTGTAATGCTCATCAGTAGGTGAACTCATGAATTGACATAGTTTGTTAACAGTGTAAGAAATATCAAGCCTTGTGATTGTACAATATTGCAAAGCCCCTACAAGACTTTTGTATGAGGTTGGATTAGGGAAAAGATTAACTTGAGTGGCAGAGAGGACTTGAGAACTAACTATAGGTGTAGAAAGTGGTTTGGACATAGCAAGATCAGCTCTATGTAGTAAATCAGTGATGTACTTGGATTGTGATAGATGAAGTCCAATAGCAGACCATGTTGCTTGCACACCCAAAAAATAATTGAGTTGACCAAGGTTCTTAAGTGCAAATTGAGAATGTAATGTGGAGATTAAAGAATTAACTAAGGGAAGAATAGAACTAGTGACAATTATGTCATCAACATACACCAATAAATAGATTACATAATGAGCAACAGTGTAGACAAATAAGGAGTTGTCTGATATAGTGCAGATGAAACCCCAGTGAAGTAATGCAGTATTGAGTTTGATAAACCAAGCTTTAGGAGCCTGCTTTAACCTATATAGGGTCTTCTTTAAGCGACATACATGAGTAGGAAACTATGGATCTTCAAAACCTTGAGGTCGTTTCATGAACACCTCTTCTTCCAAGACACCATTCAAGAAGGCATTATTCACATCAAGCTGCTTAAAGAACCAACCTTTTGAGAGGGCAAGAGTCAAGATAATTTGAGTAGTAGATGGCTTGACAACAAGACAAAATGTTTCAAAGTAATCTACACCATAAGTTTGAGTGTAGCCCTGAGCAACAATTCTAGCTTTGTATCTTTCTATAGACCCATTTGCCTTGTACTTAATTTTACAAAGTCAATGACACCCTACAATGTTTTTGTTAGATGGACGGGGAACAAGTTGTCATGTGTTATTGAGTTGTAGTGCCTTATATTCAACTTACATGGCTTCTCTCCTGCAAGGAAGTTAGATAGCCTGCTTATAGGTGAATGGTTCAATAGTAGGAGAGAGGGTAGTATAGGTGAAGACTTTGGGTTTATAGATGTCATTATGACTACGAGTCACCATTTTGGGAGGTGCAGGTAGAGAGTTTAAAGGTGAAGACACCTATGAGGGTGGAGATGATGCATTAGGGGGAAGGTATAATAGAGGGAGCAACATGGGAAGGTGGCACAAAAGACATCTGTGGTAAGGAATGAGACACAATGGGTGATAAGGAAATGGAAGCTAAGGGAAAGGAAGTAGGTTGAATGATGGGGAGTGAAGTGCGAATGGAAGTTGAAATAGGAATGGAATAAGAGGAAGCTGCGGGGCTATAAAGCAATTTTGAAATAGAAAATTAGTTTCAAAGAAAACAACATGCCTAGAAATGTAAATACGTTTGGTAGACATGTCAATACACAAAAAACCTTTATGTTTACTACTATAACCCATAAAACAACATGTTGCAGACCTATTTTGCAATTTATGTGTTCTGTAAGGTTTGAGATAGGGAAAGCATAGACAACCATATGTTCTAAGATGTTTATAGTCAGGAATTTTTTCATATAAAAGATAGTAAGGAGGGTAGTATTGAATGGAAGAATATGGTAACCTGTTTATGATGAAGACAGTTGTTTGGAATGCAAAGCTCCAGTAATTGTATGGCATATTTGCATTGATGAGCATAGATAAACCAACTTCAACCATTTAGCGATTTCTTCTTTCTACCTTGCCATTCTGCTCAGGAGTGTGTGGACAAGAGAATTGATGTGTCATACCAAGTGTTGCTATCAGTTCTACAAAGGCCTAAAATTCACCACCAAAGTCAAATTGAACTATCTTTATTTTGCATTCAAACTATCTTTCCACCATGGTTTGAAACTGTTGAAACATAGCCAGTGCCTCATTCTTGGATTGGAGCAAGTATAACTAAGAGAATCTGCTATAATCGTCTATTAACAAGAGAAAGTAACAGGCACCATTGATAGATAAACAAGAGGGAGATCCCTTAAATAAGCATGCATTAAAGCAAATGGTTTTATTGCCTTTGAAGACGATTTTACAAATGAAAGTTTATGGCTTTTAGCTAGAGTCACATTGAGGTCTGTTATGTAAACTAAACAAGAAAAAATTACATTGAGTCATGATTTATTCACAATCTCAAGTGAGGGATAGCCAAGTCTATTACGTCAAAGCCTTATTGAATCTGTCACTGAACTGGAATTGGCACTAAAAAATTAAAACACCTTTGCATTGGAAGAATGAGATGGTGATGCAAATTGAACACCATATAGACCTTTATTAAGGCCTCATTGCAGAAGAATTGCATGTGTTCTTTGGTCCTTCACAACAAAATGAGAGGGATAAAACTCTCACATAAGTATTATTATCATAACACAGTTTTTGAACACTAACTCGATTAGCAACAATTTTGGGAACATGCAAGACATTATTGAACATCATGTCACCCTTAGTAAATGTAATGGAAGTTTGACCAATATGCAGTACATATAGGCCCTTACCATTTCCTACATTAACCTTATCATCACCACTAAAAGGATTATGGAGGGAGAGATTGGATAACTCAGAGATAACATGGTGCGTGGCTCCGATGTCAAGAAACCAAGGTGTTTCACCAAGAAGTCAAAGTCTAGCCATTAGAACTTGAGGGTCTTAAGGATTTGAAGAAAACGGATTATAATTGGCAGTTTTAGGTTGAAAATTATTATCAAACCTATGTTAACACTCAATAGCTATGTGACCAAACTGGAGGTAAATTTGACATTGTGGTTTTGAGCTAGATGCAGAACTAGAATTTTTCTTCCCCTTGTTTGAGTAACCACCAAAAAATCCTGCTTCTCCAGAGGAGTGATTGTTGAAGTGATTGTGTGTAAGACTATTTGCTGATTGGTTGTAGTTGCCACAATTTTGTTGATACTTCTTTTTCTTTCCTCTGTATGAGTGGAAAATGGCAACATTAGCTTGCATTAAAGATTATTCATACATAAATCTTTGTCTGTCTAGCCTCCTCTTAAATGTTTGAAGATAGCTTTGAAGTTCTTACACAAAAATGGCATCAAGACCAGAGGTGATGGAAGCCACAATGGAATTGTAATCTAGACCTAAGCCTGCCAATATAGCCATAATTTGATCATTTGTGCTTATAGCTTCTTAAACTGCTTGCAGACTATCATATATATGTTGAATTAGAATCATGTAAACCATCATGCTCAGTCCTCTTTTTCTTATAGTTTGAAGTTGTAGATGCAATTCCATGATTCTTGGACGAGAAGTAAAGGCAAAGCTCTCTCGAAATGCTCTCCATATTTCATATATTGAGTTGTATAACATGATCTATGTCATCATTTGCTCAGTGAGAGAGGAGTAGATCCAACTCATGACTAGTCTATTCTGGCGTTGCCACATGACATATGTTGGATTCAAGGTCATCGTTCCAGAGCTTGCAGATGTCGAATTTGCTATTGCAATCAAGTGATTCAGACATGGACGAATGCCTTCCAATATGTCTTCATAGCCATTGGCAATTACAATGTTCAATAATTGATTTCTCCATATGAGGTAATTATTTTGGTCAAGCTTGATTGTAAGTGTTTGACTAAATGCAAGGAGATTGAGGTTGACACTAGTTGAATGTGTAGCCATGGCGTTTGTGGAAGATTCGCCACCAGGATTCAAAGTTTCCGTCAATGGAGACACATGATTGTTTGAGTGTTTTGATGAAACTCTAATACCATATGAAGCTTTGACAAAAAGAAATGAATATAAGAGGAAGAAGCAATTATGCAGAAGTGAAATAAACTAGAAATAAGAAGATAGTAGATAGAGCTATTCTTGAGTAAAGAATTGTGAAATGTGAGTCTTAATCTATTCATCGCTTACAGATTACAATATATAGATATTAACAGATCATTACAGCTAACTTACAGCTGTCATTAAAAACTAATTAACTATGTGACACATGTATTACTGATTTGCTAATTCCTAACCACCTGCCAGCTCAACACAGTGATCTAATCTGGTGCTTTTTTTGCTATGTGTTGGAGAGTATTTAAGTTATTAATTAGCATTTAATGTAATTAGCTGTAAATGTGTAGACTAATTAAGGAATCCTTGATTGTTAGCTTAGGTAGGTTAGGAGTAATTTCCTCAATCTTTCCTTTTATTCCTCATAGAATTAGGCTAACCTCAATTATATATTATGTAATTTAGATTATAAAAATTAACAAGGAGAATTCATTCTTAAAACCTCTTTGTTCATGGTATCAGAGCCTGGTTTAGCTATGACCGAATTTGATTGGCTTGAAAGCATTTCACTTGCCAACCCTTCAACCCATTCTACCTTTGAAAATCATTCCTTCCAAATCACCAAACACAAACTCAATGGAATTAACTTCAGACAATGGTTCCAATCTGTCTTTCTCGTCCTCAAAGGTAAAGGGAAAGCTAGGTATATTACAGGTGTTATCCCTATGCCATATGCAACCGATCCTAAATTCAGCACATGGAATGCTGAAAATTTGATTGTCATGACATGGTTAATCAATTCCATAGAGCCCAAAATTGGGCAAAGATATATAGGAGGCGGTCAAAGAAATCTACTCGGATATGGAAAATACCTCATAATGTTTTGAGGTTCGGTCCAAAATTTGAGAGATGAAACAAGACAACAAGTCTGTCACTGAGTACTATAACTCCCTGACTGAACTATGGTAAGAGATGGACTTGTTCTATAAGCTTAAATGATAGTGTCCTAAAGATGAAGTTTAGTTTTCCTGGATGGTAGAAAAGGAGTGTGTGTTTGATTTTTTACAAGGACTGAACAAGGAACTGGATGAAGTAAGAGGAAGGTTGCTGGGAAGGAAACATTTTCCTACAATTAGATAAGTCTTTGCTGAAGTTAGAAGATAAAAGAGTAGAAAACATGTTATGCTCACTAAATCCTCCACTGGACCAGATTCCTCATGGCCACCCACCAGAACAAACCAAATACTTCAAGTTAGAAAAGTCAGAGGACCGGGAAGGAAGACAAATAACAACTGTGGTGTGATCGTTGTCGCAAGACCAATCACAACCATGAAACATGCTGGAAACTCAATGGCAAATCAGCAGGTTGGAAGCCACGAAGTTAAAGATAGCCTAATAGAGCCCTTGCAGCTGAAGTGTATGTTGACAACAATCAAGCAAGACAACTCAGCCTAACATCTGACCAAGTCAAGGCACTGCAGACAATACTTAGCCTCCAAAGTTCCTCTTCTCACATGAGTGCAGTTGTTGCTCATAAAGGTAACTTACTCTTCTCTTATTTTTTCACAAAGGTTGAAGTGCATAAGGACTAGATCATTAACACTGGTGCATCAGACATCATGACTAATGACCGGGACATGTTTTCTACCTATGAAACATGTAAGGATGATATAAAAATTATTGTGGCTGATGGCAAAATAGCAAAGGCAGAGAAGTACATGGCACTATAGAACTTCCAGGCCTAAAACTAAAATCAGTCCTTCATGTTCCCAATTTAAAATGCAATATGGTTTTAATCAGTAAACTCACTGAAGACCAGGATTATGTAGTGACATTTTTTCCTTCTCTTTGTCTGTTTCAGGACCTATCTTCAGGGAAGATGATTGGCAGTGCTAAGGAGCGTGATCACCTTTACTTCCTCAATAATTGTGGTTTTTCTCCCAAGACACAATCTCATGAGAAGGTCTCATTATCCACTGTTTCCAATTCTGAAATCTTATTATGGCATAAATGCCTTGGTCACCCTAGTTTCTCTTATATCAAATCATTGTACCTTTAATTATTTATAAATAAAGATGTTTCCAACTTTTATTGTGAACATTGCATCTTAGCTAAACAGACAAGGAAGACATACTCCTCTCATTCTTATCAACCAACAAAACCATTTCAGCTTATACACAGTGACATTTAGGGTTCAACCCGAGCTTCTTCACTTACTGGTGCAAGATGGTTTACCACCTTTATAGATGACCATACTCGGGTCTGTTGGGTTTATCTCATGTAAGAAAAATATGAAGCTAGCACCATTGTAAAATAATTTCATAAATATATTTCCAATGTCTTCCAATCCCAAATCCAAATTTTTCGTACTAACAATGGGAGGGAATACTTCACCAATGACCTAACCAACTACCTTGCAGATTATGGAGTCCTTCACCAACACTCTTACGTTTACACACCTCAACAAAATGGGATTATTGAACTCAAGAACATACACCTTTTAGAGGTAGCCCGATCCATGATGTTTGCTAACAATGTTCCAAATAAATATTGGGGAGAAGCTGTCCTCACAGCAGCCTACCTCATTAATAGGTTACCATCCAAACCTCTCAGCTTTCGTACCTCCATTAACTGCTTGCTAAATACCTTTCCTCAGGTTCATCTCCTTCATTCTTTTTCCCCAAAAGTGTTTGGTTGCAAAGCATTTCTATATAAACATAATCGTCAAAGAGGGAAACTTAATCCTAAGGCACTCAAATGCATCTTTGTAGGATATTCTTTTACACAAAAATGGTACAAATGTTATCATCCAACATAAAAAAAAGTTATTTGTTTATATGATGTCACATTCCTTGAAGACCAATCCTTTTATCTTAATGGTCCTCTTCAGGGGGGAATTTAAATGAAGAAAATCATTGAGATCCAACTATATCTCTACCTATATCACTCCCATCCTCTGACCAGTCCAAAACCCCACCTTTTGCACCTTCAAATTCAAACAGCACCAAACCCACACCTTCAAATAGCCACTTTGTTCCACCCTTTAACAATCCAATTTCAAATTCTACCTTAATAGGACATGATCACATATTGCATGAAGGGGGAGAACCAATCACAAATAAACCAATCATGGTTTATTAAAGAAGGCCAAAAGCTCCTCAAGCTGCTACTCAATCATTAGCATCGGGGCTGATTCCAGACTCCACAAATGAAGGTATGATGCTAGATAATGATGTGAATATCCCAATTGCCCTTAGAAAATGAGTTCGACAGTGCACTCAACATGCTCTGTCTAACCACTTAATTTATGCAAAATTGTCTCATAAGTACAAGGTCTTTGCTACACAAGTTGACAACATCAATATTCCAAAAGATGTTCAAAGTGCACTTCCAGATCCTAAATGGAAGGCAGCAGTTGAAGAAGAAATGAATGCCCTACTAGAAAATGATATTTGGGAAATAGTTGATCTTCCACAAGGTGGTAGGGTGTAGATGGATATTCATTGTAAAGTTCAAACCAAATGGAGAGGTAGAAAGATACAAGGCGAGATTGGTGGCTCAAGGATACACTCAAACACATGGCATAGATTATGAGGAGACATTTGCCCTTGTAGCAAAAATGAACTCAATCAAGATATTACTTTTTCTTGTTGCAAACCTTGATTGAGAACTCTACCAAATGGACATAAAAAATGTCTTCCTAAATGGAAAATTAGAAGAAAAGGTGTTTATGAGGATGCCTCTAGGATTTAATGGTGGAAATACCAAGGTGTGCAGACTCAAAAAGTCTTTCTATAGGTTAAAACAGTCACCAAGGGCTTGGTTCACCATATTTTAGTTCAATAATGAAGTCCTTTGGGTACACACAAGGACATGTTGACGACTCCCTATTTATCAAGCAAGGAAGAAGTGGAAAAAGGGTCATTCTCATTGTTTATGTGGATGATATGGTAATCACTGGTGATGACCAGGAGGAGATTGAAAAGTTGAAGACTCATTTAAAGAATCAATTCCAAGTTAAGGACCTTGGAACACTAAGGTACTTTCTTGGAATGGAGGTAGCCCAAAGCAAACAGGAAATATTTGTTACTCAAAGGAAATATGTCCTTGACTTGCTACGGGAAACTGGGAAAACTGGATGCAAGCCTGCTATTACTCCTTTGGAAAGAAATTGAAGCAAAAAGCTATCAATGATGACCCTCCAGTAGACCAAGGAAGATACTGGAGACTGGTGAGAAAACTAATATATCTTACACTCACAAGGCCTGATATTACTCATAGTATAAGTATAAGAAGTCAGTTTATGCATTGTCCTACTAAAAGGCATATGAAGGCAGCCACAACTTACTAAAATACCTCAAGGGAATTCTGTTTAAGAAAGGCAACACAAAAAATGTTGAGGGATTTGCAGATGCTGATTGGGCTGGTTCGGAAGACAATACCACAATAAGCTATTGCACAAAAGTGTGGGGAAACCTTGTTACATGGAGAAGCAAAAAACAATTAGTAATGGCAAAGAGCAGTGCTAAAGCAGAGTACTGAGCAATTGCACAAGGAGTGTGTGAACTAATTTGGATTGAGAAACTTCTAACAAACCTAAAATTTCCTAGAAAATGTCCTATGAAGCTGTATAGTGATAGCAAATCAGCAATAAGCATGGTTCATAACCCTGTCCAACATGGCCAGATGAAACATGTGAGAATTGATAGGAGTTTTATTAAAGATGAAATTGATTAAGGGGCAATACATATCTCCTACGTTCCAACAAAGCATCAAGAAGCAGATATTCTTACCAAGACATTATCTAAATCAAGATTTGAATTTTTAGTTGGCAAGTTGGGAATGCTTGATATCTAATCACTAGCTTGATGGGGAGTGTTGGAGAGTATTTCAGGTTATTAATTAGCATTTAATGTGATTAGAAATTTAATATAATTAGTTGTAAATGTGTAGACTAATTAAAAAATCCCTGATTGTTAGCTTAGGTAGGTTAGGAGTAATTTCTTCAATCTTTCCTTTTATTCCTCCTAGAATTAGGCTAACTTCAATTATATATTATGTAATTCAGATTCTAAAAATTAACAAGGAGAATTCATTCCTAAAACCTCTTTGTTCACTATGTTGTTAAAAGGAACATAAAAGAGAGTTTAAGCACAGAAAACTCTACCTCCAATGAGGATCAAAGCTTTAATATGGAAAAAAAAAAAAAAACCCTCTATTAAATTGTAGTACAAAATCCCAAAGAATCAACTACAAATCACCGTATATGTGAATTCAATAACTTGCAACAACATTCAAGATTATAAACAACGAATGAACAAAGAATTCATTTCCAAACAGCCAGAAACAGAAGTGAGAGGAACGAACATATATACATTCTGCTATGGACAAAGCAACATAAAAGAGATTTTAAGCACAAAAAACTCTACCTTCGATGAAGAACAAAACAAACCTCACAGCAACACACCAGAGCTTCAATATGATACCAAAGATAGAAAGGACACATGGATCACTTCCCCACTTTTTAAATTGGACACAAAGCAGCATAGTTCCAGATTTTATTAGCTTTACTCTAATCACTTGGATCTACATGCAAATTAAGTGAACAAAAAGTAATCAAGAATTTCCTCTTAATAAAAAAAATGTTTTATATATATATATATGAACAAAAGTATACATTATATCAAACAGAAACTTTTTATCTACTATATACATCATGCCACTAATTAAGTATTATATTTTAATTTAAAAGTTAATTTGATAAGATGAACAAAAGCATAAATACTTTACATGGTAACTTAGGATATACTTTATACATCTAACCACTAACTAAAGATTTCCTCTTAATTAGAAACTCATCCTCTACTATATACAACATGTGACTAATTAAGTATTTAAAGTAAAAAATTGATAAGAAGAACAAATGTATAAGTTAATTTTGATTTTTAAGAAGTTTGTTGCTTTTGATTTTCAAAGTGATTAGTTAAATAGAAGTTAAGCCCGAGCGGGAATTAATTAGTCTCACACCCAAAGAAAAAATTATTTCCTAATTATATAATAGATATAGTTGATTAGATTAGCCCTCTCTTTAATCTACACCACCTCCCTGTATTTTTGGTAGATTCATATAATATATTGCTTTTCCACCAACCTAAATTTTTCTAGTCCATGGTAGATTCTGTTAATTGAATGTAAAGAATATGGTAGGGGTTGTCACTTTGTACTAGAATGATAATGGAGAAGGTAACCTAGGCTTGAACCGGGACGTGAGATGACCAACTCTAAGCTTTGGTAGGGGCACTACACTGAGCTAACCCCCTCCTCTTTCAACCCTTTTGCGTTTAATTTCTTAGATGTTTGTATTGATACAAGATGCCAATTATAAGAATTCCTTAGTCTTTAGAAAAAATAATTGTAGTATAAGATTCAAATCTCCCTCATTCAGATACTCTTTTCAAACTGTATGATACCAATGGTGTTAAATTGTTAATGCTGTTTGAATGACAAAAATCCAATTAAAAATTAAGAGTACTGCCCTTGATTTATTCTTTAATTCTATATGGTATATGATATTTTTTTTTTTATAAATCGATAATAAAAAAATTAAGGAGGTAAGTCTCATGGAAAGCTTGGGGTTCTAGACCTACTGCCCCTCAATACGACAACTATGCTACTTAGTCCTACAGTTTTAGAAGTAAGGGCAGTGTGGGGGTGAGGAGAACGTACTCGTACGGTTCAAAGAAGGGCATGTTCGGGATTCCCTCTCTAGCCCATACCTCATTATCTATTTAGTCAAAAACCTTGTTGGAAGGTAGTGCCACAACCTAAAAATGATGTGGTCCTGGGATCTAGGGTTCTGAATATGACTATCTTAGCTTTGCAACTGGACTGGGTAGAGTAATGTTACTTATCTATTAATTATTTTCATATTATGCCACATTATATTATCTAACTTGATTTAAAATTGTCAAAATTTTACAAAATGTTTCATAGATGAATATTTATACAATTTATGGAACAATCCTAAATATTTGGCATGGCGATAAAGATGCAATAGATTCGTTGTTAAGGTTCAAATTCTATTACACTCAGAAAATTTGTTTGAATGCAACAAGTTAATGTGAGTTCACCTTTAAAATAATTTGGAGAGAAAGTAGTCTCGGTGTACGAAAGTATGGAGGTATCCTAATTGTTTCAAGAAAAAAATTCATAGAACACACACATTGATACTAATAAATTTTGTAATTCATACTATTAAATTTTGTCAGGTAGAACCGTGTTTTCAAAGTTTGTTTGGCAATGATAAAAATGTTTACCTATAAGTTAGATATCTTCTTCTATTTTTGAAGAAACAGAAACTTTAAAAGTTATCATCAAATTTAATGCAAGTGGCATGTCTGGGTGCACTAGGGAAATTACTCTTTTAACTACCCATTGTTTTAAGGTTATTAATTACAAAGTTGTTGCAAAATAAAAGGGCATAAATTGGGCCTAAAAAAAAAAGTGCTATTCTTAATAAATCTTCTTCAAACTTTTCTGAAGGGTCCAATTTATATTACTCTTTTTAGTGTTTAATCATTTTGATGTGCAATGGGTTCCTCTGATTTAAAAGGATATTCACAATGAGTAAAAAAAAAGAGTAAAACCCCTTTTTAGTCTTTGAAAAATGCAGCTACTAACAAATTCGTCCTCCAAAAATTTTCAGTGACAAATTGGTCCTTGAATTGTTATTTTGTCTGACAAATTAGTCCTCTGGTACTTTAATGAGAAAAGTTTCGGACCCTTACAGACCCCTTTCCTAAATTTTTTTCACTGATTTTGCCTAGCTATATTTAAGCCCTCATTTTCTCATTTAAGTTCTCATTTTCTTTTCACTGATATTGCTTACTAGAGGACTAATTTGTCAGCGAAATAATAATTCAATGACCAATTTGTCACCAAAAATTTTTGGAGGACGAATTTGTCAATAGCTGTATTTTTCAGGGACTAAAAAGCATTTTACTCTAAAAAAAAAAGGGGGGGACTAATCCGGTCTAAAATGAAAATTTTGAAGAAAGTGAGAGCATTAACCGCACTTCAAAGTGTGGTAACATAACAATTTTCAAAAAAATAATTGATGGTCTTTTATTTTTTTCTCATCAAAATAAGATATTTCATAAAGAAAATGACAAAGTACCAGAGAACAAAACTATAATAGGTAACTTTAAACCAAATCTTCCTAAAAATAAAAAATAAAAAAATTGAAACCAGCCCCTGCCCCTAAACTCTTAAAAATTCAAAATCTTACATGTAAAAATTTTAAATGATCTTCATTTTCCCACTAAATTTTTAGATTTTCATATATTTGGCCCTCAAAATATTGAACTTCACATTTTACCCTCCCGGTCCTAAGTTCATAACTTCATATAGTATGTATGTATTATATGGTGGTTTTAATTTTTTTTTTATTGCCTTTTAACCTTTAGTCTCGGTCCAAACCAAAATAATCTATAAGACAGTTAATTGAAAAATAATAATTTTACTCTAATAAATTTCCCATAAATGAAATGTAATTATTAAAAAAAATTAAAGTTGTAACTGAAAAGGACCACTTATTTATTTTGGAGTAATTATTATTATTTAGTAAGAAATGTTGAGCAGTTTTCCTAGCCGCATATCATTTTCCAAAGATAGATCACATAACCATAATTTGATACTTTTCAATTTTGATTTTTAAGAAGTTTGTTGCTTTTGATTTTTCAAAGTGATTAGTCATGGTTTCATTATCCTTTCCGTGAATAATTTCATACGATTAAATAAAAGCTAAAATTGATTTTTTAAGTTATTTAAAATTTTTCAGTAATCTTATTTTAAGAAAAAGAATTATTAAGAGCAATTAAGAAAGTGAGTGTCATATTGAGACTAGCTAAGAATATAAATAAATAAAGTGAGATGTTTAAAATTAATTATGAAATCAACTAAAAAAATATAAATAAGTTTGATTTAGAAAAAAAAAATTATTTAATTAGGGATTTTTTAAAAAATTAATTAAAATTAAAACTAGTTATTTAATACTACAAGTGGTATCCATACCATAAGTCAAAATAATAACAAAAATGATCTATATTGTTTTTCTTTTGGTACAATCTAGCTATAAATTATATCATTTACTTTATTGATTAAATTTGTGGAATCTATGGGACTTACAAAAGGTTAGATCATTTTTATGTTTGTAATATTGGTACTACTTGTATACTGAATAATTAGCCAAAACCAAAAAAGTGGAGTGTGAATATGTAACCTAGGACACTAAAAATATCCTAATGGAACCGCCCACATGAGTCTCTTGACCTTGCTTTTGCACCTTGGCACAATTCCATAGCAGGATGTGGGCTTTTGTCTGCCCTCTTTTTTCATGTATCACTCTTATTTAAACAGCTTTCTATCCTCTTCGCCTCTGCACCAAACACAAACCCAAATCCACCACTACGATGTCTGTGATCATGCATTTAGCTTTTCAAAGTATCGGAATTGTTTATGGAGACATTGGAACATCCCCGTTGTATGTGTATGCTAGCACCTTCACTTATGGCATCAAGCACAACGATGACATATTGGGTGTTCTGTCTTTAATCTTTTACACCATCACTCTCATCCCTCTTATTAAGTACGTCTTCATCGTATTGCAGGCTAACGACAACGGCGATGGTAAGTCTTTAATTATTTTACTTTCTCTCTGCATGCAACGCAAATAATAGCGGGAAGAAAAAAGGAAATAGAAAAAGAGAAACTCTAATTTATCACTTTCAACTTTACTTATTTTATCTCTAATTAACCCATAATCAGCTCTAATCTTAAATTTAATTGGTTAGGCAGAGTTAATTACTATCACGTTTCCCAAAAATACTTCTTAAGGTATAATGAATAAGTTGATGAATATAATTACTGTGTTAAATTTTAAATCAAATAATATTAATTTACGTGTTTTAGGAGGGACGTTTGCTATGTACTCTCTGGTATGCCGCCATGTCAAAGTGGGGCTCATCCCAAATCAGCAAGTGGATGAAGATGGAGAGGTATCCAATTATGAATTGGAGTTGCCAGAAAACAAGCGTGTGAAGAGGGCTTCAAGGATCAAGTCTGAGCTAGAGAACAGCCAATTTGCCAAGCTCTTTTTATTGTTTGCTACCATGCTTGGTACTTCCATGGTCATTGGCGATGGAGTTCTCACTCCTTGCATCTCTGGTTAGTCTCAATTGTATTTGTTTCTTGAGAAATATACAATTAATTAATATCTTTATCTAAAACTTCAATGAAAATATAAAAATTAATACTTTGATTTGCTTGCAGTCTTATCAGCTGTGGGAGGGATCAAACAGGCTACTTCTAAAATAACAGACGGTAAGTAATCTTTGTCCACGTGTTTTGTTTTTTCGCAACTGATGAGCTATAGTCATTATTCAGAATATATCATTCTAATACTATATATGTTGTTTGGCCACATAGATGGGGTTGTTTGGATATCCATAGCCATGTTGGTGTGCTTGTTCATGGTTCAGAGATTTGGAACTGACAAAGTGGGTTATGGTTTTGCTCCGATTATCTGTTTATGGTTCACCTTCATCGGAGGCATTGGTATTTATAATTTTGTCAAGTACGACCCATCAGTGATCAAAGCAATAAATCCAAAATACATCATCGAATACTTGAGAAGGAACAAGAAAGACGCTTGGATTTCCCTTGGTGGTGTTGTGCTTGCAATAACAGGTTCAAGCTTGTTTCCAATTTCTATATAATAATATTAACCCAAAATCTTAATATATATATGACATAAGAAAATCAAAAAGCTTGTGTTGGCAATATTTGCAGGAACTGAGGCTCTATTCGCTGATGTTGGTCATTTCACAGTGAAGTCCATAAAGATAAGCATGTGCTCTGTAACATACCCTGCTCTCATCTTGGCCTACACTGGACAAGCTTCCTTTCTTCGTGAAAACAATGGTCTTGTTTCAGACACATTCTTCAAGTCCATACCAGGTAACTTGATGTCCTGTCCATACATAGAAAAGAGAGCTTAAATCATTCATCATCTTGACTTTATAAACTTGTCAATAATGGCTAAATGTTAAACTACTATGCAGATCCTCTATATTGGCCAATGTTTGTGGTTGCTGTAGCGGCTACAATCATAGCTTCTCAAGCCATGATCTCTGGGACTTTCTCTATAATCAAACAATCCCTCTCACTAGGGTGTTTTCCTCGTGTGAAAATTGTACATACATCGGCCATTTATGAAGGACAAGTTTACATCCCTGAAATTAATTACATCCTCATGATAGCTTGTGTTGCCGTCACTGCTGGGTTTAAAACCACAACAAAAATTGGCAATGCATATGGTAATTGACCCACCTTTTCTTCTACATACTCAGCTAGCTATTACTATGAGTGGATAATTTTTGTGAAGGATTATTAGTCCTTCTGAGTACATATGAATACTCTAATGGATTATTTTATGTTGGTGCATGCAGGCATAGCAGTGGTGCTTGTGATGACCCTTACATCTGCTTTTCTCACGCTAATCATGATAATGATATGGAAGACCAATATACTCGTGGTGATAGCTTATGTTGTTATCATTGGCTCTGTGGAGCTTATCTATTTAAGCTCAGTGCTATACAAATTTGACCAAGGAGGTTATCTTCCTCTTGCCTTCGCTGCGGTACTAATGACCATCATGTACGTTTGGAACAATGTGTATCGGAGGAAGTACTATTATGAGCAAGATCATAAGATTTCTCCAGAAAGGGTTAAGGAAATTGCTGCCAGTACCAAATTTTGTAGAATACCTGGTCTGGCCTTGTTCTACTCAGAGCTTGTTCAAGGCATCCCACCTATTTTCGAGCATTATGTGGCAAATGTGCCTGCATTGCACTCTGTTCTTGTCTTTGTTTCTATTAAGTCCCTACCTATCAGTAAAGTTCCCTTGAAAGAGCGGTTTCGGTTTCGCCGAGTAGAGCCAAAAGAGCTCAATTTGTTCTGTTGTGTTGCAAGATATGGATACACTGATGTGCGCAACGAGCAAGAGCCGTTTGAGAATGTGCTGGTTGAGAAGTTGAAGGAATTTATTGCTAATGAAATTTGGGTGTCCCAGAAAGTACTCCAGGATGCTGAAACTAGATATGGTGGTGGGCATGAGGTTGATGGTGTACAACATGCTGGTGATGAAGAGAGGATCCGACAAGTGGGAAGAGAAATTGAGCTAGTTGAAAAAGCACAAGGAGTAGGTGTTGTGCACTTGGTTGGTCAGAGCGAGGTGATTGCTGGCAATGGATCTGGTATAGGGAAGAGAATTTTGATAGACTATGTTTACAATTTCTTGGAGAGAAACTTGCGGCAAACTGACGAAGTATTTCATATTCCTCGCAAGCGTTTGGTCAAAGTGGGAATGACTTATGAACTTTAGAATCTAGAGAATGCAAAGATTATGGCTTTAATCTGAGCTGAATATTATGGGAGGGACAGAAGCTTTCTTGCTAAAGCTATGGTGTTGATTGTGAAGAACAAAACATAGAATTGCACATTTAATCAAAACAAGGAAACAAGAGAGAAATAAATGTAGAAACCATGCTCGTAAGTCATTCCCCTTTGACCAAACCCTTGTCAAATTATCTCTTCATCACCAGCATGTTGTATGTTGTGTAAAACTCTAATGCAAGTGTACATTATCCTTTTTCAAGTAATAAAGTGATGAATAGAGTATCGTCCCACGGAGACTATGACTACTAAGTATCAAAATTGAGTGCATTCTAATTTTATTTAGACAATCAATAATGGATATCGAGAATAATTTAAAGACAAGAATATTAAAACAAGTAGAAAGATGGACAAGTATATAGGGTTTCCGATTTTACCATAGTTATTCTGAATTGTTATTCGTACTTCTTTAACTAAGAACTCTCTTCTTTAATTACTAGCAAAGAACCCTAAACTATCCATTAGCCTTTTCCAAGGTCAAATAAAAGTATTTTCAAGTTATGAACCTACTATATTTCTATTTGAATTACAAAAAACTTAAAAATTTATTTAATTCTATGGTTTTCTTAATAACTACATAAATCATATGGGTATATTCTTATCCCTTATGAAATCTATGATCTTAATCTCTATGATCTTGAATTACAAATTACCTCTTGGTCTCATTGCAATTATCGAATCAAATAATTTGATGGCTAGTTAAATAAAGACATAAAGAATTGAGAAGAAGACAATTAATAAAGAAGTTCTTGAATTAAATGTATAGCGAATAACAAATCATACTAGCCAGGCTACATCGTAGCCCTAGAAAGTGAATTTAGTTCATAACTATAAAATAAAGCGTAGTAGAATAAATTCTAGACATGATTGAAAGGGAAAAAGAATAAAACTCAATATTGGAGCTAAGAGTTATTGTCACCAATCTTCGCTCCAATCCTTGCTTTGCTCTTGTTTGCTCTCCAAAATGTCTAGACTAACTCTTTTTTAAACCTAATAGTCTTATATATACTATTGTTACAAATTCCTAATTAAACTTAAGAAAATAAAAGTCATCGCTTATAGTCTGAGTTGGAGCGTTGAGGCCCTTGGTTTCGAGGGATGAGGCTCTTGGTTTCTAGTGAAATGAGAAGTCACAGGCGCTAAGGCCATTGTGCCTTGTCACTAAGACCCTCGGCCTCTGACTAGTGCCCTTGATTCCAAGCTACAAGCCCTAACACTAAAAGAAAACACATGATTTCTCATGGAACGGAATTCCGTGAGAAATTCTAACGGATTTCTAGCGGATTAGTATTCAATAGGAATTTCTCTCGAAAAAATTTTCCTTGAGAAAAAACTCATGAGAAATTTGAATTTCTGATGAAATTTTCTCACGGAAAATTTTTTCATAGGAAAGCCTATGAGAAAGTTTGTGAGAAAATTGCATTAGAAATTCAATTTTCTTAATGATTTTTCATGAAAAAAATTTTCTATAAGAAATTTTCGCAAAAAATGAAATGCACTGTTTCACTAAAATTAAAATTAGGGTTTTCAAGATTTCTCACGAAATTTTTCTATGAGAAATTCAATGAGAAAACTGGATTTTTCTTTCCCAGCTCCAGGAGCCATCCTATTTCAATTTTCTCACTTTTTCCTCTCTTCCCTCTATGATTCTCTTTTCCACTCTCTGTGATTCCATTTCCAAGTGGCATTTGAGGTTGTTCCAATGGGGGCAAGCAGAGGATAATGGTTGGGAAGCATATTTGACTTGCTTTGGAATAGGGGTAAATCAAAATTCCTTTGTTTCCTCTTTCCAATATTTCTTGAGTTACATGTGAATTTGTTTGTGTTTTTGGATGAATTTGAGTGTAGTTTTAGGATATGTTGTTGGTAGAATGTTGTTAATGTGATTATGAATTGAGTTTTGAGTAGTTTTGATGGAACATTTGTTTATTCTCATACATCCGAATTACTAAGTATGAATTGGAGTTGTTGAAGTTTTTTTTGGATAAATTTTGTTAGGGCATTTGTTTGTGATTGCTAGAAACAAAGAGCATGTGGGACTTAATTATTACTTTTTTCATTTATTCTACTTTAGTTGCTAATATGTAAATTACTTTTTTCATCTTACTCTTCTAGGACTTATTGTAATACTGTATTTTTACTAGATGAGTTACTTATAGATATCAATCTCATTGAAAATATGGTTACTAATAATTAAGTATTCAATGTGTGATTAGCTTTGAATTATTTGTCCTTACTTGACTTATGCTTTCGTAGACCATTCTCAATTTCTCATATGTAGTCTTGAGTAGACACTTACCCAAGGAGAAGTTGGGGAAAAGGCACCAACAAGGCAATTGAGAAGCTTGGGAAAATGCACTAGGATCATATTATTACAACCTATGCTTAAGGTAATTTTGCCAACTCTGTAATAGATCCTAGGAAAATTCAATTATAGTGTAGAATAGCTGGAGAATTGTCTCTACGTTTGTTTATTTTGTTGGGATTTTTCTGTTTTATTCTAAGTCTAAGGTTGGAGAATTTTATTAATTTAGAGTTAGTTTCTGTTAAGTGGATTTTATATCTACTTTATAGATATTCTTAGTTTAATATTTTCTGTGTACTTGAGAAGTTTTATTAATAAATAATATATTTTTGTGTTATTTTTGCAGGCCTAAAACATAAATATTTCCAAATCTTTTAGGCCTACAAAAATAACACAAAAATATATTATTTATTGATAAAACTTCTCAAGAACACACAAAATATTAAGCTAAGAACATCTATAAAGTGGATATAAAATCCACTTAACAGTTTCTTATAGTAATCACTACTTAAGTTAGTTTCTAACAAAGGATCTTGTCTTTCACATGACCATCTTCAAGTCTTCTCCATACCTCTTTAATTGATTGACATTGGCCAACACCCTTGAACAATAATCTGAAAAAGATTTGGATTCCTTCATGTGCAATGCTACAAATTCACATTGTAGAATTTGAAGTCGTACATTTTTCACTTTGTCAACTTCTTGTAAAGATTTTTGTAAAATCTTCCATGCTTCTTTCGCGGTGGTTGCATTGCCACCTTTACAAACACCAAATCATCCAAACTTTGATGGATTAGGGTGAGGGCTTGTTGATCCTTCTTCTTTAACTTTGTCAATACTTCTTTCTCATTTTGTGGCAATGTGGCTTCATCTTCTGGTCGAGTGTAGCTTTTCTCTACAATCTCTCTTGCATCTTGTGATCCTAACAAGGCTTTCATACGTAGACACCAACTATCATAATTTTCTTTTGTAAGATGAAGGAATTAGAATGGAACTATTCCCTTGTTTTCCATCTCTCAACACTTACAATGAATCACTCCTAGGATCAAAACAAGCTTGGATACCACTTTGTTAGAGGAAGAGGAATATTTAGCTCAAGTCTTGTATTGCAATGTCCAAGTATAAGGGATATTTATAGGATACAAAAGATAATTCTAGAGAATAATAACCCCTGCATAACTCTCACTAATATCTCCATAATTCTCATTAACTATTGCATAACTCCATAACTCCCACTAGATATAGTAATACCTCTTAAGTGAAAATAATTCCTTATTGAAGTGCCCCAAAAACATGAAAATTACAACTCCAAAAAACACATAACCTAAAAGCAATAATTTGAAATTACTATTTTTAACATATGTTGCAACACAAGGGAACACCTCGAGCTCTTTTGGCTCTACTCAATAAAACAGAAACCGCTCTTCCAAGGGAACTTTACTGGTGGGATGGGACCTAATAGACACAAAGACAAGAACAGAGTGTAATGCAGGCATAACGTTGAACAAGCTCTGACTCGAACATGACCAGACCAAGTATTCGAAGAAATTTAGCATTGGCAGCAATGAAGAAACCATGCTCATAAGTTATATGGTTCATATATAAATTTTTCTTGGACATATGTAACATTCTGAAAGAATCTGAAGAATGCCACGAAGCATTTTGAAGAAAACTATCCAATGAACCGTATTTTTTTTTTATAGTGACATTCATACTGTGTTTCCGTTCCCGTACCACATACTGAAACGAATTGTTTTCCTGGTAGCTATGCTTCTGACATTCAAACCATTGATCAAGTTCTCTAGCTCCTTCTCTGTTGTTGGTCAAACACAACGTTGTTCTAAGTTTAGACAATGTCCACATAGAAATTTATTTTTAACCCATTACATTTACGTCTTGCTTGTTAGAGTATGTTTTTTTCCACATTGCATTCATATATAGGTCATTTTGCTCTATCTCTTAATTAAACAAAAAAGTTTATTTTTCTATATCTTTTAAGAGCAATTTAATCCAAAAAGCCTTTAGCAGCACCTTCTGACTTATTGCCTTATTTTGGCGATTATTATTGTTGTTATGTGTATCATTAAAAAAATTGCTTATGTTACTATTTTAAAAAAGAATAAAGAAAATATTTAATATAAGCATATAGTAGTAAAAATATCTAATATAAACCTATAAAAATTTTAGTATGTGGTTATCATATTTAAGTATAAACAAAAGAGTAAAACCCCTTTTTAGTCCCTAAAAAATGCATCTACTGACAAATTCGTCCTCCAAAAATTTTCGATGATAAATTGGTCATTGAATTATTATTTTTGCTGACAATTTAGTCATTCGTTGGGGTTTGTTAGTCAGATTTAACGGACTTTTCCATGTGACATGCTGACATGGCAGATAGACCATGTGCTTGTGTGGAATAAGTAAAACGGCGTCGTTTTATTAAGAATCTACACCAAAATCTTTGTCCCATACGACGTCGTTTGCTCAAGACTCCATCTACCCAAAACACCAACCCAACGTCGTGAAGGGGGATTTTGCTGAAGGAGGAACCTTTTGCCCCATTGATGTGCGAAGAAGCTCATACTCAGGGAAGTGGTGATCCCTTAGAAATAAGAGAATAAAAGAACATAAAGAACAAATCAAGCTACCATACTTTGTTAAATATAAAATCATTCTTGGACCTTCACCTATAGCTTAAGCTTTTAGGTTGAATTGGTTCTTGACATGGTATCAGAGTCTCTTTGACCAAATGGTCAGGAGATTAATCCTTCTGCCCCCAACTTTCTCAATTACATTGAAATTTCAGCACATGGTATAAATGGACCTGTGTTTTATCCACGCTTCAAGCCCAAAGGGCTTTCGTGTGTGGGGGCGTGTTAAATATAAAATCATTCTTAGACCTTCACCTATAGCTTAAGTTTTTAGGTTGAATTGGTTCTTGACATACTTGTCACACTATTTTAGGTACACAGAGAATAAATGTGATTTTCCATCAAATGCTCCACTACTTGTCATACTAATAACTCAGATTTGCTCTCTAAAGCAAAATTTGCTTCATCTAGTGTTAATATAGATGAATTCTGATAGAGTCCGATTGCAATAGCTATTCTGTTTTGAGTAGAAAAGGAAGGAGTAGATTGATGATGAAGTCTTTATGATATATATCGAATACATTAAATCAGTTATTACATTAATCACACATTCCAAAAACTCCCTAATATAGAAACAAATTTACCTATTAATTTTTATGGCTAAGTTTGGTAGGAGAACGGAATGAGACTTAAATTTGATGTTTACCTTTGCCTTTGTCCTTCGCTTAAAGTTGAGCCCCTTGTCTGCATTAGCAATTTTGTGCAACATTCTTAACCCTCTCCATGTCAATTTTTGTTGACAAATCCCTATAACCAATGCTTTCAGCAACTATTCCTGAAAAAAGGATATCAAGTATACACATGAATTATTGAGATAGCCATTTTGAAGAAGCCAAAGAAATACTACTTGTCAAACCAAAACATATAGTTGCATTTAACCAAAACAAATGCAATATTTGGCTTAGATGAATATGTTGTTTAACCAATAAAATGAAAAAATTGAAGCAGCACATAGTCTACCCAAAACAAAACCCAAGAAAAAGAAGAGAACAAATGAAATATAAGTGTGACAGAGAGAAATGAACTTCTGAAAAGAAATCCCATTTTCAGAATAGGAGCAGAGATCTGACCTTGATTTTTCATAGAATAGAGCTTGTAGTGATTTCATCATAGCCATACTAACCTACATGAATCAACACATATATCAAAATAGAATAGCAAGAAATAGAGAAGGGAATAAAGAGATGAATAATTGGAATAGAACGAAAATAGAGAAGGGAGATATAGTTCATTAGAATGTCTAATAAAATAACACATGATAGTTCAAGGAAATATATAAACATGTAAAGCACAAATGAAATCATGAAGAGAGATTGGCACAAAGCTTACCCAAAAGTTTTCTAGGAGGGAGACTTGAAGGCAATGAAGCAAAGAATATTTGAATCAAAACCAAATGAATATGAGTGACTCACATGTGGTACATTATATATAGAGGACGATGGAGGCAAAAACATATAACACTAATTTCAAAATTCAAATTCAAAAATCCGCAATTATTACATGACTAAAATTAAGGAGAGTAATTGACAATTTATTTCAACCGAAATTGAATAATAATGGATTATAATTTTGGTGGAGGTGGACTTCCAAAATTAAATTGAATTGCAATTATTCAAAATAATTAGATTTAGTAATAAATATTCTGACCTCATACACTATCATAATAAAAATTGTTAGTTGATTATCATCATAATTATTAGGAGGTTTTTTTTTTTTAATTTTTGATTAATTTAATTTTCAGTACATGTATATTGTAGTATCACAATTTTCAGCACATGTATATTGTAATATTATTTCGGATTTATTTATTTAATTTAATTTCAGTTACTACTCCTGATTGGAAATCAAGCAATCAATTACATGCACCATTTTGGAAACTTACATTTTTTGGTTTTTATTTCTTCTGAAATAATATTACGTTAGAAAACATAAATAAAGAAGTTATTTAAGGACATTAGTATTCAATTTTTTTTCCTTATTTTTTATTTTTGAGACACACATAGTTGACATTATAAATTATTTTTAAATACTTTTGATAGGAGGAAATTCTCATAGCATGCCACTTGTCGTCACCTTGATAGCAACACTTGTCATAAGAAAAAAAAAATTCCTAAGTTTAAAATTAACATTTTCTAGTTGGTACCACTGTATCTTCATGGATACTGTTTATGTTTACCACAACTACAAAAAATGGAACCACGTCTGTGGGACCTATTTATGAGGGTTCACCTTTTAGTGTCTCTGGAATATGTATCTTGGGAAGTACATAGGAATCTCTCATATTTTTCCCCATAGCTATCACTTCTCATTTTCCATTCCTAATCCTTTCCCATCTTGCATTGTGCCTAGATCAACTTCAAGCATTAGCCTTATTATCCTTAGGAACAAACTTGGCCCAAAATCAGTGTGACCTCTACACTCTGTTCATCTCCTCAATTGGAACGCCCTTTGTCTCAGGCAACAATGAGAAAATGAAAATGGTCATTATAAGCACAAAGCCAGGAAAGAAGAAGAAGAGACCGAACTTCAAGTGGCAAAGCATTAAGAGTAAGACTTGAGCAATGCAGAAGGTGAAGAACATGTTCACAACGACATTGATAGCTTGTCCTGCGGATCTGACCTCAAGAGATTAGATTTCACTAGGCACCAACCATCCCAAGGGACCCCAAGACCATGCGAATGCTGCAACATATGCACAGATCAAGAACAAGAGGAAGTTGGCTTCACCACTGCTAAATGAGTCTTCACCATTGGTTCCAAACTTCAAAGCAATCATGACTCCCACAACAACCTATACACAAGTAATTGATGGAAATATATATCATTGACTAATCATCGAAACCAGGACAAAAGTTTAGAGTAAAATGTAGCAGATTTTAAGCATGCAAGTTTTTATCCAATATAGTTGCAAGTTAAGCTATTAGGTGTAGTTTAATAATAAGTGGTTCGAATAATTTATAGGAAGTCAGGTTTTAAATCTTCATGCTGTCAAGAAAATAAAAAACTTTAGTTGGAAATTACTTGGCAAATAAACATTTGGCATCCTCCTTCAAGGAACAAAACCCTTCTTCCAACCTTATCCACTATAAAGGTAGAAACCAATGTGGCAACCATATTGAGACACCACAAATAACAGCAGACACGAGGGCAGCATCATCACCGAAGCCCAGAGTCTTGAAAAGAATGGGTGCGTAAAACATGGTGACATTGATGCTAGTGTGCTGTTGGAAGAATGGAATCATGGAGCCAAAAGTTAGTTGAGGCCTGTATTTTGGCTGTAAAATGTTCTTCCATGGGTGTTCCACCATCTTGGCTGCCTCACTTGCGTCAATTAGATCTTGTAACTCCTCGTCAACGTTGTCGGTGCCACAGATCTTTTGCAACATTTGCTTGCTCATGTTGGCCTCTTTCAATCTTGGAGTTAGGTGTGTCACCAAGGAAAAAAGCTCCCAAACACGTACAAACAGCTGGAACAGCTCCAATACCCAAAGAGAGCCTCTAGCCATTCTCATGCTTGGCAGTCGAGACGTTAATTAGGTTTGCAGCCAAAATAGCAATGGTGATGGCCATTTGGAATCCCATGTTGAGTGTTCCTCTGATCTTTGGTGGAGCCATTTCGGAAAAATACATGGAAACATACTATAGAGAATTGACAAAAAATTCAGTTAATTTTGAGACACTTGTTCTTTCAGATTTTTCCAAATCTTTTTATTAAGGATGCAATTGAGGAAAATTCTTACTTGAATACAATATCCCACGCCAAAACCAAGTAACAAATGGCCAATATTAAGCATGGTAATGTTGGTAGCAAAACCGTTGAGGAGAGGATCAACAAGGAAAAACAAGCCACCAAGAAACATTGAGGGCTTACAGTCAAGCGCTCTTGTAGTTGTGGAAGCAAAGAAATTAGAGGCTACCGAAGCAGCAAGTTAGAGGGAGGAGGTAATGTAAGAAGCTTGTTATCATATTTGCAATACTCGCTCTCATGACTTGACTCATCTTTCAATTGTTTGTACACAGAGGGGAAGAACTTGATCAAGATTGGTTCCATGGAAGTCACTCCTCCTATAATACCAAGATCATAACCAAAGAGGAGACCTCCCATGGCGGCCACCAAACAAGTGACCAGCATGTAGACGGTGACTTTACTCTCGTACTGCTTAGCACCACCATGATCAATAAAACCTCCTGCTGCCATGTTTCAAGAGATAACGACTTCAAATATCTTGGGGTGAATTTGAATTGGGATTGTGAAAGAAGTAGTTCTAATTGTCTTTGAACAATTGCTTGTTTGCACAATTGAGGATCCCAAAGAGTGATGAACATTTTATAGGGTCTGATAGGACCTTAAACATCGGAGAGGATGCCATAGAGAAAATATGGAATTGTACGATTACTAAAAAAAATTTTAGCTAATTATTCAGTATCACAAATGGTACTACTAATACCACAAATATAAAAATAATATAGACCATATCTTTTGTAGGTTTCATATAAATTTCACAAATTTATTAAGTAAAATAAACAGTATAAATACCAACAAGGTGTTGGCTCAGTAGAAGCAGACTGAGCTCCAAGGCGTTCCAGGCTAAAGGTCCTGAGTTCAAAACCGTGGAGTTGCACTGCTCTCATCATGGGATTTATCAATTACTGCTCTTGTCCCGAACAAAAATTAGTCACATGTCCAAAGGTGTAGAGATATTATGGATGTAAACTAAAAAAAAAAAAAAAAAATTAAATAAATAAACAGTATAAATCATTTTAGTTATCAATTTTTATTTGTGGTATGAATATCTCTTCTGATATTGAATAATTGGTTTTTTTTTTTAACTAGTTTCAATTTTATTTTTTGAAAACATCCCTAATTAAATAACTTTTTTCTAACTCAAACTTATTTATATATTTGTCTGTTTGATTTCATAATTAATTTAAAATTTTCTATTTATTTATATTCTTAGTTAGTATTAATTTGAAACGTACTTTCTTTGTTGCTCTTAATAATTCTTTTTTTCTTAAAATAAGATTACTAAAAAAATTTAAATAACTTAAAAATCAATTATAGCTTCCATTTAATCGTATGCAATTATTCACGGAAATGATAATGAAACCATAGACTGATCACTTTGAAAAATCGAATGCAACAAAACTTCAAAATCAGAATTAAAAACTATCAAATTATGGTGGTGTATCTTTGGAAAATGATATGCGGTTAGGAAAATTTCTAAGCATTTCTTACTAAATGATAATAATTATCTGATATAAATGTTTTATTTTATCTAATAATTACCATTTCATTTATAATGAGAAATTTATTAGAGTAAGATTATTATTTGGGTTTAGTGCTCCAGTGGTCTGAAGCCTAAGGCCTCGCAATTCAGCATCGATGATGGAGAAAAATTGGTCATTGTAGCTCACATGCCAATTTTCCCCTCTTAAAACCAAAAGTAAGTTCCATCATGTAGCATGCACATCATGTTTTCCGGACGTACGTCCCCATGATCTTTTTCTTCCATTTATGGCTCATGTTCGTCCACGAAAAGCTTTTTTTTTCTATTCTTTTTTTGCACATACTGAAAGTATTTAGGAGTCGTTTACACTTTTTTAAAGTTTTAGAACTTTTAGAACTGAACTACACAAGAGTAAATTAAAATTTACCCTTTAGGAGGGGTTTAGTAGATAAATTCTTTTTAGTTTTATGAGAATTTCAATTTGAGAAACTAATATTCTCATGTTTGATACAATGTTTCAAAAATATTCCCAAGAAAGTAGAATTATCAAGAAAGTAGAATTATCGAAAATGATTTTGAGGTAAATTTGTCACCAAAACTTTCTCATGAGGGTAGAAATTTTGGATTTCTATGACCATGAGAAAGTTTTTTAGACATAAAAATACATATATATCATTCATTAATGGCATAATTGTAATAATGCCAAATAAAATAGAAAAGTAAATAAAACAAAATTAAATGAGAAACGTAAAAAAAAAAAAAATTAAAAGTTGCAAAGCATAAAAAAATGTAATACACACATTTTCTAAAAATAAATATTCATTAATTATATGAAGTAATTTTATTCTCTTTTTTTGGACTTAAAATAGATAGGGTATAACCAACAAGCTTGTAGATTAACTGGTAAAAGGGTGTTTTAGTTTAATCAAGGGTCTCAGGTTCGAGCTATTGGGTATACAACTGCGTCTAGTGGGAGAGCCTTACCGCCCTTGTGGTCCTTCCTCGACTCGAAACCGAATTAGTCGAACGAAGCCCAGATACCGGTGAGAAACCAAAANAAAAAAAAAAAAAAAAAAAAAATAGATAGGGTATTTTTGAAAAAAAAAAATGCTAAGATTCTCAAAAAAGTTATATTAGAAACAAATGTAAGGATAGAAGATTCTCAAGAAACATTGTCTAATATTTCCAATAATGTTTAAGGCCTACCAAATACATTTATGGCATTCTCAAGAATCGTCATTCACAAGAAATATGATCCTCAAAAATAAAAAAAGAATTCGTCTACCAAACGCCCCCTTAAAGAATAATATCTAGTTTCACCATTTTGTTTTTCCTTCCTCCTCATTTGTATGCTTTTCTCTATAAATTGGCTGAACTATTTTAGCCTCCGCATTTATATTTTTTTGCTACGACTTTGAATTCGTTGTCACTTATATTGAAGTCAACTAATTCATAGAATGTGACAGTTTTTTGAAGTCAACGAAGTCATAAAATATGAACTACAACTGTAACACATCCAAGACTATAAACATTTTATCTTGAATTACCATATACTTGTTTAACCATTTTTTTTTATCTTCAATAGAACAACAAAGACAAGATAATTCATAACCTTACAATTTTCTAGCATACAATATTCGCCCTCAATCTTCAGTCTTTTTCTACTGAAGACAGCATTGCTTTAGAAATTAGTTCCACAAATTATGCTTCCCAATTTTATTAGCACAAAAGGAATATGCTTGCAAATTTGATGTTAATTCTTTGTGGCAACCAAATAAAATTTTTGGCAAACAAAATAACAGCAATACTATTTAACATAAGAACTACATGATTCTTTCCAGGAATATAGGCAGATGTTAAATAGTTAAAGTACTGTGGCAAGCCCAAAAGAAAAGTCACTGACATAAATAATAGTGGGCTATTAAATTGGGAATCTTGGGGTAAAGAATAACATCCACCTTTAAGAAGCATTGCACTCAGAAACTCCATAATACATGACTATCAATGTCCAATCATAATAGTAAAGCCATCTACTAATATAATTTTACAATAAATTCAAGCAAAACTGCCCCCGGTAATAAGAAATATAGAAGACCTGTCCTGGGACCTCTCAAACTAAAACGAAATTGAGTGTCAACACTTATCAGTTTGCTCCACGCCTCCTCTGTATTTTAGCTTTATTTGCAGCTTTAGCCAAGAAAGATCTTCTATAATACCATGTTCTAAAGCTCATACGTCATTCCCACTTTAACCAGACGCTTGTGAGGGATTTCAAACACTTTGTCAGCATCTCTCAAGTTGTTCTTCAAGAAACTGTAACAATAGTCTATCAAAATCCTCTTGTATAAAGAAGCTCCTTGGGCAGAAATCACCTCAGTTTCACCAACCAAGTGAACAACACCTACGTTAAATGCTTTTTCAACTACCTGAACCTCGTTTTCCACATTCTCCTGCTGCTTTGATTCATGAGCAATATATTCCTTCAAATTGTCAATTAGCACATCCTCGAAAGGATGGTCTTTGGCATTGCGTGCATCAGTGTATCCATATCTTACAACACAATGGAACACATTAAGTTGTTTTGGCTGTAACTGGCGAAAGGAAAACCTCTCTTCTATAGCAACTTTACTAATTGGTAACGACTTGATGCACACAAAGATAAGAACGGAGTGCAATGCTGGCACATTTTCCACATAATGCTTGAAAATGGGTGGGATACTTTGAGGAAGCTCTGAGTAGAACATGGCCAGACCAGGTATTCTACAAAACTCTGTATCAGTGAGAATCTTCTCAACCGTTTCTGAAGAAATCTTATTTTCCAACTCATGATAGTACTTCTTTCGGTGCACGGCGTTCCAAACGTACATGATGAACATTAATACCGCAGCAAAGAGAAGAGGAAGATAACCTCCCTGATCAAATTTGTATAGAACTGAGCTTAAATAGATAAGCTCCACAAGGCCAATGGTAAGGACATACAAGAGTACCAGAAATATGTTGGTCTTCCATATCATGAGCATGATTAACGTGAGAAAACCAGATGTAAGGAACATCACAAACACCACCGCTAGGCCTGCATGTGCATCCACAAATTAAATTACCCATTAATTAGAATTTCCATCGTCAATAATATTAATCGTTCACTCATTAACAAATTAATTAAGTTGAGCATGTATATAAAAATAGAGTGGGTTAAATTACCATAGGCATTCCCAAGTGTTATGGTGTTTTTGAAACAAACAGTGACCACAACACAAAGTATCATGAGAACGTAGTTAATTTCAGGGATGTAAACTTGTCCTGGAAACTTGGCCGATGTATGTACAACTTTGACACGAGGAAAACATCCTAGGGAGAGGGATTGCTGGATTATAGCAAAAGTCCCAGAGATCAAGGCTTGGGAAGCTATCACTGCTGCCAGAACAGCAATTACAAACATTGGCCAATATACAGGTCCTGCAAAAAGTATACGCACATAACACAAATTAAGATCTCTATTGTGATTCATGTTTAGGAATTGGGATGATATATGGGGTTTCTTTTGCTTATAAAAGTTGATGCATGACTTTAATTAATTAGTACGTAGTGAGCAGTGACATTCAAATTCAATTACCAGGTATGGATTTGAAGAAGACATCTGCAATATTTTCACTATGTTTGCGGAGATAGGCTGCTTGTCCAAAATATGCTAATACGATACTTGGATATGTCAAACCACACATACTTATTTGTATGGACTTTACTGAGAAATGACCAACATCAGCAAACATCGCCTCAGCTCCTGCAAAAAATTTCCACCCATTCTTGAGGTTATGGCTAGGACAGCACAAAATCCATGAATGCAAAATCTAAAAATGATTAGTGGGTTAACTATTAATTAGACAAAGTAAAAAAAAAAAAAAAAAAAATTGCACATTTGAACCTGTTATTGACAGCACTGTGCCACCAAGAGAAATCCAAGCTTCTTTCTTGTTCCTCTTGAAGTAGTCTACTATGAACTTTGGGTTTAATGCTTTAATAACTGATGGATCATGCTTGACGAAATTGTAAATACCAATGAGTCCGATGCAAAAAAACCATAAAGTGAGAATGGGAGCAAAAGCGTAGCCCACTCTGTCAGTCCCAAATCTTTGAACCACAAACAGCAAGATCAGGATTATAACAGATATCCAAACAATCTTATCTGTGAACAAACAAAAATAACATGCATCAACTTAAGATTTATTACTAAACCATAGGTAACAAATTTGAATAGAATACTGCTTTCCCCTAAAAGCATTATATCTATGCTCTACTTGTGGGCAAGAGCACACACCTTCTGTCATTGAAGCTGTAGCTTCCTTGATCCCTCCCACAGCAGATAAAACTGCAGGAAATGAATAATTTATTATGTTTGAATTATGTGCAAGTGACAGAGGACAACATAAGTGATCCGAAGTAACTCGATTTGCTAACTCTTGTTCTTCACAATTTTACATAACTATAGCAAAGTAACTTTCACAATGGGCATATAAAGTTATTAAAATATGTATTTTGAAATACATATAGAGATCTAACAAGCAAAGTAACTCTTGCAATGTGTATATGATTTGATTGAAAGTATATTAATTTTAAGATATTAAATTTAGTAAGGTAATAAACAATAAGAAAATAAAAGGTGTGAAATAAATAAATAACGTGACTAACCAGAGATGCAAGGAGTAAGAACACCATCGCCTATGACCATGGAAGTACCAAGGAGAGTGACAAACAATAGAAAGTACTTGGCAAATTCACTCTTCTCAAGCGAAGACTTGATGGTTTCAGCCAACTTGCCTCTTTTCCTTTCATCCAGTAAAGGGAGGTTATAATTAGACACATTGGCGTCTTCTGCTTGATTATTGGGTATCAATCCCACTTTCGCATAACGGCATATCAGAGAGTACAACGCAAACGTCCCTCCTGCATGCATGCATTCATTCATGTAACAATCAACAAAACATTAAGTAACAATTCAGTATCAAATTCAATACAGAAAGTCACAATAATTGAATTACCATCGCCATTGTCAGTTGCCCGTAAAACGATGAAAACGTACTTAACGACAGGTAAGAGAGTGATGGTATAGAAGATGATTGAAAGAGCACCCAAAATGTCATCTTCATGAGCGACACCATTAGGGAAAACGCCGGGAAGCACGTAAAGTGGTGAAGTTCCGATATCTCCATAAACAATACCTATGCTTTGAAAAGCTAACTGTAAAACTGTTGTCGTTGGCAAGGCTTGCCGGTCTACACCTAAACTACCCCTTCTGCCACCTGCTTCCTCCATTTTGTGCAAAGAGTTTAGCTAGCTGGGGAGAGCTGAAGGCCGGAGATCAGCTGGTTTGCAAAGGGGACTGGGAATCCCCGATTCGAGAAAGACGTCCGAGAACGAACCCCCTTGGCCTAGCTAGCACTTAGATGTTAGTGCAGGTATCCTATTTAAAGCGTCAGAAAAAAGAGGTGCAGCACATTTCATGCTAGCCTTTCTCAAATCACCTTCTATTAGTAGTAAATAGTAATACATACCCGCTGAATCCTTCATCTACAGCTTGCATCCACCAAATACTCATCTGTTAGGTGTTACTTAAAATAGAAGTCAATCGTAAAACCACTTTTTGTTTTGTGCCAATTCATTCTTGATTGGCCATCTCATCCTGCTTTTATATATGTATCTGCACTTTGCTTCACTTTCTTAATGCCCAAGTCATGGTAAGCAAACAGATTTACATTTTTACCACAATCATAATTAAGTATTTAATTATCAATGTCGTGAACACAATACTAAGTTGTTTTATGCTCTCCAATTTGTTTCAATTCATTGTAAATTTTTGCAAAACAAAAGAATATTATTAATGCTGTTAACATAAGACACCACAAAATTCTTTGAAGCCCCATTAACATAGGAATATAGACAGATGCTAAATAATTAATATTGTGGGAATTTCCAAAAGAAAAATCTTTCACATAAATAATTGAAGGCATATTAAATTGAAAATACTATGTAATTATTTTATTTATTTTTAAATATAATAATTACGTACTAAAGTTTTTATAGGTTTAAGTTTTTAAAGTTTAAACCAATGAAAACTTCTATATTTAGTATAATACATACTAAAATCCACACAGAAGAACAACCCAAATCCCACATAATTTATTTTGAATACAAAAAAANAAAAAAAAAAAAAAAAAAAAAAAAAAAAAAAAAAAAAAAAAAAAAACCATCAAAATTAAAGCCCTTAAATAGAAGAAACGCCAGTCTTCAGTAGAGAAACACATTTTAGGGGCCACCTCTGACTTACCCCGTTTACTCCTGTCTATTAACCCTAGCAAGCAGCTGCAACAACATCAGCCCATAAGATCACACAATCAACCAACACTCCTCTTTCTTATGCATCACTCAATTCATTTTTCGCTCTCTCACACTTGTCAATTAGAAATGGAACACCTCAAACTAACATGCACAGATCTATTATATAAATTTATTTTCTAATTTTGATGCTCAGCAACAATCCCTCCAGCAGCCACACTTACACTTAATAGCTTCATTAGAATTTTAAAAATATTTTGAAAAATAAATGTCTCCAACTCCCAATAATAATAGGATATATACCTTCACTTCTTTTCAGCACCGTATTTATTTCTCATATGAGAATGAGCTCTATTTGATAGATCAAGGAAAAAAGGTTTCAAATTTTTCTAATAATGGGGTATGAGAACATAGTATAGCATCATATATTATATAAGAGCAAATCTATATTTACAAAGATCATCAAGAAGATATATTTAGAGTAACACATGTATCAAATGACTCACCATATTTTCATTGAAATTCAGAATAGAAGCTACATTTCCACATCGATATTCAAAGAAAACTCTGCTGACCTCTTAATTTTCAAAGAAGACTAAAATTTAAAAGTTAAACAAAATAAAAGCTTAAAACTAATTTAAATAAAATCAATTTAATTTTTAAGTGAAAAAAAAAAAAAGCCTTTATCATGAAATATATATTTAAGGCCTTCTAGCACGAGCTGGTTTGCTCGACAAACAAGATCAAGATTATTTATGTGATTGAAATGCATCGAAAATAATGCAATTGTATGATGGCAGGAAACATTCAATTCCATAAACAAGTAATAATTGACTTGCATTACTTCGGAAGTCACAAAATAAGGAAAATAGAATAATGAGAAAGAAATAAAACTTTTATTGAATGAATAATTAGTGAATAATGCTTTACAATTCACTTATTTATAGTGCTAAGATTACATCAATGATAAGGATAAAACTTTTAATGATAAAAATACAATTTTACTAACTTATAAGATAAACTCAATCATAATAATAAATTACTAAGAATCTGGATTAACATCAACATCTGGATCCAAAAAGCGAATGAGCTCCACAGGGACTTACTGCACATGTTTCAATGTCTTCAGGATCACTCTACATAAGATCACAAAATGGTCCCTCATGTGGCATTTCACAGTTCCTTTCAATGACCCTTATCTTCCGTAAAAGGTTTTACTACTATATATATGCTTATACTAGATATTTTTGTTATTTTTTTTAAATAGTAAATATTTTAATTATACACATAACAGCAATAATAATCCCCATAATAAGGTAATAAGTCAGAAGATGCTGCTAAAGGCTTTCTGGATTAAATTGCTCGTAAAAGATATAGAAAAGGAAATTTAAAAAAAAAAAAAAAAAAAAAAAAAAAAAAAAAAAAAAAAAAAAAAAAAAAAAAAAAAAAAAAAAAAAAAAAGGCTTCCGATTGTTGGTGAAAATGTTCATTTAAACAAATAGTATTTTCTTCTCTAGGGGCCTAGCTAGAAATGTTGAACTATAAGATTGAAATCTGATATGTCAGCTAGTACATGATATTATGTATGATGTTGCTTACTAGTTTGAATAAGTTTGAAATAGTTGATGACTGTTATGGATTAAGTATAGGCTTATACTAGTAACTTTTATGTATATATAGCTACTAAAGTGAATGAGAAAAGCTAAATGTAAGAACAATATTTGATAAATACAAGTTTTTGGTTATTTTTTATTTTTGGCTCTTCTTCCTCTAAGATTCCTCCTCTAATTATTATAACAAGAAAGAAGCGGGGGCTGAGGGACAGCCAGCAGTTTATGTTTACATATACACATTGCTGATACAAGCACATAAAAAGTTACACACAACATATAATGTATTAATTAAGATACAGAGCAAAGTGACCTATATATGAATGCAATGTGGAACAAAGCATACTCTAACAAACAAGACGTAATTGTAATGGGTTCAAAATACATTTCTATGTAGACATTGTCTAAACTTAGAACAACATTGTGTTTGACCAACAACAAAGAAGGAGCTAGAGAACTTGATCAATGGTCCGAATATCAGGAGCATAACTACCAGGAATGTGATGGTAATTGAGGCAATGAAGGCTAAAGAAGGCAGAGATAGGACGTGAGTGAAAGGGAGAGAGAAGATGAATGTTGAAGGAAGTTGGTAACTTTTTGTTGTGTCTCTATTTTAGTTCATTGGTTTCCAAGTATTCAGCCCTATTTATAGGCCTTCTCTTCACCGACTAGACTGTATTTAGACTTTTCTTATTTTTTATACAAGTTGCATATTTTTTATTTCCACCGACCCGCTGCTTCTTCTAATTTCTAGACTTTTCTTTTGATATATTTTTTTTTTTATTTTTGCAGCCGGTCTTCCTCACTTCTAGTAATCTATAATATTCTAAACTTTTCTTAGATTAATATTTAACACTCCCTCTTAATCTAGAAAATTCATAAACTCCAAGTATGCCTCTAAACTTGATGAACTTTTCAATTGAAATTGGTTTTGTGAACAGATCGGCGAGCTGCTCTTCGGTCTTGCAGAGTTCTAACTTGATCTCACCTTCGTCCACATGCTCTCGGATGAAGTGATGTCGGATTTCTATATGTTTTGTGCGGCTATGGAACACTGAGTTCTTGGTCATGGCAATTGCAAACATGTTATCACAATAAATTTTAGTTGGAGTGTTCATACCTTGATGAAGATTATTCATGATCCTCCTTAGCTAAATAGCTTCACAAGATGCACTGGTGGCTGCCATATACTCTGCTTCAGCAGTCGAAAGTTCTACACTCTTTTGCTTCTTTGATGCCCATGAAATTGCCTTGGAGCCAAGAAGAAAAACATAACCGCTTGTACTCTTTTGATCATTGGTGCTTCTAGCCCAATCATTATTAGTGTAGCCAACTAAGTTGCAATCTTCCTCAGCCTCGTAAAAGATCCCATAATTCTTCATGTCCTTGACTTATCTCAAAATTCTCTTCATGGCATTGAAGTGAACTTTGCTTGGGTTGCTCATGAATCTTGAAATAATGCTAACAGCATATACTATGTCTTGCCTTGTGTTTGTGAGATAAATTAATGAGCCCATTAGGCTTCGATAGATTGTCTCGTTTGCCTTATCCTTTCCATCTTCCTTCGATAGCTTCTCATTCATTGCCATTGGAGTGGATAATGGCTTGTAGTTGCTCATGTTGAACTTCTTCAACAGATCATCTGAATATTTTTCTTGAGAGATGAATATTTAGTCTAAGATGGACAACCAACATTCTTCCTTTTGTCCCTCATCAAGGGCGCAGTTACTAGAGATGAACATCATGGATGGTCTGACATATGTCATACAAAAAAATAATTAATTAAGCATTAATTAGCAAGAATATAAATTAGCTAAACCCTAGATCCCCAAACTCTAAATCCTAATCATAATCTTAAACCTCAAATCTCAAATCCTAAACCCCAAATCATAATTCCTAAATCACTAAACCCCTAAAACCTAAACCCTAAACCCTACTCCTAAACCTTAACCCAAACCTATAAACCTCAACCCTACCCCTAAACCCTAACTTTAACCTTTAAACTCTAACCCTAACCTTAAACCTTAAACTCCAAACCCTAAATCACTAAACCCCTAAAACCTCAACCCTACCACTAAATCCTAACTCTAAACCCTAAACCTCTAAATCTTAACCTTAAACCATAAACACCTAAACTCTAACCCTTAACCCTAACCTTAAACCCCAAATCCTAAATCACTGAATCCTACCTAAACCCTAAACACTAACCTCTACCTCTATCCCTAAACCCCAAATTCTAAATCCTAAATCATAACCCTAACCTTAAATCCTAAATTGCAAACCCTAACCCTAACCACTCAACCATAAACCAAAAATTTAACAGTCTCCCCTAATACTTGAACAATCAAGGAATTCAAAATTTCACAGAATTACAAAGGAACACACAAAAAAATTGATATTTTATTCCATAACTAAAAATTACACAACTATATAGATAAAAACACCACAGCAATTGGCAAAATTACAAAACTAATTCTACATCATTCAAAAAATTTATTCAAAATTTCAGAATTATTCCACATCAAGCATAATAAAAAAAAAAAAAAAAAAACCTACTAATGTTAACAAATGATATCAAATTAATTATCAATTTCACTACTCAAATTCATCCATCAACCTACACTATTCAGCTACATCTGAAATAACTCCTATACTATCTAAAATAACTAACAAACATTCTAAACAACTAAAACAGATAATATGCATGGTATAGGGTTAGACTAGAAAATTAACATTTCAGTTAAAAATGGAGACTCTCAACTTTGGAAAGCATTGGAGAAAGTCTAGCAAGATTTGAACTCTAACCAAGGCTGGGTTGTGGGCAATGGAAATTCTGTTAGATTCTGGCTTGACAGTTAGGTAGATGGCATGGGAGCGCTAGTTGAGGAAATTAATTTTTCTATCAAAGAATCCCGGTTGCATGAGAACGTCGCAGACTTTTCTTTAGATTATGGTAACTAGAATTGGGAGAAAATTAATCAAATGCTTCCAATGGACATAGGCAGCAAGCTCCATGCAATGCTTCCCCCGAAGGATGAAGAAAAAGAAGACCAATTATTTTGAAAAGGTAGCAGCTCTGGTGTATTTTCAGTTAGCAGTGCCAATAAATGTCTCTTGTCCGATTCTTGGAAGGGGAAAAAGTCTATATGGAGCAAGATTTGGAAGTGGCGGGGCCCGGAAAGGATTGGGCTATTTATATGGCAACTCACTCATAATAGCCTATTTACAAGGGAGAAATGTAGTAAGTGGAGTGGTGTGGCTGGCCATTGTTTTTGGTGTGAGGGAATGGTTGAATCAGCCTTTCATGTGGTACGTGATTGTAGATTTGCTTGGCAAGTTTGGTTCACTCTTGTGAAGCTGTCCATGCGAGCTTGCTTCTTGAACTGAGACGTGGGTGAGTGGGTTGAGAAAAACCTCAGGCATGACATGGGTGAAGGTAGGAAGCCGTGGTCTCTAGTCTGGGGCATCACTGTGTGGATGTTTTGGAAATGGAGAAACTCCTCCATTTTTTATGTAAATTTTACAAGACCCAAAGATCCTGGTTTGGTGATCTTGAAGTATATAGACTCTCTTCTTATTGATGGTACGGAGAGTGAGGTTATTACTGACAAGATTATTCAACACGTGTCTTGGCAGAAACCAGTTGGAGAGTGGATAAAGGTTAACTCAGATGGAGCTTCTAAAGGAAATCCAGGTCTGGCTGAGTGTGGAGCTATTTTGAGAGATGGTTCTAGAGAGTATGTTGCAGGTGTCTCAAGGAACCTAGGCGTAGCTACGGCCTTTTATGCAGAACTTTGGAGTGTTCTGGAAGGTTTGGAAATGGCTTGGAGGTTGGGTTTTAGACCAGTTATCTTGGAGTATGATTCCATGAGTGTTGTCAATGGGTTGTTAAAAATGGAGAACTTTGATGGCAAATATTTACAGATGTGGAATAAGGTTAATGTGTTGATGGAGAAGGATTAGAGGGTGAAGGTGCAGCACACGCTTCGCAATGGAAACTCTTGTGCAGACTGGATGGCCAATCACAGTTTGGAGCATGATCTAGGTGTGCAGCATCTCTTTTCCCCTCCTCATGGTCTTACTGCTAGTGTTGCTCTGTTAGTAGCTAATGATTTGGGGACTTGCTTGCCCCATGCTAGTGTTTCTTAGCTTTGTTTCTTTCTTTGGACATTTAGCCCCGTGTTATTACCAATATATATATATATATATATATATATATATTCTGAAGGTTTTTTAAATCCTTTTAATATTTATGTTGTATGTGATAATACATAGAAATAGTCAATGTATAAATGACATGTTTTAAATTTTTTTAAAAAAATAAGATAAATTAATTTTATATCTAATAAAATATGAAAATTATGTATATTTGTCACATCAATATAATATGACATATATATATATATATCATATTATAGAATTCCCGATATATTCTTAGTTAGTCTTAATTTGAAACTTACTTTCTGTATCGCCCCTCTACCATATCTGTACAAATGGCCTTAAAATAAGACTACTGAAAATTTTTAAATAACTTAAAAATCAATTATAGCTTCCATTTAATCGTATGCAATTATTCATAGAAACGATAATGAAACCATTGACTAATCACTTTGAAAAATCGAAAGCAACAATACTTCTTTAAAATCAAAATTAAAAACTATCAAATTATGGTCGCATATCTTTGGAAAATGATATGCGATTAGGAAAACTGCTAAACATTTCTTACTAAATGATAATAATTACTTTGCAATAAATGTTTTATCTTATCTAATAATTACCATTTTATTTAGGAGGTTTCTTATATATTTTTGGTATTTATGTAGTATATCATACTACATAGAAATAGCCAATATATGAATAACATGTATACAAGTTAACTATTTTAAAGTTTATTTAAAAATAAAATAAATTATATTTTATATCTAATAAAATATAAAAATTATGTATGTTTGTCATGTCAATGTACTATAGCATATTCATGTGGTATCATAGAATTCTCATTTTATTTTTAATGAGAAATTTATTAGAGTAAGACTATTATTTGGGTTTAGTTCTCCAATGGTCTAAAGCCTAAGGCCTCACAATTGAGCATCGATGATGAAGAAAAATTGGTCATTGTAGCTCACATGCCAATTTTCACCTCTTAAAACCAAAAGTCTTTAAGGTGGCATCTGGTATAGAGATTTTTTTTTTTTTTTTTGGTTCTCAAAAAACATCATTCTTGAAAATTTTGTTCTTATAAATATTACAACTTATGTTTGATGGGTCATAAACAATTTTAAGAATGCTGAATATTAATTCTTGGAAATCTTACATCTTCATGTTTGTTTCAAATGCTACTTTCTTGAGAATTTAAGTTATTTTTTCAAAAATACCTCGATCTAAATTTGGATGAAAAAATAAATAAATTACTATTATATGCCATTTTTATTATACGGCGGTCGGATGTGAGGAATGGAGGCTGCAGTTGCCAAAGAGGGCAATGGTCCTTCTTCTCTTGTGTCGTTATTGTTGTGGAAAGGCAAATGACAAAAGCATGAGTAGGGATTTTGGGAATGAGGGTCATGGGTAAAAGAGATTTTTTATATTTTAAAAAACTTTCCCATGTTATGGGAATTCAAGATTCTCATCTCCTATGAAATTTTTTTTGCGGAAAACTTGTTTTAAAACTGTTCTCAAGAATTTTACTTGCCTGAGAAATTTTTTTTTTTTTTAAACTTTGTACCAAACATGAGAATCTTAATTTCCTACATTGTAATTCTCAAGAAACTAAAAAGAAAAACGCCTATACCAAATGCTACCTAAGTTCCATCATGTAGCATGGACATCATGTTTTCCGAAACGTATGTCCACATGATGTTTTTCATCCATTTATGGATCATGTTCATCCACGAAAATTTTTTTTTTCTTGCATATATTGAAAATATTTAGGAGTCATTTACAGTTTTTAAAAGTTTCAGAACTTTTAGAAACTACACAGGGTAAATTAAAATTTACCCTTTAAAGAATAATATCTGGTTTCGTGGTTTTGTTTTTCCTTCCTCCTGATTTTTATGCTTTTCTCTATTTTAGCCTCCCCACTTATATATATATTCATAGAATGTGACAATTTTAAGAAGTTAATGACATCATAAAACATGAACTACAACTAGGAGTGTTCGTGGGCTGGATTGGTTTGGATTTAAACTTAACCAAAACTCAACCCAAAAATTTTCTTACACTCTACAACCCAAACCATAGGACTTATGATTTGACCAAACCAAACAATAAAAAGTCCATTTGGGTTGGGTTAGTTTCTCAGTTTGAGACAAAGTTATGTAAAAAATTTTAAAATAAAAATATTACAAAAATTTAAATAGCAAAAACAAATATAAATAAGTTTATACTTCTAAGAGAAATAAGAAAACATATGACAATAAAAATCTTAACTACAATAACATTTAAAAAAGTTCAACAGCAAACTAATTGTCCACCATTTCTTGTACCAAAAAAAAAATGTATACATCGGTAATGGTAGAAATGGGAGAGAACCAATAGAGGTACCATATTTTTGTTAGAGCCTAGAAAATATCTAAGAGTTTTATAGGAAAAATTTATTAAGATTAACTAAAATAAAAAAATTCACAATTAAAAGAGATTGATGTTTCAAATTCTAATTTTATGATGATACCGATACATTTCATATATTATATAATATTTTTATTTAAAAAATAATAATAAATAATTAGGTTGAGTTGAATTAGATTGGTTTATTATTTTTGCTAACCCAAACTCAACCCAACCAATATTTACTAAAAAATTTCAATCCAACCTAATCCATATAAAAATTTATGAAAAGTCTAAAAAAAACTCCCTTCAACTATGTTTTATATGCGATTTACCCCCAAAACTAAAAAAAATTACAAAAGATCTCCTTAAACTATGAAAATGTGTAGAACACCCTCAAGACCCTAACGTCCGTCCATTAATGGGCGGAAAGGAACACATGCCACGCACGTGATGTGATTAATCACTAATTATGGGTCATAGTGAAATTTATAAGGGTACACATGAAAATAGATTTATAAAAGTATGGTCAAATAGTAATATTCAAAATTTGCCATGGCCAAATAATAATATTCAAAATTTATCATCTTCAACCTCCCGGCGGATCCTTTTCCAGAATTCGACCATTTTCAAACCCATTCAGGTTTCTTTTCATATCTCTCTCATTTTTTAACTAAAATTTGTAAATTGCATACCATTTTAAAGCTTGTGAAATTTACAACAATATTTTGCAATTAATTTTAAGATTAAAGCTCAAAATGAAGCACGAAAGTGAGAGACAGCAGCGTTGGCACCCTTTCTTCCTCTAGTTCACGACGACTTCAGCTCAGAAAATAAGATCGGTGGAATTTGAAGGGTTTGGATACGTGGGTATAAGATTTTTGTGAGAAATGCTATCCCAACAAGAAAACCCACTTGGGGTTTCTCTATCTCTGCAACAGGAAATGGGTTCCAAGGGAATAAATATTGAACTAGATATTAATTTTAGCTACAACAAAGCATTGTTCATGTACCTCAAATTCATGAACCCAGGAGCCAAAACGATTGAATTTGCTCCAAATTCTCTTCAAAGAGCAATTTCCTCACCAACCCACAAATTCTCTTCTCTTTTGCATTAACCAATTTCGTAGCTAGATTCACCACCAAAAAAGGGTGTCTTCTGTCCCACCGGTGCTACCCACCACCATTCCCAATCCATTTCCAGCAAATTTAAAACAAAGAAGCCCTCCCTCCTCAAGCAGAGCTCTAGAATTTCTTTGTGTCGGTAGAGCCAGAGAGAAATACATCTCACGTGTCATTCACATGTTTCACTTACTAACTAAACCCTCATTAATCTGTCAATTTTGGCTAATTAAACTGTTAAACACATCACATGTGTGGCACGTGCTCCTTTCCATTCATTAATAGACGAACATTAGGATCTTTGGGGTGTTCTACACACTTTCATTGTTGAAGTAAGTCTTTTTGTGAAAAAAAATTAGTTTTGAAGATAAACTACACATCGAGTATAATTGAATGATGATTTTTAGACTTTTTCCTAAAAATTTAAACCAACCTAATCTATCAGTTTGGTCAAGTTAGTTTGGGTTTTAAATTAGCCCTAACTACAACTATATCACATCCAAGACTATAAACGCTTTATCTTGAAGTACCATACTTTTTTAACCATTTTTTATCTTCAATGGAACAACAAAGACCAGATAATTCATAACCTTACAATTTTCTAGCATACAATATTCGCCCTCAATCTTCAGTCTTTTTCTGCTCAAAACAGCATTCCGTTAGACATTAGTCCCACAAATTATGCTTCCCAATTTTATTAGCACAAAAGGAATATGCTTGCAAATTTGATGTTAATTCTTTGTGGCAACCAAATAAAATTTTTGGCAAACAAAAGAACAGCAATACTATTTAACATAAGAACTACATGATTCTCTGCAGGAATATAGGAAGATGTTAAATAGTTAAGTACTGTGGCAAGCCCAAAAGAAAAGTCATTGACATAAATAATAGTGGGCTATTAAATTGGGAATCTTGGGGTAAATAATAACATCCACCTTTAAGAAGCATTGCACTCTGAAACTCCATAATACATGACTATCAATGTCCAATCATAATAGTAAAGCCATCAACTATTATAATTTTACAATAAATTCAAGCAAAACTGCACCCAGTTATAAGAAATATGGAACACCTGTCCTGGGACCTCTCATCTGGTTGTTCTCCTCTGTTTCAGTGAAAAATTTGACCTCTCTCTCCTGTTACAAGTAAAAAGATAAATATATATATATATATAATCTACTAACAGCAAAATACTAGACATGACACAAGTAATTGATTACAGGATATATACCTAATTTACAAAAGTAATCAAATCATCACTAAATCCAGATTTTCTCAATGCAGAACTAGCTATCTGTGTGCAAGTAACCATGGCGCATTCAATATTGCATATAATTCTAGCCATCGAGCACAGCCATCTCATCTCAGCAAAGATTACCATACTGAGAATTTCATATATATGATACCATGCAATTTGAGTTAGTTTCATTTTCAATTTTTATAGGTTTAGGTGGTTTGGAGTTTAAACAAATGTAAGCTTCTATATCCAAATAATTTTTAATTGCAAAAATAAAAACCATCAAAATTAAAGCTCTTAATTAGAAGAAACACCAATATTCTCTAGAGAAACACATTCCCAGCACCATCTCTGACTTAGCCCCATTTACACTTGTCATTTAACCCTAGCAAGCAGCTGCAATAGCATCAGCACATAAGATCACAAAATCAGCCAACACTCCTCTTTCTTATGCACCACTCCTTCATTGTTCACTCACTCACTCGCCAATTAGGAATGGAACACCTCAAGCTCCCATGCACAGATCTACTATGAAAATTTATTTTCTAATTTGGATGCATGACCATTGGTGTCTGAGACTCATACATTGTATGGACATCAGTGTACAAATCGTGGTGGACTCACCAACAATCCCTCCATCAGCCACACTTATGCTTAATAGCCCCATTCAAATTTTAAAAAATAAATGTCTCCAACTCCCAACAATAATAGGAGATGTACCTTCACTTCTTTTCAACACCATATTTACTTATCATATGAGAATAAGCTCTATTTGATAGATCAAGGAAAACTTTCAAATTTTTCTAGTAATGAGATACGGAAATAGAATAGCATCATATATTATGATGAGAATAAATCTACATTCACAAAGATCATCAAGAAAACATATTAGAATAACATAGGTAACAGAAGACTCACCATATTTTCATTGAAACTCAGAATAGAAGCTACATTTCCACATCGATAACAGTAATTAGGTGCAGACCATACCTGCAAAAATTCAAAGAAAACTCTGCTGACCTCTTAATTTTCAAACAAAAAATAAATTTAATTTTTTTAAAAATAAAAGTTAAAAACTAATTTAAATAAAATCAATTTCATTTTTTAAGTTAAGAAGGAAAAAGACACTCACAGTTACAAGGCCTTTATCTTGAAACATATACTTAAGGCCTTCTTGCACTAGTTGGTGTGCTCGACAAACAAGATCAAGATTATTTATGTGATTGAACTGCATTGAAAACAATGCAATTGTAAGCCAGCAGGAAACATTCAACTCCATAAACAAGTAATATTTGACTTGCATCACCTCGGAAGTCACTCTGGATCCAAAAAGCCAACCAGCTCCACGGGGACTGACTGCCCATGTTTCAATGTCTTCAGGATCACTCCACATTAGATCACAAAATGGTCCCTCATGTGGAATTTCACAGTTCCTTTCAATGACCCTTATCTGCCATAGAAAGTTTTACAACCATACGTTTATGCTAGATATTTTTCTTATTCTTTTCAAAATAGCACCATAAACAATTTTTAATGATATACATGACAGCAATAATCCAAACAATAAGCTAATAAGTCAGAAGGTGCTGCTAAGGCTTTCTGGATTAAATTTCTCACAAAAGATATAGAAAAAGAAATAAAAAAGCTTGCAATTGCAGGTGAAAATGTTAATTTAACCAAATAGTATTTTCTTCTCTTGGGGGCTGGAAAGAAGCAGGGCAGAGGGAGAGCAAGCAATTGAAGTTAACATATACACTTTGCAGATACAAGCACATCAACTATAAAGTTACACACTACATATGATGTACTAAGAGATAGAACAAGCGACCTATGTATGAATGCAATGTGGAACAAAGCATAATCTAACTAACAAGACATAAATAAAATGGATTGAAAACACATTTCTATGTAGACATTGTCTAAACTTTGAACAACATTGTGTTTGACCAACAACATAGAAAGGAGCTAGAGCACCTGATCAATAGTTCGAATGTCAGGAGAAAGGCCACCATGGACACAAAGCACCTGGGACAACCAAAGCATATAAAAGATTCAATTTTGAACTAGTAACATTAGAAAGGGAATCAAAAATCCAAAAGCTCCCCTAAAGGAGGACAGAGAGAGAAAGAGAGAAAAAGAGCAAGAGTGATTTACAGTTCCATCTATAATTGCGGAAAGTGTTAGATAATCGAAAACATCTGTACAGTACCGCCAAGCATTAGCATTTCCATACTTCCTTTGGCATTCATCATAAAATCCATAGACCTAGCAAAAATGTAGATTTAAAATTAACATAAATGAGTGCAGCTAAGATGACAGCATCTTTCATTTATTAAAATGACAAATGCAGTATGCACCATGAATCAGTTAAGCTGGAAATGGGTGATCGTATACTTATGTATTAGATTACATCAACTTTCTCAGCCATTCTCAACCTAATTAACGATTAATTCTCAAATCCTTTATTGCAGCTTCAGCAATATCTTAGTAAGCAGATTTCTTCTGGATTAGCTAATTCTAGCTAAAAAAATTTAAAATCAACGAGACATAAAATTGCCAAGGCCTCATGTAAGTTCTTCCTTAAACCTATTTAGTTAGTGTTTGAAAATAGAAACTAATCCTATAGTTCAGTGATTTCAACAATACAAGCAATGCAAGAAATCAACACTTAATACGGTGACATGTGTATAAGACTATAATTACAACATAACTAATAGTTCCACATCAAACAATGCTCAGCTACTAAAAACAACAGTTTAAGGTTAGTATTCAATTGACATGTTGGAACATGGTGCAAAAACATTTGATATGCCCCTCCCATTTTGCATAAACTATTTACTAAATATAAAATCCAAGGACTCTAGAATAATTTTGTGCCATAGTTACCTTCATAACACAATTAACATAACAGCCAACAATAGCCAATTACATGATATTTCAAGAACGTACCTGGGTTAGTTGTCTACTTTCATGGTTTCCACGTAAAAGGGTAATATTGGCTGGATATCTATGAAATTACACAAATATAAAAGGAAGCGTAAATAAACTGACTTGTAAATTAGAAACACGCATATAAAATGCGTACACAATATCAACATCAGCTTCTTGACAAAAGACAGTTAAAATATATTGCAAAAGACGGCGCTGACAGAAAACCTTTAGGATGGAAGGAATTCCAGAAATACTTTATTATCACACCACTTTTAACATTTGCGTTCCACAAATGATCAATGAAATATTACAACCACTAGGAAGCTACTTTTGAAATGACAAAGGGTCAATGGGGTGCCATATTTAGAGGAGATATTTAACAGAACACTTACTAATAAACGTTTGGCTTTCAATTGAAGAGGTCTAGAATCACTTCCTGAGACAAAAAACTATTTTGGGACTTCATAAGCTTTCTCAAAATCTAATTTTAACAAGTAAAAACTAAACCACAGCTCTCCCCTTCTTCTAACATGGCCACCACCTCATTCAGCACAAGAGCAGCATCCCAGATTGGTCTACTACCACTGAAAACACTCTCAGCTTCTGAGATGGTATCAGCTCACCTCTTCCAGCCTAGCAGAAAGAAACTTGGCAATGACTTTAAAGACACTGGTGACTAGAGTCACTTGACTAATAGGTTTGAAATCTTTCACCTTGATAGACCTTTCCTTTCTAAGCGCAAGAGTGATGAAACTAAAATGCACAGCCACACAGAACTCAGGAACAGCTTCAAAAAGGATCCTCGATATCTTAACAATCTTGAGAGAAATCTGCATTCAATCCATCAGATCCATGTGCTGTTCACTTATCCAAGCTCCATAAAAAGTCTCCTGATTTTCAAAAAATTTCCCCAATCAAGCAGCTTTATCCAGATTCCAGAGTAATAGATAGGACATCAATCTAAACAATCATTAAAGGGTTGAAATTTTTTCTCCTCTCTCTAGAAAGCCCTACAGAGCCCAATGATCTTCTTGTAATGCTCATATATCTCTAACGTGACTTCTGCCATTCCAACTACCTGTGGTCACCCTATGAAAGAGCCTCAAATTATCATCCCTTAGCCCGCTGCAATCTTGACTTTTGCCTCCAACTCATTTTCCTCTTTGAGAAAAATCTTCTCAAAAACATTCCTCAAATTGTATCACCACTTATTGTCAAGTTTTCCATATAAACTATAATATTTATATACCCTTTTTAGTAATTTGACACCAAAATGAGATTCTTCTTAACAATACAAATATGAAAGGAACTTCAAGATAACATTCTTAAAAATAATCAAATAACAAAGCTCACATATATTCACTACATGAAATTGTACACCACAACAGCCTGTTTGATTACTGTAAGGTGCTAAAATTACCTCCATATTACAAAAAGTTGAACTCAAAGAGTCCACTGGGCAGGGGCCAACCAAAAAAACAAGGCAACCTAAACCATGGCAGACTGCACCGCCACTCCACTACCACCACATCCACCTCAACTTATCATCATCACCAACATTTTTACAGTTCTACTCTCTCTGCCCTACTAATTCTACACCACAATGGCAACTAAATGGACAACCCTCGCTACCAAGCTGACTAAAGTTATTGCTAGTTATCATTGTCATGACTGCGACCATCAACCCACCACGTTGATGTAGCCCAGCAGTAAATTTTAATCTATGGGGTTTTAAGGATTGGTTAGAAAAGGGAATAAGGTGATGGATGGGCTCTGGGTGTGGGATGAAAAGTGGGTGAGTGAGTGTGGGAGGAGCCCACCTCCTTGGACAGAAATCTGAAGAAATTCAGATTCTGCACTTAAACTGAAAGAAAACTTTCAGAACGTATTAGGCTGAAAATGCTTCACTTAAACTCTGTCGAAAGTACATAGAAGACTCCTATTTATAGACCCCACACAGGTTCCAGAATAAACTGGACTGTTTCTAAACTTAATAAATAACTTTTGACTGCACAAATACCTACTGGTAAATCTACCTTTTCCAAGACTCATTAACAACACAATTGACTGACTAAACACATAAAATTATGACTCCTACTAACTAATAAGTATCTAGATGATTCTGAGGGCTTATATTTGTCATTAATACAAAAATACATAAGGATTTTTACTAGGCTATCTGCACCAACACTTGTCCATGCCACTATCACCAGCATACAAAGTCAAATTTATTTCAGTACTTCAAATTTAAATTTAAATTCTAAAATTGTATTTTTAAATTAGAAGGGGAAAAAACCTAAATCATTGCCATCCTATAAATAGCTTGGAGATTCTTACCACTAAAAGAAAGCAAATGGCAAAATTTTCTTGAATAAAATGATTTCAAATACAATCTAGCTTATATAGGAAATAAATCTCTGGAAAAAAAAAAAAAAAAANAAAAAAAAAAAAAAAAGCATAATCAGAAGTCCTAGATAAGGCAATCAAGTGAAAAAACCAATAAACTAGATAAGGCAAGGACAAGCCCAAAATAAAATATAAAACCATAAGCAATCAAGCGAAAGCCTATAATTAATTCTTAATCTGATAATTTGTAAAACAGCATCTCTTGCTAAGTTATGTAGAACCGTTCCCAGATAAATATGCTAACAGTACCGGATAAAGTCTGCATTTGATGTTCTATTAACATCTTGATATTACGGAGGAATAAACTATATTCATCTTACAATTCTTCTTAAATGCCCCTTACATCAAGCAGAAGCAGGTGCCCCAAAAAGGAAGCCCACCGTATGAAAAGAAACAGTACAGGCTTGGAGCAAATACAAATCTCACCCCTCAACCCACGATTGTCAAAGAATAAATGCCAAGTAATATCATTACTATGAATGTATAAACATACATGCACACACAAGTAAATTTTGTATGTATTTGTATTCAAATTCATGTGAACACCACAGAAAGTCAAAACAGAAGCAAGCCCACATGAAAAGAACATACCTAGCTTTTAGAAGTAAAAGGATGGTGAAAACTTCAAGACTATTGTACCCTCGATCAACAAAGTCTCCCTGTCAACATTTAGGGAATCATAGCACCCAAAAAAATGATAAAACTTTGTGAAATGAAAACTCACGTCATTACCATTTATTGAGAGCAGTGTAGCACATACCATAAAGATATAATTTGTCTCAGGCACATGACCCCCTGTCTGGAAAAGTTTCATTAGATCATGGAATTGACCATGAATATCACCACAAACAGTTACTGGACTATTGACAGGCTGCACATTGGACTCCTCAATAAGGATCTCTTTTACCTGAGATATTTAAAAAACAAAACGATAGTGTTGTGGTAGCAAGCATTGGTTTATAAAAAGTTCCAGCTTACGAGGCACAATTATTCTAGACAGAACCACTATTTGATCATTTTAGTAGCGTCACCTTTACTTGTATGCCAGTTTCAGAGTACATCAAATAAATTATACACAAAATGAATTTTACTGCATAAACTGTTGAATTATCAAAATTCAACTAGTATTATATCTGTGTATCTTCATGGTAATATGAATAAATTCACACCCAAAATGCCTTTGAATAGCCTGTTCTTCATTTAAATCATATGTACCCAGACTTTGTAAAATATGCATACTGTACAATGTCTAGGATATTAAGGAATTACACAAATTCAGAAGCAAACTTCAAAAAAGCTATATAGAGTATCTGTATTCCACTTGCTCCATTCTGCCTATCAACCCTACTGGTATAGGGGAGGCCTTACAGTATTCAAAATTATCAAGATCATAAATGCTGAAGCATATGGAGCCAATTCGTTTCAGCCAAAAAAAAAGGTGGAGCCAACTGGTCACCCAAAAGTATACACTCTAAAATCTTTGGATATATACCAGTAGCAAGTCAAATTTGTACTTATAAATAGAAACTATGTCCTTCATTGGTAATAACTAAAGTTATGCACAAATTGATACATAGTAAAGCTGCCAAGTAAAGTTGCCTCATTACTTATTAAAGACTCCAGTCCTGACACATCAAATGACCATTACTTACATAATAACATGTCATCCCAATTTTTCTTTTCTTTGCTACATCAATTCCATCAGAATAATGGCAAGGTGAACAAACCCAATACGATGTAACTGCACCAAGAATAGTCTTTCGGAAAAAACAGGACAACAAAAACTGTACCAATACAGGGTGGAGTGGTCTTACTTGAAAAGGGTTCAAGGAAAAATCCTCTCATGCTCTCTAAAGTATCTTTATTCCCTCTGAAAAACTCAAGTCCCTCTCCAAAGTCCAAACAGACCCAGAAAATGAGACAGATAGGCTAATATGTTATCACATTTACTCCAACTATTTTCTCCATTTGCCTTCACCTTAACTATGCCAAGCTTAACACAACATAAAACCAGGTAGTAAGCAGAGAGAACAACAATTTCCACAATGCGCAAGTTTTATAAGGCAGTAGAAGAAAAAATGACTAGAAGATCCCAATAACTCTATACATACGTCACCAATGCATCACAATTATCCCCTCCTTCTCAAGTTAGCTGCTATAATAACTTAATCCATATGCATTGTCCAGACAGCATAGGGATTTTAGAATGTCAGATAGCTTTCCTTAAAAACTCTTGCCAACTCCAGTTGCATACAAGAAAGAAAAACTATATATAGAAAGTTCTCAAAAAAGAGATAATGCTCCTGTTAAGTCAGCCTCCCGGCCCTGTAAGGCTCCCACAAATATCACATCTTATACAATCTCTTCCCCAAATATTTGAAGATAGTCTAGTGCCAATACAAGTTTAGGACCAACTCATAACCCACATATACTATTTAAGTGTCTTTTACTTGAAAAGTGAATAATTGCTTGCTCCATTCGGCTAACTTTCCATTAATTCAGTTGAGGAACCAGTGCTAAAGGAACATAGCACCTGAAGGGCACTTTTTCACCTTTAACTACAATGATTTCTCAGCCCCATAATCGAATTCAATAGATTCAAGAGATGTAAGCAACTTCAAAAGGGTTTAACCATATGGGTTGGATTACTTCAATTGACCATAATCATCATTTACAGACATTTAAGAGGAAAATATAAGGAACAACAAGGCACAATACCCTCCTTGGATTGCAGCTTAATTTAGAAAATATCATCCTCATTGCAGCAATGTTAGAAGGATATTCATAAATCAAAGTTGGAAAACTCAAAAGCATAAAACTAGTAAGTATAAAATCAAGAAGCATATACCATCAATGCTGGTTTGCAAATTTCAAAACCAACTGAATACAAGAATTTCAAGAATATATTTTAGCAACCGTTAGCAATTTTCTGGATTGCATTTAGGTTTCAATCTATAGCGCCGCAAGGAAATAAAGACTTGAAGAACTGAATAACGAAATGGATAATTGTTCTCCACAACTAAACGTATCATCAAAATTATATCATGACGCTGAGACGACTGAGAAGAACTGAATGAAGACAGATTTAAGCCCCAAGTGAAGTAGTAGACAGCACTAAACCCTACCCAGAAGATACTTTCCCATTTACAGCGCGGTCTCAGGAACCCAATAGAAGAAATAAAGCAAAGCCAACAAACCCCGAGTTCCAGAAAGTGAAAAACGAAATACATACATATTCGCAAAGAAGTTGAAGCTCATCTTCCAGAAGGTGCTGTCCTTCCTTCACCTTCGAGATCCACTGGTCCAAATCCATATCTCCTTCCTTCTTCACCTCCTTCTTCTTCTTCCTCTTCTTACTGTATCCGCCTCTTCGCCGGCTCTGCTCTGAATTGTTTTGAGCGACAAAACGAATGAGAAAGGCGAAGGGAGCCAAGAAATCTCAAAGGGGTGAAATGAGTCAACAAACAGATCTGCAATTTTTGGGATTTATTTTCTAAAACCAATTTTCTTATTCTAAAAAAATGAAAAATATAATCAGGGGCAAGAGTTATTTTGAGTTCATTATTTTCAAGTGTTTTATGTTAGACCAGAGGAAAAGACAATTTCCTTCTAGCATGAGGACTTGTAGTTTAGTGCCTTCATATTATATCAAATGATGAAAATATTTTTCAGTATTCTTTGGTTATATATATTTATGTAGTTATTTGATTGATATATATAATTATTTTTCAGTGTTACATGGTTATTGTATTTATATATATAATTATTATATTTAAAAATAAACATAATAACTATATATATAAATAAAATAGAAACATACTATTTTGATAATTTCATATGATATAAAAGGCATCAAACTAAAAATCTCAAATGATATTTTCCTCTAACATGAAACATTTAAAAATTTGATTTGAATCAGAGACAATAATTATTATTAATTGTCCCTCTATTTTGGCGATATGAATGTTTTGATCCTTCTATTTTTAAATTGGTTTTTTTAGTCTCTCAAGTTTTACAAAATAAATGAATTGGTTTACATATTTAATACTGTCCAAAAACTAACAGTGGTGTTGACGTAGCAACCACATGGCAATAATGTGACAAAGAAATTGGTTTAATTGCAATGTTGGTATCCATATTTTGACCTTATGAAGTTTTGGTCCCCTTATTCTAAAACCGACTTTTTAATTCATCAAGTTTCACAAAATGAATGAATTGATCCAAATTTGACCTTGTGAAGTTTTGGTCCCCTTATTCTAAAACCGACTCTTTAATTCATCAAGTTTCACAAAATGAATGAATTGATCCAAATTGATCCAATTGTCTAATTTTATCAAAAACTAACGGTTGTGCTAATGTGGCTTACACGTGATGAAAAAATATCTTTTATTCACTCTCACCACTACATCTTTTACTCCTTTTGAACTCTCTATGTAGCTTCATGTTTTTCCTCCACCTATACCCTTCTTTAGTTCCACACACAGCACTGCTTTCCCAAACGCTAGTTTATGGTTAATAACTAACCCAAATTGGCACCTATCGGACCAAGTAGTGGTCATAGAAGACCAACAATGTTGATGGCCGGAAGCAATCATCAAAGCCATAGCGGTGGAGTTTCATGGAAACCATGGAGCTCGCTGTTGAAGCAACAATGATGAAGGTTCAACAATTTTTATAAAAATTCTTTTCTTTTAATTGAGGGACTAAAAAGTCTCATTTTAAAATAGAATGATTAAAATAAGGGATCAAAACTGTAATTAAATTAAAAAAAATTCTTGTCACGTCAATACCACCATTAGTTTTTGGACCATGTTATTATTTTATGAAACTTGAAGAACTAAAAAATCCCATTTAAAAATGAAGAAACAAAAACGATCATGCATATAGCCAAAATAAAAGACTAAAACTATAATTGAACCTTATTAATAACATTCTTTTGGTAAACAACAAACATAATATGCATTATTATAACTTGATTTTAATAATATTAGGCAAAGATCTAGTAAATGTACCAAATAAAAAACTTTGGTAATATAATTTTGTTTCAAAAAAATAAAATGATGTGTGCCTTATGTGACATTAATTTTATTTTATATATTGTTTATATTCAAATTGTGTCACATAATCACAAATCAAATTATTCAAATCCACTTAAATCTTTTTTTATATAATAATTCAATAAAGTTTAAATTGTGTCAATTATTCTAATGTGATAAAGTGTGAATCTAAACAATATGAAAATAAAAACCACTGTCACATTATGTGTTTTTTTTTTTTATTTGATCCTCTTATATTAAGGGTAACATGACAATTGTCATATTCAACCTATCTTAGTCCTACATTCTCTTTTTTTTTTTAATATTTTTGGCTACTACTCTAAAATTGAACATTGAATATACAAGCCCTAAAAACGACTTTAATATCATTTAGCTACAAATTGTTTAATCCCTACACCCTCTTATTTAAAACATAACGATAGCCTAAATTAGAACACAACACCCCCACCCCCCAAAAAACACATCGTTTCACTAATTTTCTTACTTTTTTCTTCCCTCCCCATCTTCCTTGTTGAATCAAAGCATCAAAACTTCTCTTCTTCCCCCTTCCGACCTAGTTTCATTGAGCTTTTTTGCGGAGCGTATGATCTCATCTCCTCCACATTCTATTTGATGATCTCTTGCTCTGTCTTTGTTCTTACACTTTGTGGGTCACCTTGTTGAAAGAGGCTTTTTCTAAACATCTGGTGCATGCATGGCCATGGGCATTCTCATTCTTGAAGATATATCAAGAATTAATGGATCCAATTACAGCACATGGACATTGTCATTCTCTTTCCTATCATTTTAACAAGAAAGACCTCCATCTGCGTACACCACTTTCCTCAACATCAATTTCACTCTCTTCAGCAGCAAAACATGAAAGAGGAGCAAAGTGGAAGCAACAAGGGCCTAAACCTTGCCCAAAAAAGCCAAGGAGGTGGCAACGGCCTCCGGTGAAGGGGAAATCATAAATTTTGTCTTCTAGTGCATTATGAACCAAGGGCTATGCTATGGTATGGGCGAGCTTCATGATGTAAGAGGCACCTAGACTAAAATTCAAGCAACATTTCAATAGTTTCTGGTACCTACATGGTGCAATGGAAGAAGATATGAGTTATGGTGTTTGATAAATTCATTCCCTCTTTCTCTTGTTCTCCTATAATGTATATCTTAGCTTATGCAAAGAGTATAGTGCATTTCTTGTCATGGAGAGCGGTATTGTCCATTTCAATCTAAGGATTGTGTTTTTGATTTCTCCTCTGAGTAATTTCATGAAGTTGCATATTGATGGATCTTCTTTGGGTAACTTAGGGTTTGCTGGGTTTGATGATCTTATTCGAGACGTAAATGGCATTTGGTAACACTGGTTTCACGACTCATATTCAAGCAGAACTCCATGCAATACAAGTTGGTTGGAGCTTTGATTGGAACTTAGGAATCTGCAATGTGGCGGCAAAGTTTGATTCAATGGAGGCTTTACATCTCATTCAATTTAATCTTAGATAGTCACACATCTATAGTTCTTTGATTCTTGATATGAACTAGTGGAAGAGAAGAGAATGGAAAGTTCAGTTTGTCCATACATTGAAGGCAACACCTATGCCAATATTGTCTTGGTTGAATTGGGAGTAGCTCCGCGCGCAAGAACATTTTTGCCACATTGATCAGCAATCACCTTTAAGTCTTCAAATGAACTTAATTGGCTCATGTTATGCATATTGTTAGCTTTTCTCGTTTCTTTTTCTGTTGTTAAACAAAAAAGATAAACTTTATGCTAACTTAGGGATGACAATTTGCTCCAAACCCAATGGGGCCCTAGTATTTTTACCTGGTCGGGTACGGGTATGAGACAGAAAAATGAGGATGGGTAATTTTATAGGGGCAGGTCCGGGGATAGGTAAGTCTCGCCCCACCCCGCACTGTACAAAATAAATAAATAAATANTAGTCAAACCGCATGATGTAATATATATATATATATATATATATATATATAATTTACTTCATTTAGCTATCATAATTTTACTTTTTTTTTCAACAAAACTAATCTTAAGAGTAATCATATGTCACAGAACTCTACAAGACATTCTGGTTCTTCAATTCTCCTATACTCGGTTGAATGTGATTCAATATTAGCTATCTCTTTGATTTGTTTTCATTCATTCAATGATGATTGATGGAATGGGGAAATATAGGTCTACATGTAAACCTTCTCTTGCCAGCTTAAATGCTGTATATTCTTACTAGTTGTCGTATGCTTGGTGCTTGTAATATTCTTGATTAAGTATTTGTGAATTTAATATTCTTGTGTCTTCTTAGAACTTTCTAAAGGAAACTAAGTAAATGTGTACTTGCTCCAGATCAAATTATTGTTCAATTGTGGAAGAATTTAATAGAAATTCAATGTAAAATTTGATAGTGGAGCCTAAGCTAAAGATATGCTTAGATAATTTATCAACAGATCAATGTACTTGAGCATCCAAATACACACTCCTTTGTTATATATATGTATATAGAAACTTGGTCTCTTTCTGATTTCTTCTTGTAAATATGAAGTTTACACGTTTAAAAGTTTCCTATGATAATATTATATATCCTATATATAATGTATGAAGTTTACTCATTTTAGAATAGATGAATATAACAAGATATGACAGTAATGCAATATAATGATGTCTGCGTTTAGAACAAATTAGTTTCTACTTTATTGTTCTGTATCTTGAATTCTTGATGATGTTATTTGAAGATTATTTATATTATCTTATTCGATTAAACTTGAATTTTAATTAGAAATCGTGATCGATAGATTAAACTTGAAAATTGTGTATATTTAGAAAAACATGGCTATATGGGTAAATGGGGCGGGGCATGGGGCATATGGGGATTTAGTGGGGCGGGGCATGGGGATGTTGAAAAATTCCCGCTGGGGATGGGTCTGGGGATGCCCTTCTGGGATGGGGATGGGGAGTGTCTGCCCCGCCCCATTGCCATCTCTATGCTAACTTCCACTAAGTAAGGTACCGTTACCTGTAACTCCCACCCCTAATTGGGAGTTTGATAGGACTCATAGTCTAAAATTAGTATCGTTGTAAAAAATCTTTAAAAAATTGAGTTACTTAGTCTATACTAAAATAATTAATTCCCTGTAAAATGATTAAATGACATAATATAGGAAAATATTTGAAGAAAAAAAAGAAATTAAAAAGCTATGCAAAATAGTGATTTTCTTAATTTGACTCAATTAATCTCAAAATCTATTAACTATTTTTGAATCTAGCCTACATTTGATGACTTAATTTTTTGAGTTCTTCGCAATGATAATAAATTTGCATCATGGATCCTACCAAAATTCTCCAATTAGAGGATAGGTAATGCTACCTCCACTAGCATACTATCCAAAGGAGCATTATCTAAAATAGTAGACAAAATTTCCATACCCAAAACAATCGTAGCCATCAAACAAGTAAGAATCATCTCAACTTGTGCAAACCATTGAATTGAACCGATTTTGTGTAAATTGGTTGATTTGAAAAATTGGTAGAAATGGAGAAAAAAGTATTTGGTGCATGGATTCGAGCTCACTTTCCATTAGTCTAGATCACTTCTTGCTAGTAGGACATCTCAACATGTTGAGTATCTTAATACACATAAATATAAATTGATAGAAATGAAGAAAAAAATGTTATTGTATGGGTTTAAACTCACTTCCTCTTAGTCAATATACATCCTAAATACTAGGACAATGTTTAATGTTGCATAAAAATATATTTATTAACAATTTAGTAGATTCATTTAATATTATACTAGTGCCGATGTGCGGGGCGCTGACCCAGGCAATAGGGCATGGAATGCAATTGAAGTGATTATAGGAACGTAAATTATATAAATCTATGCAATCAATATTCTTAATAATTTTATATTTTGAACCATATAGACAACACATTAAAAGTGTCAATCATAAATTAATAGAAAATTTGAAAAGGCATTAAGCAAATGTAAAATGAGATAATACTATACTGAAAGAATCTATGGTGTATGATCTTGATTGGGATTGTCAGCTTCTTCATCTATGTCTACACGAATTAGCACTGATCCTAAAATTGAAACATTTGTATAATCAGAGAGTATAAATTTACATTTTTAGAGTCAGTATGTGTATATGTAGACATGACATGTTTAAATTTATCACATACCTTTTTGATTGATTTTATGAAAAACCTCTTTGTAGACAATATTTGTTGTGCTTGTTGTGGAACTCCCTTCAATATCAATAGTCAAAACTTTGAAGTTGCTACGCGTTCGAACTCTTGAAAAAACCACATAAAATTGTTTATGGCTGAAAACTAATTTTAGTAGATATAACCTAACATGCGATAAGGATTGACCTTGACTCTTATTTATTGACATGACAAAATAAACTTGCAGGGAAAATTGTCTTTTCTATAGTCTAAAACGCATCCTCTTATCAAAGGATATTAGAGTCATCTGTAGAATGAACACCTTATCTCATGTGTTACTACCAATAATCATTTTTGTCTTTATCACATATCTCTTAAGTTGTGTGATTATCAGTCTCATTTCATTGTACAATCCATTTTACTAATCTATGTTTTTAAATAATATTTAAGAATTTGGTTGTATAGATATTATCTAGCATGTTTTCCCATGATTTGCTCGTGCTGTCTAAATTGAAATAACCATATAATCATTAATTTTTCTCACCACTTCTAGTGTAGGGCTGATGATCACTTTTTATTAGCAGTATTTTGGATCTTGTATGTTTGACATGAATCCAAGATAAATGGAGCTCGCAATATCATGAATGAGATCATCATTACATTGTATAGAGAGGTCATCTGATATTTGAATAATAGCTTCATCATCATTTGTATCTCTTGTTTTACCGTCACCAACCTTTAACAACTAATTAGAAAACTCACTAAGTTCTAGTGTATAAGAATCTACAGATCTTATTTTCAATCTCATGTCTTTTGTTAGGTTCAGGACCTACACGGACTAGTAAAAAAAAAATATTAAATATCATAATTGTATAAATGTTATATGTTATAAGGTTGAAATTGAAATCAGTACCTAAAAATATTTCCATAGACAAAAAGAGTTGATAGTTGTGTTAATAATATCATGTCTACTCCCTCTATGTACTATTGGGAGAATTTGTTTGAAGTCTTCACTTAAGACCACGACCTTACCTACAAATGACGTCTATGTGATTTCTGTGTCTGTATACTTCAATATATCTTTAAGAGTACGGTCCAATGCCTGGAAACAATGTTTATGCATCATAGAGGTCTCGTCCTAAATGATTAACTTCGTAGCAATCAACAATTCTACCAAGAGGCTGTCTAATTTTATGTTATAGAATGTATCCTCATTGACATTCAAAGGGATTCAAAACCTAGAATGTATTATCTTGGTGGTAGGAAAAGTGATACAATACCACTTGATGTCATTGTAAGCACTATATTACCTTTTGAACGTATAACAATAAACAATATCCTATAGACAAAAGTCTTTCCGATTCCACCGTAACCATATAAAAATGATTAACCACCATTGTCACAAGAAATCGCTATCATGATTGTCTCATACACAATCTTTTACTTATCCATAAGTTTTGAGAATATTTTTGTGTGTTCTTGTGCTAGCTTATCTCTATCATAGGTGATCTCATCATAAACTAATCTATTTTGTCCAAATAAACTACCGAGATCTATTGACAATGACATAGGTGGGTAGTTACGCAAGTTCTTATAGTAATTTTGTAACAACTTTTTTTATCTCTACAAGTAAATGATTTTTAAGCTTATCATCACTCATACTCAATCCTGTAATAAATTCATTAAGGGCTGATGTCATGATACTTATATGGCTAATAATATAATATTGTATTATATGAAAGAACTTACTTATTATTACCTCACAGAAAATATTCTATAAGTATCAAGTTTTTACTATATTTCTATTTTATGATTAAATATATGACATCTATCTATTTCATATAATTACAAATTATATCTAGATTATTGAATAGTCTCTATCACTTATGAATGATATCATCAAACATCAATTTTTACGTATCTTCCCACACCAAACTTGGTCTATTTATGTTGTTTAACATTAAGAGTGTAACGAATAAGGTCTTTAGGTAATGAATAGATCTCCATGTACTTGTTTCCTTTATATATTTTATAAATTTATTGTCATCGTTGAGAAGACCAACTGCATAGCATGCTGCTTTAAATGTACTATATACAACCTCATTAATTATCCTAATGTTTTCATAACTTATACATCCTCTTTGTATGTTCAACAACAGTCTCAAATAATACATCTCACTAGACCCAAGTAGAACATAATATAGTCTCTCAACAGATAAATCTATTTTCCTTGACAATCATTCATTAGTTGTTTGTTTTCATACAAAATAATTTGGGAACTCAGCATAGGTCATATGTCTAACAAATGAGTATTTTTTATTTGACTCAAACTAAGTCAGGAATTTAGTCATTTTCATGCATGTTCTATTCAATATATTATCAAAGTCATTTTCCATTGATGGATGTTAGTGGTGAATATCAAATGAGAATATTCTTCAGACTGCCTCATATATAAAAATAAACTTAGAATCATAATACATCTTGATATTATCTACCACATGATTATGCATATTGTTTTCATTTGTTTGGTAGAAAGCAGTTGTGATGCGATTGAACATATTATTTATGTATTTGAACAGATATTTAATCGCTCTTGACTGATTACACCATTCAATGTTGATATGCGTCTCATACTTCAAATAGATATATGAGTTATACGGCACCAGAAACCTGTTGCAATAACGTATATGTCAATATATAAAAAAAAATTTAATTTAAAATATTCCTTAATAATGACAATTAATATGACATATAATAGAAATATAAAAGTTACTCTTACCTGTTATCAAGTAGTATTTTGTTCTTATCAATAGACCTTCAATCGTTCATCCTCCTATAGAAAGGATATCTATCATCTTCAATAGTTATTCTATCCACAAATTTCTTAGAAAAATGTTTCATACAAATTCTATTTTTCTTACACGGTGATTTAGTATTTGTAGCACTACATGGATAATGTGTCATACAATCCTCAACAATTTCATACAATCTTGAGTTTTTTTTTTTCTTTGTTAGGTATCTCAGCAAATATTATTTTATCAATGTCATCGAGAGTGAAATGTTATGACCAGGATACAAGAATAACAGTATGTGAGCATGAGACAACCTACACTTTTGAAATTCTATTGTATATACCACTAAAAAAGATGTAGTGTCAAAAACTATTTTCTATTTTTACATAGAGTATATCCATATATATTCTATTTTATGACAGATCCAAAGATAAATCTGTGCATTTAATCTCGTACTAATACAGTTGCATTAATTCATGCATGTAATTTAAGAAGATAGAGATACGTACATACTTTTACATTTACAAAATGATGTCATTATTTGAAATCCTTGATAAGCTCATCTAGTTTCATTTTAAATACTTTAAATATAATATCACTTAGTCATTTACAATTAATATAAAGTTGTATCTCTGGCTAACGTAGATTACATGTAAATGTGATAAATAGATCCGGATATCTAGCCTATATGCATATGGTTATGCAATCCGGGTAATTTTCGAACATATACCTCATTTCACAAATAAATTAAGATGTTAAGACTATATGTTTTCCTACAAATGATCTAATAACATCTCTACTCAAGATACATTCAACGAGACCTTTGTATATTCCTACTTTCAGAGTGGTCTAGTTGTTCCTAATATATCTCAATCTGCATGGCTCTATCATTATGAATGCATCGACTAAGAACTGTTGAAACAATTTCCTTAATAATAATACTATAGTTGTTTCACCGTTCTTATCCATGAGTTTGAAGGCGAATAATTCTCTCATCGACAATATCACCATCTTGATTGTTTCAGTTATGATTGTTCCCCTCAAAAGGATGTTAATTCTATATCCATCTTCGGCATGAGTTTGAGATAAGAAGGATTAGATCCAGAACCAGTATCTAGGAGAGAACAACCAGTGAATCAAAGGGAACAGTTTGGACAAAAACCCTAAAGAGAAAATCAGTGAATCAAAGGTAGATCCACTAGATGGTTCATGGTTTATTAACTTTAAATCTTGTAAAGAAAATCATCCCAAACTGATCAGCTAACGAATCAAAGAAAATAACACAAAAACCCTAAAGAGAACAGTTAGGACAAAGCTCAAAGATCTCATTCTAATTGAAATTTGAATAGAAAAGAGAAGGAGAAAGAGATAGAGATACCTAGCTGAACTTAAGGGCGTGTTGTACGCCAGAAAGCTGGAGGTTGCCTCCGACAAAGACAAGCATGCTGCAATTGACACCGGAGGAAGGAAGGAGGAATGGGGCACTTGCTCGGTAAAGGGAGAAAATGAAAGGGAAAAAGCAAGGAATGAGGAGCAAATTCTCCTTAACTTAAACGGTGCGTTTTGTGTAAAAAAAATTGACGGTTCATAAGATCAAGTATATGTGGGACATTGACCATTGACCACTGCATTCTAACAATTTGATTGTTTGTAGACATCATACTATAGCCAAAATGAGTAGGGGACGCATATTAGCAATGAATTTATTAAACTATATTATCAAATACACAATAAAAAAAAATATAAACCAAGCAAAAAATCAAAGGAAAAGAGCATACCTTGACAAACTTGAAACCTTCTTCAGATGTAGGAAAACGATTGACAGATTTGTGAGTCAATAGGGGTGAATCTCATATGAAGAGCAATATATATAGAGGTTTTGTAAGCATAAGCTATGAACACTAATTTTTCAATTCTAATTGAGAAATCACCATTTATTGCAGGACTGAAATTTGAGAGAGTATATCACAATTTTAAATAACCGAAATTCACCATTTGCTAAATTGTGATTAATATAATTATTAATGATTTTTAGTTATAAGTAATATAATTCTATCAATTTGGATGTTAATAATAAATCATTTTTTACATTTTAATTTTTGTAATTCTAATAGCATTGAATGTATATACTTATGACTCGTATTAATAGCTTGAAGTGTTACGTAGCGAGCTGTAAAACAATTGTTAACTCCTTTTAGAGTATTATAGATATTTAAATATATGCAAAAATTATAATTATAATATCATTTGACCAGTCTGATTTTTAAAAAAAAAAATTACTATTTTTATTAATATATTTTACAAGAAATTAATATTGTTTTAGTATAGACCGAGTGACTTAGTATTTCAAGATTTTTATAATAACATTAATTTTTAGACTGTAATCCCATGAGAACTCTCAATTGGAAGAGGATAACACTATGTAGCAATTAGTAGAGTAGCTTAGTATTTACCAAAAAAAAAATGTGTTGCCTAATGTGAAATTGTGAATGATGCGTAAATACCATTGTTCTAATGGATGTAATTTCGCAAGGGCAATGGGATGATATTTGTTAGTCCATGCTTGCCACTTGCAAGTTGCAACATCAACTAATAATGATAAGAGGATAGATAATACGTGTTGCAAGTTGCAAGTTGCAACTCCACAAGAGCAGTAGCTCGGCCACTGTCCTATGAGAAACAACCATAGCATTAGCAGCTCTCGGAATCTCTCTCTCTCTCATCTCCTCAATTAAAAAAATATAAAATTAAATTAAAAAAGAAAAATGAGAATTTAAAAAGAGTCAAGGAAGATCGAGAATGGTACTGTTATCACTTTTTAATCTCCGTTTGCGCATTCGCAGCTTTTTCTACATTCCACTCACTCTGACGGTGGTGCTCTCCTCCGCGCTTACCCTTCCGCGTCTCGCTTTCGCCGCTCCACCCTCCCTCCACCACCATATCCGCCGCGTCGCTTCTTCCAGCCCCTCCAAGTTGCTTCGATTTCTGACCTCCTCGTCGCCGTCGTCGTCGATGGTTTCGCACTCGGAGACTCTTTCCCAGTCTCAGTTTCCGCCTCCTCCGGTGGCGGAAAAGAAGGAGCACGTAATGGGGATGTTCGGCGACGTGAGGGTGGACAACTACTACTGGCTCCGGGATGATTCCCGCACAAATGCCGAGGTGCTATCCTACCTCAATCAAGAGAATGCCTACACCGACTCCATTATGTCTGGTGCGAATTTCTTGTTTTTTCGCTTTGCCTTTGAAAACTTCATTTGCCTATCAAACGAGCATTCTAAAAGCTTTGGAGTGATTAATATATCAAACGAGCATTCTATGGGAATTTACTGAGAATGTCGGAAAAATTGGCCTACTTTTGTATATGATGGAGTATTTGAACTGCATGCGAGCTTCTATATGACTGTTTGCATTTTCCTTTTCTGTTCTTTTAGCAAGAAAGAAACTAGAAGATTATTTGGTGGTGGAGGGAGATTGAATTCGTAGTTCTCCAATATTTTCAGCTATAGACCCATAACTGGAAATGGTCTGGAACATTAATAATTAGATGCAATCGTCACTGCAAGAGAAACTGTGCGTCTATCATGCATACTGTCTTGGACCAGCAATTGGTGCGCCTAGGTCATACAAGCTACCGTCAGTAACTAATATAGTTTGAAAATGATATTCTTCGAATTGGTTCCCTAGTGGCAAAGATGATCTCATTCTACCACTGCATCTATCTATCAATTACATGTGTCAGTTCTGGTTTGGCAAAAATTCAATGACTTTATATTTTGAAGTGGATGTAGGAGACTTGTAGTGAAAAAACTATATAACCATCATATACGTATAGGCTTCAATTTCTGAGCTGATTGTTGCAGTTTGGGTTCTAGTGTAAGTTAGTCCTCTGTTGTCTCCTTATGCAATGTGTATGCCTTCATTTTACAAGAATACGTTGTTAATCATAACTTATTAAAGCCTCCGGGACTTTTAAGTTGTAAAATTGGGAATACTATTGTCAATTCATAAACATATATTTCTGATGCAGATTTCATTTAATTTCTCCAAAAAAATTTATATATGTTGTTATAATCTAGGGACTAAGAAATTTGAAGATCAGCTTTTTGCTGAGATACGGGGAAGGATTAAGGAGGATGATATAACTGCACCTTTGCATAAAGGGCCTTATTACTATTATCAGAGAACTTTGCAAGGGAAAGAGTATGTTCAACATTGTAGGCGCCTTATACCTGATAGCAAGGCAGCATCGGTCTATGACACCATGCCCATTGGACCTGATGCACCTAAGGAGCATGTTATTTTGGATGAGAATATCAAGGCCCAACATCATCAATACTACAGTATTGGTGCTTTTAAGGTTAGGAGGTGTATTATTACATTCTCCCCTACTTTTTTATTTTTTTCCTCAATTTCCAGCTAGTTTGTATTATATCACAATTTTTATTTATTTATTTATTTATTTTTCTATTCAGGTTAGTCCAAATAACAAGTTGGTAGCATATGCAGAGGACACAAAAGGAGATGAAATCTATACTGTTTATGTCATTGATGCTGAGACTGAAGCACCGATAGGGGAGCCTCTTCTTGGTGTAACATCATACCTTGAATGGGCTGGTGATGAAGCTTTAGTTTATATTACAATGGATGAGATTCTCAGGCCTGACAAGGTGTGGTGATTCTTCTTTAGAATCTTAGTAGTAATTTGGTTTCATCTGGTTAAGGTATATTTTTTCAGTTTGGGAAATTTCATTATTTAATCTATGGGAATGTCTTTTTAAAGGGATTTCATGTTGCTAGTCTTGAAAATTGTGATCTTAAGGTCTAAGCCTATGCTTAAACTGATTAGAGTTTATATTACTGCAATGGAAAAGCAAACCCTGCAAAATTGGGTATTAGATATTGGGTTGTGCAACTACTTTTTACTTTTGTTAAATACTTGAAAATTATAATGTTAAGCATTAACATCTATGTCTATGCTTAAACTGAGTATAGTCATAATTGGGAAAACAAGCCCTAGAAATTTGGATAATTTTCTATGGAAATAGGCCATATGGTGGTCTATGCTACTGCTTCTCCCTTTCTTGGAACCTTGAACGTTTGTCTTTCATGCTATGTCATGATGAATATTTGCACTATCAGTCTATGACACCATTTTGGTAGGTTATGTTATGAAGCATCTATATGTAACTGCAAGTCATGCCTTTATTGCATTTAAGTATGAATGGTCAACGCTAAGTTTAAAGGCAGATGTTTTGAATAGAATTGGGGTGGGAAAGACCATGAAATTATTAATAGTTGTAACGGTGTTGTGGGATACAAGACAGTTCTATCCCTAATAAAAATTACTCTTATCTTCAAGGGCGGTCTAAAGGAATTTGGATGATAGGCCTGATGCTTCTGAAAATAAAGTCTATCATTTTTGGGAAAATATTCAGATATAATATGTAGTTTATGAAGTATATGAAATATTTTAAGACCGGTTTGTTCACCTTGCAAAATTACAAATACCCTTTGAGCTAGTGGTTATTGTGTTTATATATGAACATAATAACTACATAGTTTACACATGATAACCTCATATATGAACATAACAATCACATAGTTCAAGGCGTATTTTAATAACTTTTCAGATGGACGAACCAAATGGTGTTTTCCCCCCAACCCAAAAAAAAGATCTGAACCTCTGTCCTTTTCCCTGAAGTATATTTGTTCTAGGCTTTAGAATGCCTTGCATCTTGTAGAAAAGTAACATCAACTTGATTTTATGAATTTTGTTTGCTTCATATTGGAAGGTGCCTTTTGTTGCTTGCCTGAGGGGTATTTTTCTTTTGCTTTTCTTTCCTTGGATTTATTCTCGAGGTCCTTTCTGCTTGAGCAAGATTTGGGTCCACTTGTCTGTTTGTATATGTACTTCATATGTGCCACTTTTTCAAATTTTCTCTTCTAGTTTTGATTGTTGTTGTTGCTTATGGAAGTTACTTTTACTATTTACATCTTAATCTTAAATGAGCCTCCTTGCCCCAAAAGAAAGGAAGAAGACAGGCGGTCTTGAGGAATTTGGACAATAGGTTCAATACTTTTTAAAATATGTACATCATTTTGGGAGAATAATTAGATAAAATATGCAATTGTTGAAATATATAATATATTTAAAGACTTAACAAACCTTGTATTCTAATTTGAATCCTGTATGGAGTATGGACTCTTGTTAGCAACCTCCTCTCTTTTAATTGGACTAAAAGAACCATCTGTCTCTTCCCTAGAAATGTATACGAGTCCTGGGTATTTGAGACATACTAGAAAAAGGCAATCTTTAGATTTTTTTTATTTTTTTTCTGAATCCCAAACATTCTGGTTTTCTTGAGCCTTCATCTTTTTTATTTCTACTGTTCGCGCCCTTTCCCTAGTTGATAGTGGATTAACAGATTTTTCTTTTTTTTATGTTCTTGCATCTCTTTCACTCCCTACAGGTTTCCCCTATGTATGTAGTGAATGACTCTCTCTCTCTCCACCCTCTCTTTTGTGTGTGAGAGAGAGAGGGAGAGTTAGGAAGGGAGGGAGTGGGAGATTAAGTTAACAGATAATTAAGGATTGGGAAGAAATTATAAGAGAATTGATTGAGATTATAGAAAGTTGCCTTATATTAAAAATAACTTAAATGTTTACACTTTTTTTTTTTTTTTTTTTTTTTNTTTTTTTTTTTTTTTTTTTTTTTATAATTTGAAAAGAAGATTTTGGTGGAGGGAGGGACTTGGAGAGTATCTCGGGTCATTAATTAGCATTTAATGTGATTAGTTGTAAATGTGCTATAAATGTGTTGACTAATCAGTGAATCCTTGATTGATAGATTTGGTAGGTTAGGAGTAATTTTCTCAATCTTTCCTTTTATTACTCCTAGAATTAGGCTAACTTCAGTGTATATATTCTGTAAATCCGAGATTAGAAAGATAACAAGGAGAATTCATTTCTTAAGCCTCTTTGTTCATGGTATCAGAGCCAGCAATGGCTGAAGCTGATTCCCTTCACCAAACCCTTGAAGCTACCTCGTCTATCAATCAATGAGGTATGCCTATGCCGAACCCTTCACCATACCCCTCCCTCGAAAACCCTTCCCTTCAAATTACCCAGCACAAACTGATGCAGGAGCATCATGTTTACTGCCTTTTTCTATTTTATATGTGTTTTAATCTTATTTAAGTAGTCATGTGTCTAGCATGTGACCTTTTTAATTTCTGGACTTATATTAGATTTGGGCTTGTGTACTGTTGGGCCGGGTTAGTACTAGACTTAGAAACCCTAGTATAAATAGCCTAAGATCTACTGTAAGCAGCAGCTTTTCAGATTATAATTTCAGTTATCAGAGGTTTCTACGTAGTAGAACCCTACTCTCTGTTCCTTTCTCAATCTCTCCCCTCAAATCCCCAATTCTGTCCCCAAATCCTTGCTGTTTGGCCCCAATACTACATCAAATTGGTATCAGAGCTCATGGCTGGTCGTGGTAGAGGTGGTAGAGGTAGAGGAAACCAAGAGCAGCAAGCAGAATTGGCTGAGATGCGAAGGATGATTGAAGATTTGTCGCGAGCCGTGCAGGCTTTGCAGCGACAGGGACGTGCGGAAGCCCGTATGGAGATTCCGGAAGGTGACCGCGAAAACCAGGACATACCAGAAGGTAGTTCGGGGGATGAAGAATCGAATCAAGGAGAGGAGAACCCATTCCATGAAACTGGAACTGCTAACCAAGCAGCAAGAGGTGGATTGGAGGAGAGGTTGGTTCATGCCCTTGATTTGAAGGAGGTGAAGTCTAGGAGGGGACATCAATATCGGCGATTTTTGGTGAAATGGTTAGGTAAACCAGCTACTGAAAGCACTTGGATTGCAGAGGAGGAGCTGAAACGGATTGACCCAGAGACTTATGCAGAAGTTTGTAATGTTTTTGCTCCAGACACCAGCCCACTTTCAAGAGGGGGAGATTGATGCAAGAGCATCATGTTTACTGCCTTTTTCTATTTTATATGTGTGTTTTAATCTTATTTAAGTAGTCATGTGTCTAGCATGTGACCTTTTTAATTTCTGGACTTATATTAGATTTGGGCTTGTGTACTGTTGGGCCGGGTTAGTACTAGACTTAGAAACCCTAGTATAAATAGCCTAAGATCTACTGTAAGCAGCAGCTTTTCAGATTATAATTTTAGTTATCAGAGGTTTCTACGTATTAGAACCCTACTCTCTGTTCCTATCTCAATCTCTCCCCTCAAATCCCCAATTTTGTCCCCAAATCCTTGCTGTTTGGCCCCAATACTACATCACAAACTCAATGGAACCAACTTCAAAGAGTGGTTCCAATCTGTCTTCCTCATGCTTAAGGGTAAAGGGAAGGTTGGGTATGTCGCCGGTGATACTTCCATGCCCTCTCCAACTGATCCTCAATTTAGCACATGGGATGCTGAAAATTCAATTGTTATGTCATGGTTAATTAATTCCATGGAGCCTAGAATTGGGTGAACCTACCTGTTCTACAAGACTGCCAATGAAATTTGGGAGGTAGTCAAAGAAATCTACTCGGACATGGAAAATACCTCACAATGCTTTGAGGTTAGATCCAAACTTCGGGAGATGAAACAAGGGAACAAATCAGTCACAGAGTACTATAACTCCTTGACTGAGTTATGGCAGGAGATGGACTTATTCCATGAAATTAAATGGCATTACACTGAAGATGGAGTTCAGTTTTCCCGGATGGTGGAAAAGGAGCGTGTCTTTGACTTCCTACAAGGTTTGAACAAAGACCTAGATGAAATTAGGGGAAGGTTATTAGGACAGAATCCTTTCCCTACAATCGAGTAGTGTTTGCTGAAGTTAGAAGGGAAGAAAGCAGAAAACGAGTTATGCTCAACCCCTCCTCTGCTGAACCAGATGCATCCACACTCAGTTCAGCCCTAGCTACTCACCAGAACAAGCCAAACTTCTTCGGTCAGAAAAATCAGAGATCCAGAAAGGAAGGTGGAGAGCAACTATGGTATGACCACTGTCGCAAGACAAATCATACCAGGGAAAATTGCTGGAAACTCGATGGTAGACCAGCTGGATGGAAGCCAAGAAATCAGAGAGAACCCACTAAAGCCCTTGCAGCAGAAGCCTCTATTGACAACAGTAAAACTGGTCGACTCAACCTAACTTCTGAACAGGTTAAGGTACCATAGACAATACTTAGCCACCCAAAAGATCCTAACAGAACTAGAAAATGCTCCTTCCTCTTCAAGTGCAGCAGTGGCTCATCAAGGTAACACACTCTTCTTTTTTCACTAAGGCTGAGACACACCTAGACTGGATCATTGACACAGGCGCATCAGACCACATGACTGGCAATCAAGACACCTTCTCTACCTATGACACATGTGGGGATGATATTCAAATTACTGTGGTAGATGGACAAACGGTAAAGGCTAAGGGTCGTGGCACTGTAGAAATCTCAGGACTAAACTTAAAACCAGTCCTACATGTTCCAAATTTGAAATGCAATTTGGTTTCAATTAATAAACTCACCAAAGACCAAAATTGTGTAGTAACTTTTTTTCCTTCTTTGTGTGTATTTCAGGACCTATCTTCGGGGAAGATGATTGGCAGTGCTAAGGGGCGTGATGGCCTCTACTTTCGCCATGATACTGGTTCTTCCTCCAAAACTCAATTACTTGAAAGTGTCTCATTATCTACTGTGTCCAATTATGAACTTATATTATGGCATAAATGCCTTGGTCACCCTAGCTTTCCTTACCTTAAATCATTGTATTCCCACTTATTCATCAATAAAGATGTTTCTAGCTTTTATTGTGAACATTGTATTGTTGCTAAACAAACAAGAAAAATATATTCCCCTCATTCATATCAAGCAACAAAACTATTCCATCTCATACATAGTGATATTTGGGGTCCAGCCCGAGAACCTTCCCTTACGGGCTCAAGATGGTTTATCACATTCATTGATGACCATACTCGGGTCTGCTGGATTTATCTAATGAAAGAAAAATCAGAAACAACCACCATTTTTAAACAGTTTCATAAATATATTTCCACTGTTTTTCAATCCCAAATCCAAATCCTCTGTACTAACAATGGAAGGGAATACTTCACCAATGACTTGATCAATTACCTTGTTGATCATGGAATTCTTCCCCAGAGTTCTTCTGTTTACAGCCCCCAACAAAATGGTGTTGCTAAACGCAAGAACAGACACCTTTTAGAGGTAGCCCCCTCCTTAATGTTTGCTAACAATGTTCCAAACAAATTTTAGGGGGAAGCTGTCCTCACAGCCGCCTACCACATCAATAGATTACTATCAAAACCACTCAATTTTCGTACTCCTATCAGCTGCCTACTAGATACCTTTTCCATAGTTCATCTCCTTCATTCTCTGCCCCTAAAGGTATTTGGTTGTATGACATTCATTTACAATCACAACCCTTATAGAGGAAAACTTGACCCTAAGGCAGTCAAATGCATCTTTGTAGGATACTCTTCCACACAAAAAGGGTACAAGTGTTACCATCTAGCCTCTAAAAAGTTCTTTATATCATATGATGTCACATTTCTTGAAGACCAATCCTTTTATCCCAATGGTTCTCTTCAGGGGGAGAATGTGCATGAAGAAAATCATTGGGATCCAACCATATCTCTACCCATATCACTTGCTCCATCTTACCAGTCCCAAGAGCCACCTACACCTACACCCTCACCTTCAAACAATCCTACACGACACCTTCAAACAGTCCAATTCCAAGCCCCTCCTTAATGGGACATGATCAAGGATTGCATCAAGGGGGAGGACCAATCACCATTGAACCAATCAAAGTTTATTTAAGAAGGCCAAAAGCTCCCTAAGCTGCTCAATCTTTGGAACCGGAGCTAAGTTCAGATTCCACAAGTGAGGGTACGAATCTAGTTGATAACTTTGACCTCCCAATTTCCCTTAGAAAAGGGGTAAGAAAGTGCACTCAATACCCTTTGTCTAATCACTTAACTTATACAGAATTGTCTCATGAGTACAGGGCCTTTACTACAAAAGTTGACAGTGTGGACATTCCAAAGGACATTCAGAGTGCACTTCAAGATCCTAAATGGAAGGCAGCAGTTGAAGAAGAAATGGATGCCCTACTGAAAAATGATACTTGGGTAATAGTTGATCTTCCACAAGGAAAGAAGGTGGTGTGGTGTAGATGGATATTCACTGTAAAGTTCAAACCGAATGGAGATTTGGAAAGATACAAGACAAGATTAGTGGCTCAAGGATACACTCAAGCACATGACATTGATTATGAGGAGACATTTGCCCCTGTAGCAAAAATGAACTCAATCAAGGTATTACTTTCTCTTGCTGCAAACCTTGATTGGGAACTCTATCAAATGGACATAAAAAATGCCTTCCTAAATGGAAAATTGGAAGAAGAAGTATTCATGAAGATGCCTCCAGGATTTAATGGTGGAAATACCAAGGTGTACAGACTCAAAAAGTCTCTCTATGGGTTAAACAGTCACCAAGAGCTTGGTTCTCCAGATTTAGTTCAGTAATGAAGTCCTTTGGGTATACACAAGGACAAGCTGACACAAGGACAAGCTAACCACTCATTATTTATCAATCAAGGAAGAAGTGGAAAAAGGGCCATTCTCATTGTATATGTGGATGATATGGTAATTATTGGTGATGACCAAGAGGAATTGAAAAGTTAAAGGCTCATTTAAAGAATCAATTCCAAGTTAAAGACCTTGGAACTTTGAGGTATTTTCTTGGAATGGAGGTAGCTCGGAGCAAATAGGGAATATTTGTTACTCAAAGAAAATGTGTCCTTGACCTGCTACGGGAAACTGGAAAAACTGGTTGCAAGCCTGCTATTACTCCTTTGGAAAGAAATTGGAAGCAAAAAACCACCAATAATGACTCTCCAGTAGACTGGGGCAGATACCAGAGAATGGTGGGAAAACTAATATATCTCACACTCACAAGGCTTGACATTACCCATAGTATAAGTGTAATAAGTCAGTTTATGCATTATCCTACTAAAAGGCATATGGAGGCAGCTAACAGAATATTAAAGTACCTCAAGGGAACTCCAGGCAAGGGAATTCTGTTTAAGAAAGGCAATGAAAAAGATGATGAGGGATTTGTTGAAGGATTTGCAGATGCTGACTAGGCTGGATTGGAAGACAGTAAGTCCACAACAGGCTATTGTACAAAAGTGTGGGGAAACCTTGTTACATGGAGAAGCAAAAAGCAATCAGTGGTGGCAAGGAGTAATGCTGAAGCAGAGTACCAAGCAATTGCACAAGGAGTATGCGAACTAATTTGGATTGAGAAACTTTTAACAGACCAAAAATTCCCTAGAAAAGGTCCTATGAAGCCGTACAGTGACAGCAAATCAGCAATAAGCATAGTTCACAATCCTGTCCAACATGACCGGATGAAACATGTGAGAATTGACAGGAGTTTTATTAAAGATGAAATTGATTCAGGGGCAATACATCTCTCCTATGTTCCAACAAGGCAGCAGGAAGCAGATATTCTTACCGAGGCATTATCCAAACCAGAATTTGAACTTTTAGTTAGCAATGATTGATATCTATTCACTAGCTTGAGAGGGAGTGTTGGAGAGTATCTCGGGTCATTAATTAGCATTTAATGTGATTAGGAATTTAATGTAATTAGTTGTAAATGTGCTGTAAATGTGTTGACTAATTAGGGAATCCCTGATTGATAGATTTGGTAGGTTAGGAGTAATTTTCTCAATCTTTCCTTTTATTACTCCTAGAATTAACAAGGAGAATTCATTCCTTAAGCCTCTTTGTTCAGGAGGGAAGAAGAAGAGGGTGAGGGGATTAAGTCAACATATAATTAAGGATTGGGAAAGAAATTAAAAGAGAATTAATTGATTGAGATTCATGCAAGTTGCCTTCTATTGATAACTCAAATGCTCACAATTTTTGTTTTTAATTTTTCTATTATTTATTTATTTATTTTTGAAAAGAAGATAATTTTTGTCCAATTAGAAATGTGGAGGATTCTAACCTCCAAACAATAGGTAAGAATATTAGCATTTTTCATATGTATATATATGTCTGTATATACACAAACAGAGACACAAAGAGAGAGAGAGAAAGAGAGGCATTTATTTGTGGATTGAACATATTTGTTTAGAATATCCTGCATTTTTTATAATTGGCTTGATTTTTATGAATTTTTGTTTGCTTCATGTTGGAAGGCACCTTTGTTGCTGGCCTGAGGAGTATTTTTTCATATACTTTTCTTTCCTATGGGTGGTCCTTTCCAGTTGAGCCTAGTTTGGGTCCTTTGCTACGGTTTGTTTACTGTTTTCTGTTTATATATGTACTTACATGTGCCAGTACTTCAGATTTTCTTCTAGTTTTGATTGTTGTTGTTGCCTATGGAAGTGTCTTTAACATCTTTCAACAGCATCATATTCACTGTGGAAGTTTCTTGTATCAGTCAACTTTTTGCTATGAGCCTGAAGGTCATGCTTACTGCAAAAAGCTACATACTGATGAAGCTGATGTAGTTATTTCTTTTCTTTATCTGTAAAATCCCTTTGAACCTCAGTGGACTGCTTGTTATGCTAATTGCTTAAGTGATACAGGCATGGTTGCATAAATTGGGGACAGAGCAATCAAAGGATGTAAACCTTTATGTGGAACGGGATGATATGTTTTCTCTTGATCTTGAAGCTTCTGAGAGCAAGAAATATTTATTTGTTGCATCAGAAAGTAAAACAACACGGTTCAATTTCTATCTTGATGTCTCTAAACCTGAAGAGGGACTAAAGGTTCTGACTCCACGTGTAGATGGTATTGACACAACTGTCAGCCATCGCGGAAATTATTTCTTTGTTAAGAGGAGAAGCGATCAGTTTTTCAATTCAGAGGTAGTCGCTTGTCCCATTGATGATACCTCCTCAACAACGGTTCTTCTTCCCCACAGGGAAAGGTAACAATTTCTACATGATTGTTTAATTGTATTTTATTTTCTGGGTTCTAATCCTTGAGTACATCGTAATGGTATTATGACCTGGCTTCTGATCATGGAATTAGAGGTTCATGTATTTAAAATATAAGTAAAGTGCCTTCTAAAATTGTGCATGTGGTCATTAATGAACTTAGTTCCAACTCTTTTATCTGATTAGTAGATGGTCAAGAATAGTGCCTTTATGAGTCTTGGATGCATTGTCCAATCCGTAAAACCCATGCATTAGTTGAGCCTTGATTTGGTTACGAGACTAATTTTTAAAAAAAAAATAAAATGAAATTAAGTCTTGGAGTGCATGTCTTTCTATATCACCCAAATCTGACATTGGATTTTCTTCAGTGTAAAAATTCAGGAGATACAACTGTTTAGTGATCATCTTGTTGCGTATGAGAGAGAAAATGGTCTGCCAAAAATTGTAGTCTATCACCTTCCACCTGCTGGAGAACCACTAAGGAGGAGCCTTCAAGACAGTCAGGCTGTTAGTTTTATTGATCCAGTTTACTCAGTGGAATCTTCAGAGTCTGAATTTTCATCAAGTATTTTACGGTTTTCATATAGTTCATTGAAGACTCCTTCCTCTGTATATGATTATGATATGAAGACAGGCGTTTCAGTTTTAAAGAAGATTGACATGGTAAGCTATATGAGTAGTTAAACTTGTTACCTGTACAATTGAGTGAAGCCAAGGGTTTTACTTAAAGTGTCATTTCTCAAGTAAATGTCTGGTGTATATTCAGGCTTTTCTTTCTCTAATTTGTAGCAGTGTTTCTTTTGTTTTGTATGAAGTTGGCTTCTTGTCATATATTTCTCATCAGTTTCTTATTTTCTGGAATAATTCCTTGATTTTGTTCTTTTGGTTAGCATACATCCTTCATTTCATGATTGACATCCTTAGTTCTTTTGGAGTTTTCCTTGACATATACATCCTTATGATTTGATGGATTCTGGAAGGTCATATGTTAGGTGCTTAGTACTTCTCCAATTACTCAAAGACAGCTTATGAAGTCCTAAGTATTTGAACTTTTCATTTTTGAATTGAAATGAATTATCAATTCTGATAATTGGAATAAAGCTTTCAAAAAAGCATTCAGTTACCCAACAAAATTGTTGAAAGGGTTTTGGAGAGTTTGTATGTGTTAGAGATAATTAAAACCCATCTTGGGCCTCACCTAATAGTTTAAGCTTTCAAATGGTTGGTTCCTTGACAATTGTATTAGAGCCTCCTTGATCAAGCAGTCAAGAGTTCATTCCTTGCAGTCCCCACTTTCCTAATTATCTATTAAATTAAGTTTCAGCACAAGGTAAAGGTGGGCTTGTGCTTTGTCCACTGTTCAAGCCCAAAGGGCTTTTGTGCAAGGGGGCAACTTAGAAATATAATTAAAACCACTTGGATCTTCACCTAATATCTTAAGCTTCTGGGATGGTTGGTTCCTTGACAATGGGCCTCAGCAACTTCATGAAACTAATCTGGGTGTAATATTCATGGTCTTAGGACTATGAGAAATGGTTTACAGTTTAACACATCTGAGTTCAAATCCTGTTTAAGAGTGTTGTCACTAAAAGTTGTTTCAAGAAAGATAGTTTAATTTTTTTTAAAATGAGGCTTGGACATAAATTATTTTGAACTAGTTGAAAGTAGATTTGAGCCCCATCAGTCATGAAGATATTTGATGTAGCCTCGACTTTAATAGAATGTGAACTGGTTTTATGGTATTGATGTGTATTCTTGATAAATGCATGCAGTTATCCCCATCCACAAAGTGTTTTTTTTTTTTTGTGGGGGGTGTTGGGAGGATTGAATGAAGAACGTTAATGGTGTTGATGGATGTTTCTGAGCCTTTCATAAGTTTTTCTAAATATAAAAAAGCCTTTTGTAAGTATATTGAGTACCACTCTGTTACTTGTACCTGGAAATAATAAAATATGCTTGGTAGGTATAAATTTCCTTATCAAACGAATGACTTTTTGAATAGTGGTAGGTAAATATTCTCATAGTCAGAGACCAAGACAAATTTCATTGATATTATTTATTTAGATGTGATATTTTTTGAACTTCACTGGGATCCTTACCCCTATATTTGACATTCTTGAGAATTTAGGAATCCTAAAATATGCTTTGCACTTCCAAATTGCATAATTCATCACATGAGTTTCTGACTGTAAAAGGATTAAGGTTCTTGAGTCTGAGATGCAGACAAGTTTTATTGTTATTATTGGACTTAATTTTTCTTCTTAAATTTAAAGAGAGCTTCATGTGGCAAGTATAAAAAATGTTATGTCTTGGACATTCACAATATAATTTTGTCATTTATTGTATATCATAATCTTTTGGTGGCAAATAAGAGTGTGACCCATATACATTTGGATTCTATATAGTTTCAATGCATATCTGTTTGACATTATCTGATACTACTCCTTTGTATTCTTTTCCGCCTCTGTTAATAATTTTTTTTCATTTAAAAAAAAGAAAAGAGGTGAATGAGTAACATATTAGTTAACCTCTCAAGTGTCACCCTGTTGGCTATTGCTTGTTCAATTTATGTCTTCCTTTTGTCATTTGTCCTTGTACATTGACATGATATACGTTTAAATTCAGTTATCCATGCTTAAAAAGAAAATTATACGGTAAATATATAGCTAACATGATTAAAGCTAAGTACTAAAAGGTATAAATACTAACTAGTCTGTTAGTATGAAATTATTGAGTAATAATTAAAGCAATAGTACACCAATTGTAAAGATAACCCATTTTTGTTGCCATTCTTTTGTAGTCTTGTGCTCATTTTCATTTGCACTAGCCTTTATTATGTATTGTTGGATTAATATGTCCCTGTAATACGTTGTCTCACTATTTTACTCAGGTGTTAGGGGGTTTTAATGCATCACAGTATGTTACTGAAAGGCAGTGGGCATCTGCTTCCGATGGAACTCTGATTCCCATATCAATTGTTTACAGAAAGGATCTAGTGAAACTTGATGGATCAGATCCATTACTGCTTTATGGCTATGGATCTTATGAGGTAAAACAAGAAAATATTTTATGAATTAAAATTGCAGTTGGTAATGTGGCCTGTTAGATAAACCATTCTTGGACCTTCACCTAACAGCATAACTTTTGAGTTGAATTGGTTTCTGGACATGCCCAATGCCAATTATGATTTTTGTGCTTTATATAATATAGTTATTAATTGAATAAAGTTGCTGCTGTTCTTGTGTATGTGTGTGTGTTTACAAGTAGATGTTCTAGAACAGTCTTTGATGCTTGCTTTTGAAAAGAAAAGGAAAAATTTGTATTCTGAAATATGATTGGATTTCTTGACTTCTTATAAAAACTAGGGTTTAGTTTCTCTGTCTTTTTCCCCTTTTGTTTAGTGCTGGATGTATAAATGTTCGAAAAAATCCTTGAGTTATGCTCTTTTTGGTTTTACTATCCAAGTCCAGTGGTTTTCTGATTCCAATATCAAGAACTACCTGGCAGTTAATGGTTGCCAAGATAGTATATGCAATGAAAAACTTGTTATTTTAGCTTATTATGCTTATGGTACATATGCACCATTTTTTGTTGATCTGTTCCTTTTGATACTAATGCGCCAATTTGGTTTCTAATTTTTTTTTTTTTGTTTTTCATTTATAATCTATAATTCAGTAATCTATGTTGTCAACAGATATGCATAGATCCAAGTTTCAGGTCAGCAAGGCTGTCATTGATAGATAGGGGTTTCATATATGCAATAGCTCATATTCGTGGAGGTGGTGAGATGGGGAGGCAGTGGTATGAGAATGGGAAGTTGTTGAAGAAAAAGAACACTTTCACTGATTTTATTGCTTGTGCTGAACATTTAATAAAGAAGAAATTCTGTTCAAAGGAAAGACTGTGCATCAATGGAAGAAGTGCAGGGGGTTTGCTAATTGGAGCTGTTTTGAATATGAGGCCTGACTTGTTCAAGGCTGCAGTTGCTGGTGTACCTTTCGTCGATGTTCTGACTACCATGCTTGATCCAACTATTCCTCTTACTACTTCAGAATGGGAGGTAACTTTTTTCCTTGTAGAGTTGATGATTCACTTGCTATTTGATTCATCATTTGAAAACTTAAATACAGGTTAACTGTGTTTGGAAAATTAGGACTTCTCTCCTTGTCCTGCATAAATATTGCTTATCACGAGGGATCTAATCCTTTTAAAATGTGCTCACTAATTTCCTTACAAAAGGATAGGAAAACATCAAACCCGTTGAAAATGAACTTGTGAAGAAGCACTTGGTTATATATGCCTAAGAAAACTGCCCCTGCTGAAAAACACGTATCATCAACTTGGTTGTATATGCCTATGAACTATTAGATTTAAATGAATCAGTTGAAAACATAGTAAGCCGAAACACAGACATAGTATGGCCAACCTTATCTTGTGATGAGTTTTAATTTAATTAGAAGAACGGAAGCAGCAAGATTGAACTCCTGACCAGTTGGTCAAAGAGGTTCTGCCACCATGTCGAGGAACCAATCATCCTAAAAGCTTTAGCTGTTAGATGTAGGCCCAAGAATGGTCTTTACCTCTAGCAGTACTCTTTCCACTGCTACAATGGCTAGATCTTTTAAGGGCTTTTTCACATGAATATTAAAGATTTGAAAAGGAATTGCTAAAATGTTAGAGAATTTGAAACAAATTGCATATATAATGAACATCAGGATTGGAGTTTTTTTTTTAATTATTGGTGGCTATTACGCCTCTGTTTTCTTGTAAAAAAAAAATTGCATTCAATTGGTCAAGGACCGGTACCCAAGACTGACATTACGCCCTGTGGGAGGGCGTAATGGGTCAGTCAATTTCCACCCTCTAGCAGGGCGTAACATCATTTCATGTGTCAGAATTCAAAATTTTAGAACCCTCTTCCCCCGTGGTCCTTCCTCTCTATTACACTCTTGTGGTCCCTCTTCTTCCCTCTTCCCTCTTCCCATTCTCGGCCTCTTCTCTTCTTCTCCCCCTTCTCTATATTTGTCTCCTTATTCCTTGTTCTTGCATGTTACTGTTACCTTCATTGAATTTTTTTTTGTGAACAGATTATGTTCCAATATGGATTATTCATGGTCATTCCAAAGTGTCACTGTATTTTATGATTTTTCCTGGGACTTTATGCCTGTTAAACTGTTTAACATATTCATATAATTGTCATAGAAAATGTAATTTAGTGGGAAGATATTGTGTAGTGCAATTTTCAGTGGGCCTACATCCTGGAAATTGATATATATCCACCAGTATCTTTAGACATGATTATACTGATGAATTTGTTACTTTTCTAGCTGAGTTCTTTATGATAATACAGGAGTGGGGTGATCCTAGGAAGGAGGAGTTCTACTTCTACATGAAGTCATATTCCCCGGTTGATAATGTGAGAATCTTGTAACTTTTCTGTTTTTCCTTTCGATATGTCTAGACGTTTAATATTTGTTTGTGATCTGAATCTATTTTTTTTTTTTTCCTTATTTTACACAGGTGAAGGCACAAAGTTACCCGCACATTCTTGTTACTGCTGGTTTAAATGGTAAGCATATGTGTGTGTATGGGGAATGTATCAAGTCAGTGGAGCAAATTCTGACAATTGGATCTTGTCTGAATTGTGAAGTGGTCTTTTTATCCTTCCCTTTTATGCATTATTTAATGTTCAAGATTTGTTCCTTCCACCTCTCATAATAAGAATTCCTCTTGCTTGATATGGTCCCCTCCCCCTAATACACACATATATGGAGCACATTTTTAGGAAGAGCTCACTGGTCAATGATTAATGATATAACCTATCTGGCTTGAAACACTTGCTATAATTTCACATGTATTCGTCTGTCTTTTAATCTGAAATTTTCTGTCCGATACAGATCCACGTGTTATGTATTCAGAGCCTGCTAAGTTTGTGGCGAAACTGAGGGACAAGAAGACCGATGACAACATTCTGCTATTTAAATGTGAACTTGGTGCTGGGCATTTTTCGAAGTCAGGGAGGTAAAATTCAACTTAGATGCAGTTGTGAAATTTATTTGAAATTTTTTTTTGTTTTTAAAACTGTTTTCGTTCTCATCCTGCAATTACATTTCCTACGATGTTGGGATTTTGTTCCTCTTTATTTCTTTCCCGGCTCTCTCTGTTCTTGTTGGAGTTTGGAGGGATTAGTGAGTGTTTGGTTAAAAGTAAGGTCTGGGCCCATGGTGATTTGGCTCCTCTAAAGTTGGCCTTCTGTAGTGGAGGGCGTTATTTAGTGAGTAAAATTCTCTTCCATATCCAGTTATGAAATGCAATGGCTTGGCTTTTTGTTGATCAATCGCTGATTGAATGATAAATTGAGTTTATAAAAATCTTAATTATTTATTATGTCACTCTACTGTTATGGAAGCACTTATTAAGTTCTGGTTTCTTTTATTTTGTGGATGTAGATTTGAGAAGCTTCAAGAAGATGCCTTCACGTATGTCTTCATCATGAAGTCTTTAAACATGATTACTCAGCATGGATGATATACAATGCAAGTTATCAGTTGGAGCAATTTATTCATCTAGTGGTTTGTTTGTTGGACGTGATCAGTTGCATGACGTCCTGGTTCTGTGTTTAGTGTCATAGGATTCTACCAAAAAAAAATTTGTGTTAACTATAGGATTGCAAACAGACGCATCTAGTGCGAGTGCAAGGGTGAATTATGCTGTCCATAATTATATTGCCTTCTTGATTCTAACAATAATCTATATCAGAATTCAGGAATACGACTATCTTTTTCCTTTATTTGTTGTAAATGGGTTATTATCATTAGTTGTCAGTGCCCATGAAATAGTAGCTAGGAAGGTCATCAGGGTGGGGATAATTCAACCCATCATCTGACTATTCTCCACTCTAAATAACAAATATCCTTTTCTTAAGTTGCAAAAGGATATTGTCATAAATTAGTGAGGATACTTGTAGGATAATCTGGGAAGCATAGGCCCTTTAAACTCCAAATAGTACAGAACTAGAAAAGAAACTATTAACATCCAAAGGGACTAAATAATGATCCTGTAATATTGTCCCTGTGTTAACAGACCTTTACGAGCCTATAAGAGTAATTAATAAGGGGAGAGCATCCAAATGATCTTGGTTTAGCAGAATGAAGAATAGAATTTCTTGTACATTGCTTCTGGCGGATATGTGCATTAGTCTGTCTTAGAGTTGGGAATGAATCTTTACTAATGGCTTGAACTCTATATCATCAAACTCAACATTCAACCTTAGCCGAAAAATCATACATAGACACCTTTAATGTCTATAAATTTTTGAGTCTTCACAAAATCATTGGGACAATTAACTTGGAAGTCCTGATAGTATTCTATTTCTTGTCATAATTGAGGACAATGCCATGCATGTTGCTATTCTATTCTATCTTGTCACTGAATCTTATGAACTTTATTTTCCTTAATTTTTAGACCTAATCATCATTGTCAACTTGATAATGAATTTGAGTAATAACATTGCAAATCTTCTAGGTTGAATCCAAAAGTTATCATTAATGAGCTACGCGAGATTTTATTAACTTGATAAGTCGGATTACCTGATTATCAATATTAGCCTTTTTTTTTTTTTTCCGTGAACAACAGGGCTTAACAGCCAAAACAAAAAGAAAAACCAGAAATAGATTACACCAGAATCTCCCTGGGAGATGCTACCCCATGAAATCCTCCCTTAGAGCCCCAGCGATAATAGCAGGCGGACAAGACATAAACAATACCTCAAAGCCACCATTATGAGCAGCTTTTAGCCAACCTGTCCACTAAACAAAGTTGAGGCAGTAAACAAAATGAAGAAGACGATTTTGATTTCTCAGGTGGAACAGATGTATTCCTGTATGCTTTAGAAATTTCACCAGGGAATGAATTCTGTACTCCAAATGTGCCATAAAAAAAAAAAAAGTGTTTAGAAATCATAAACAAGATAAATAAGTAAGATAGTTACAGGATATTTTTTTTCACCCAACCATGGAGAAATTTCTGATACTTTTTATCTTTATTTTTGTATACAAATTTCAAAAAAAATATCATTATTTGTCAAATGGAATTACAATAAAATAATATCTTGCAAATTCTTTCCTTAATTCTTATTTTTAACTCCTTCCCTTTTGATCTCTACTCTCTTTAGAGTAGATTTGGCTCACAGGAATGCCAATTCCATTCCCGCCTCCATTCTCTTTTAGAATAGAGATCTCTACGTGTTAGCCCCAAGTTGCTTAACTTAGAAATTTTGATTATTAGATTTACAAGTATATTTATTCTTTGTTCATTGTATTTTTAGCTTATGGCATGACCACGCACCTAGAAAGTAGAAACCAAGCATATGGAACTCAAAGGAAGATCAAGGAATGTCAAGAAGGATTAACATAGAATGGGTTCATCCTTTTAATCTAAAACATATTTTTTCTCAATTTGAATAACCTTTTGATCAAATTGATTTCTACATGATATTGTAATTGAGGAATAAGGTTTAATATTAATTAACTACGTTTTAGTCTTCTGAAATCCAAGTTATTTGTGCAAAGACTAAAATGTGAAAAAGGCATAAATTTAAGTTATAATCAAAATATTTAAAACTTATCTATATTCATCAGGTCCTAATTATTTGTGAATGATTCCCCAAAAATGTTAAGAAGAGAGAGAGAAAAAGTCTTGTTCCTAGTTCACTTGTATTTAGGTAGGGTTTTTCTGGCAGCCGCCTCCATTCTCTTGAACCTTGCATATAGAAGAAAATGTCATTTATTTTTGTAACAAAGGAGAGCACCATTCTAAAAAATGGAGAAGCCACAAAGAAGATTGTTGTTCAGGGTTTAGATATTGCAACCCCGAGTTCACCGCATACTTAATGACATAAGCTGCGATCACTGAAACTAAATCACGCTGTCATTACCCTTTTAAAAACAAAAGAACAACTGCAAAAATATAAGCTGTATTTAAAATTATGATCCTGCGTGTACAAGTTGTTCTTTACTATAACCAAAAGTTCATCTTCCACAGATTCCATGGTTTTTGAGTGAAGATGTGCTGCTGGTATAACTTTTAGGACATTGTACTGAAGAAATGACCATTGGGTTGACCACAAAATTTTCTGTGCATCTATTTACATCTCTACATACAAGATCCTCTGCATTATTGGCATCATGCATATTATGCTTTCCATATAAAGTGGTGGACAACTTTAGTTTGCAAAAAATAAGTCTCACCATTGCTTAAAAGAGAGAGAAGTGAAGTGCTTATAGAGTATTGTTTCCCTCTCTAAATAGCACATTTTGGAGGAAAATTTGAAATGAATAGGAAAATATTATAAAAGCACTTAGCACGTGGCGAGCACGTGTGTGTTGGATTAAATAAGATCTAATGCTTCTGGTTATTTTTGTATGAATTACAATTATAACTGTGCTACCTCATTTTTAAGGGCTTGTGTCTATTTATTTTAAATTTGCAAACATGTTTTTTTTTATGAAGGCACAATGGTTCAAATAACTTATTACAAGTAAGTGTGATCCTAGAGGCGTATCTGCTACTACTCTACCCCAACTAGTGGGAGAAAATAAAGTCTTAAGAACAATGTCATGTGTGCACATTTTAAGTATATGCTAGTTATTGGTTGATATTTTGTTGGTTGCTTTTGCTTTACCTCAATCTTCAAACTGCTAGAATTTCATCAAACCCATGTTGACTTTCTAATAACCAACCTACTTTGATTTGTAGAGATAGTTTTTCTTTTTTTTCAAAGAAGAAAGACTTGTAAATGTGGATAAAATAGTTTGTAAGATTGACGTAACGAGAAAGCAATCAAAGGAACCTCAAACACAATCAAAGGAACCTCAAACGCAAATTGTATAATCTCAAAGAAACTGAATAATATTTTGAATATGGCTACAAACAAAACATAAAGATTAAGTACTAAAAGGAAACCCTAAAACATTACAAAAGAAATTAACAAACTACAAAATAGCCCAAAATAGATGTTTCTGAAGGATTTTGGGCCCAAAAATGGCCTCAACTGGGCAAACTTTGGTTGCCATGGTATTGGCCTTTGAACGAGCTTCGAAATGCCTGGTCATGGGCCTCGTAACTCCACCCGAGCTGAAAGTTATGCCTTGTCTACTTAAACATGATAATTATGGCCTCTTTTCTTGTGAGCCTTATTATGTTATGCTCGATCCATGAATTCTCATGTGACTCGATCCACGTCAATCCCTTCCACTTGAGAAAAACTTGCCCTCGAGTACATTGTATTATTCGGATACAAAAGAGTCTCAGAAGAATAATAAGGGTAAAGATCCGCTACATTAAATATTTTGGAAATCCCTAAGATATCCGGTAAGCTCACGATATAGGCATTATCATTAATCTTTTGCAGAACCTGGTATGACTCATACTTCTTAGGCTGTAACTTGCTAATTTGCCCACTGGAAACCTCTCATTTATCAGAAACACCATCACCTGATCACCAACATTAAAGGTCTGTTGTCTACGGTGTTGATCTACAGTCTTTTTATATCTAGCATTGGCTTGCTCTAGCTTATACTTCACCTCTTCCTGAACATTCTGCCACTGATTGGCTAAGTTTACTGCAGTAGCATGAACCTTTGACAATTTAACTAAATCAACAGCATGCTGGGGTGCCTTAGTATAAACTGCAGAAAATGGAGTCCTACCCAAAGCATTATGAACAACATTGTTGTAAGCAAATTCAGCTTGAGGTAAAGCAGAATCCCACTGTTTTGGCTTTCTCCATAGATACTCCTAATCAGATTTCCTAATGTTCGGTTAATTGCCCCTGTTTGCCCATCTTTTTGGGGATGAGCTATGCTACTGAAATTCAATGTAGAATCAAACATCTTCCACAAGGTTCTCCAGAAATGGCTAAGGAACTTGCTGTCCCTATTAGATGTAATGGATTTCGGAACACCATGCAGACAAACTACCTCTTTGAAGAATAACTTGGCCACATTAGTTGCATTTGCAGTTTTCTTGCAAGGAATGAAGTGAGCCATTTTAGAGAATCTGTCCACAACAACAAAGACAGAATCCACACCCCTATGAGTACGAGGCAACCCAAGCACGAAATCCATAGACAGATCTCCCTAAATATTATCTAGAACTGGCAATGACGTGTATAAACCCATATTCTGGGACTGCCCATTTGCTGTTTGGCACACATAGCACCTCTGTACCAGATGCATCACATCCCTTCACATGTGAGGCCAATAATAATGCTCCCGAATGACAGCATATGTCTTGTCATGCCCCAAGTGTCCATCAAGACCTCATTCATGTAAATCATGAATCAATTTCTCCCTTAGAGATATTTTAGGGATGCAAAATTGATTACCCTTCAGAAGATAACTCTTATGGATATGGAACTCTCTGTCAACATGCTGATTAACACAATTCTCCTATACTCTACCAAAATCCTCATCAGTAGCATACTGGTCTTTCACAGTTTCAAAGCTCACAACCTCGTGTCTCATGGTAACCAACAGCTCACCTCGCATGCTCAAAGCATCAGCCACCCTATTCTACACACCTGCCTTGTGCCTTAAATTAAAAGTGAACTTCTCTAAGAACTGAGACCACCTAGCATGCATACCTTTGTCCGTATCATGATCAGAGTAAAGGACAAATTCTTTATTGATGAGATAATGCTCCTAATGCTTCAGGGCACGAACAACTGCATAGAATTCCTTGTCATAAGTGAACCACTTTTACCTGGCATCACTGAGTTTCTCACTGAAATAGCACACTGGTCTTTTCCTTTGGGACAACAGAACACCTATTCCCACACTAATGACATCACACTTAACTTCAAACAAGGCCTCAAAGTCAGTTAAAGCCAATACAAAAGCAGTACTAAGCTTCTCTTTTAGAACTACAAAGCTGGTGTCAGCTTTTTCACCCCACTGAAATTTTCCCCCTTCTTTAGACACTCAGTAATTGGTGCTGCAATGCTACTGAAATTTTTGATAAAACACTTGTAAAATGTCGCCAACCTATGAAAACTCCGAACCTGAGAGATGATTCTAAGAGCTGGCCACTCCCTGATAGCTCGGACATTCTCTTCATCCACCCGAATACCATCTGCACTAACCACATAACCCAGAAACAACAAGTTGTCTGTCATGAAACAACACTTCTTTAGGTTAGCATATAACTTATTTTTCTACAGGACCTTCAGTATAGCTCGCAAGTGTGAAATGTGGTTTGCTTCTATCTGACTATATATCAAAATATCATCAAAATACACAACCATGATTTTACCAATAAAAGATTTCAACACCTAATTCTTAACCCTCATAAAAGTGTTGTGAGCATTTGTCAATCCGAATGGCATCACGAGCCACTCATACAACCCCTCTTTTGTCTTGAAAGTTGTCTTTTACTTATCTCCAAGTTTAATTCGAAGCTGGTGGTATCCACTTTGAAGGTCAATTTTAGAGAAAATCTGTGCATCATGCAACATATCTAACATGTCATCCAGTCTAGTGATGAGAAATTTATACCCCACTGTAATCTTGTTGATGGCTTTGCTATCAACACATTTTTTAGCTACCATCTTTCTTGGGGGTCAGCAAGGCCGGGATAGCACATGGACTCATACTTTCTTGACTATATCCTCTCTTCAACAGATCTTCTACCTAGTCCTTGAGGATTTCTCCTTCTTTCGGACTCATCTTGTAGTGTGGTAAATTAGGCAAACTGGCCCTAAGAACCATGTTAATTTGATGCTGAATGTCTCTCATAAGAGGTAGCCCTGGAGGCAATTCTATAGGTACCACATCACTGAACTCCTCTAACAACGACCTAACAGCCTCTGGATACTTAACAACTTTCTGGCCTTCATCCAACACTAACACCTGCCTCATGGTAAGAGCATGTATCTCCCTGGTCTCCGTCACCTCTTTGTCAAATTCAGTTGCAGATTGTGTCAATGTAAGGAAAGTCCTCCCTCTACTTTAGAAACTTTGGTTTTAGAACTAGCATTTATTGGCAACAAAGTGAATTTTCTACCATTTTTATGTAGCTTATAAGTATTCTCTCTTCCATCATGTTGAGATGTAACATTAAACTGCCAAGGTCTACCAAATAACAAGTGACATGCATTCATATCTACCACATTAAAATAAATTTTATCCTTATACTTACCGATAAAGAAGGGAACCTTGCATTGTTCAGTGACCTAGATTTTATCACCAGCCTTAATCCAGTTGATTGAGTAGGGATTAGGATGCTTCTCCACTTTCAACCCCAAACTCTCCATAGCGTCTTTACCGATGGTATTTTCGCAGCTACCACTGTTTACAATAACATCAAAAACCTGACTGCGAATGGTACATATGGTTTTGAACAATTGATGCCGCTGGGTATCATCCTCTTGCTTTGGTGTGAACATCATTCTCCTGATAACATAATTTTGACTCTCCTCATTGTCATTGTCTTAATCAAAATCACATTCTCCTATCTTTTCATCTGGACCACACACCTTTTCCTTTCGTTCCACAACATGGACTGCTTTTTTGAGGAGCAGTCACTAGATCTGTGGCCTAGTTGGTTGCACTTAAAGCACTTCCCTGGGTAGGGTCTGGTATACGGGTTGGCTGTTTTTGGTGCTTCTCTTGCTTCTGTTACTTTCTGTTTTCCCGCAGCCATGTCCTCCCTATTTCTGTTTTTTGGAATTGCCTTGCTTCTATCATTAGCAGTAGTCTTATAGGTATCCCCACTATAATTTCTACAGGGGTATTTTGTTCTACTCCTTTCTTGCATCAACTGCTCAGCCCTGAAGGCAAGATTACGAGCCCTAGATAGAGTTCTTGCAACCTGCACTCCTATTCTGTCTCTAAGGAATGACTTTAGGCCCTTCAAGAACCTGGCTACCTGCTACCCTTCGGTTTCCCTTAAATCATTCCTAGTTGCCAACCTTGTGAATTCTGCATAATAATCATGGATAGACCTCTGACCCTATTGATACCTATGGTATTGCTGGAACATGAATTGTTCGTAATCAGGGGGAAGGAATTCACTCAGCAACAGTCGTCTCATTCTTCCCCATGTTCGAACAGATGCCTTGCCCTCACAGATCCTCCTACTCTGCAACCTTTCCCACCAAGCATACGCACCACCCTTCAATCTACATGCAACTAGCCGAACTTTCTTCTCTTCATGTATCTCTATTTACTCAAAAAAGTGGTTAATATCTGCAATCCAATCCAAGAAACCTTCAATGTTTAGGTTACCCTGAAAATAAGGAATATCTACCTTCAATCTGAAATCAGACTCTCTATCACCATAGTTATTCCTCCTGAAACTCACATTCCTCCTAGGTGGTTCTTCGAAGTACTCAACTTCATCGTCTTATGAATCATCCTTTGTATCAACCTGTCTCCCTCTTCTATGATCTCTAGGACGAGGAAAATTAATAGGCTGCCTGTGGCCAGAACTGCCACCAAGCACTCTCCTACCATCATTCTGAATCTTTTTGGGGTCGTCAAACCATGCTTCCAATCGACCAAGCACCTCATCCAGACGATCAAAATTTTCATTGTGACGTTGAAGCCGGATTTTAATCTGATCAATTCAATGTGCTAGCATGTCGACCTCCACCCCCTAGTTTGGGGTCTCAGCACTACGAACACCATCAAGAGCACCGCCGCCAACTCTACCTGGACCACTTGACATCAAGCTGTCAAGTAAACTGCTCTTATACCAAACTAACACAACAAGAAAGCAATCAAAGGAACCTCAAACACAATCAAAGGAACCTTAAAAACAAACTGTATAATCTCAAAGAAACTGAATAATATTTTGAATACTGCAACGAACAAAACATAAAGCTTAAGTATCAAAAGAAAACCCTAAAACATTACAAAAGAAATCAGCAAACTACAAAACAGACATTTTTGAAGGATTTTGGGCCTAAAAATGACCTCAGCTGGGTAAACCAGGGTTGACACGGTATTGGGCTCTGAATGAGCTTCGAAACGCTAGGTCATGGATCCCGTAACTCCACTCAAGCTGAAAGTTATGTCATGTTTATTGAAATAGGGTAATTGTAACATATATATATTTTTTTTTTCTGAGCTTATTAAATTCTGTCCGATTCATTAATTTTCCTGCGACCGGTCCATGTCAAAGATGAAATGAATATAATGATGGAGAGAGTAGAGAGAATGGTTGTACTTGGAATCTGGGCTTTTGATAAACCGCAATAGTAGGAGCTTAAGGAAATCGCAACCTGAAATGTGGATCTGAATTTGTATTGGTCAAGTGTATGAGTGAATTGTGGAAACTGTTAGGTTTTAGGACTTCCTTAACTCTCTAATGAAAATGAATTCTATGTTTCTTCTCCCATTGGAGTATCAGTCATTAGGCAAATTGGGGAATCAGCTTTCTCTACTTGCATAGATTCTGCCGTCGCCGCGCTGGATTCCTGACCTCCTTGGCATCGTGCGATGGGTTCAAAGTCGGAGAGTTTTTTGCAGTCTCAGTTTCCGCCGCCTCCGGTGGCTAAGAAGGTGAAGCACGAGATGGAGATGTTTGGCGATGTGAGGGTGGACAACTACTACTGGCTCCGGGATGATTCACGCACCAATTCCGCGGTGCTCTCCTACCTTCAACAAGAGAATGTCTACGCCGAAACCGTTATGACTGGTGCGAATCAGATCTTATTATTCAATGACTATTCTAAAAGCTCTGGATATGAGACATGAGATAACTAAGCTAATTGAGCTCGGGTTACCTTGCCAATCTGCGTATTTTCTTACACTGTAGTATAAGTTGGCTTAATTTTGGGTATGATGGAGTAACTTCCCTGCCTTCGAACTTCTATATGACTATGTTTAACAAGAAAAGAAGTATAAACTTCTAGACTAAAAAGTTCTTCTGATCCATTAAAGATGCACGAGTTTGCAGTGTAGTTCTTAAAAGGGTTAAATTTAACAAATCTTATTTGAAATAATCCTGGGTTAGCCCCGGACCTTTATGATTGGACCATTATTTTGTTTAGAGTCTATGAAATTTAAGAATACGTACAATGTAGTTCTTAAAAGAGTTAAATTTGACAAACATTACTTAAAATAATCCTTGGTTAGCCCCGGATCTTTATGATTAGACTATTATTTTGTCTAGAGTCTATGAAATTTAGGACTACGTTAATACTTAAAATCTTATAGCGACTGAATTGCGAACAAGTGACTTTTTAATCAAAATTCTATTTATCAATTGCATGCAATCTGCTTAAGTTTCTTAAATATATTTCATGGAGAAACCCTGGTTTTGTTAAAAATTCAATGAAAGAGACTTGTGGCGATAAATAAAAATATTGAGATCAAATGCATCTAGGCTTTTGTAGTCAAGCTGGAGGTTCCTCCGTCTTCTTCTAGTGTAACCCAAATATAAATTGCTCAAGCCTGTGGGACAGCAAGTTGTGAATTCGGAAATTGGAAATAATATTGTGAATTCATAAGTCTATATTTTAGATGGAGACTTCTCTAAATTTATGACTAAAAGTTATAGAAGAACGTTGCTGTTAAAATCTAGGAACTAAGAAAATTGAAGATGAACTATTTGATGAGATGCGAGGAAGGATTATGGAGGATGATATATCTGCACCTTTACGCAATGGCCCTTATTACTACTACCAGAGAAATTTGCAAGGGAAGGAGTATGTTCAACATTGCAGGCGCCTTGTATCTGATATTAAGGCAGCACCATCGGTCTATGACACCATGGCCACTGGACCTGATGCACCTCAGGAGCAAGTTATTTTGGATGAGAATATCAAGGCCCAACATCATAAATATTACAGTCTTAGTGCTTTCAAGGTTAGAGAATTTCTTATACACTTCCCCACCTTTACTTTTTTTCTTTTTATTTGTGAACATATATATATATATATATTTAACGGTTAAAGTATCTTTAAACCAGTTTTTGCGCACTTAAACTAAGTTCTTCTTTGAGAAAATCTTAAAAGTATACCTTCCATGTTAATGTGCATGTATTTTATCACAAGTTTTCTTTTCTTTCAGGTTAGTCCAAATAACAAGTTGGTAGCATATGCAGAAGACACTAAAGGAGATGAAGTTTGTACTGTTTTTGTCATTGATGCTGAGACCCAAGCTCCCATTGGGCAGCCTCTTGTTGGTTTAACATCAGACTTTGATTGGGTCGGTGATGAATCATTAGCTTATATTACAATGGATAAGACTCTCTGGTCGGACAAGGTCTGATGATTCTTTTTTATACTCTTAATAGTTATTTTCTTTTACTCTGGTTGAAGTTTCTTTTTCAGTGCGATGAAATTTCAATATTGGATATATTGGTATTTCTCAGTGAGGAAGTTTTAATCCTAAGGTCTAAGCCTTTGCTTAAACTGAGTAGTCATTTATATGGCTGCGCTGAAGAAAAACAAACCCTGCAAAGTTGGATATTCTGTATAGAGATACCTAATATTGGTTCCTGCAAGTACTTTTTCATTCTATTAAGTAGGTGAAAATTATAATCTTATGGGCTAAGTCTATGCTTAATTTAAGAGTATAGTCATCTTTATATGACTGCATTTAGGAAATAGGTCCTGCAAATTTGTTTGTTTTTTTTCTAAATATTTGCCATACACTGGTTGGAGCAACTTTTTCTTTTTCTTTGAACCTTGAGAGATTTTTGTTCCACTCTTTGTCATGGTAAATATTTTCATTATCACGTTTTTTTGCTATTTCAAGTGCTGAAATATCATGTATGTGTAATCCGTATTAGTTACTTTTTTAGCCTGTATTTAAGCTAAATTGTTCTATGCTAAATTTAAAAGATTGATGTTTTGAACAGAATTAGGGTGGAGAAAGACTATGCTATTAATATTTGTGTTGTTATATAAATTCAATTTTTATATTAGTCAAACAAGATAATATGATGAACATTTGCATGATCACATGATTTTGGTATTTAATGTTCTGAAGCATCGATATCTAACTATCATCCATGCTAGCTATTTATTTATATTTGTTTTTGTTGACAAAGTAATCTAGAAAAATCAAGAAAAGTAAAAAAAGTTAAAAAAAAAAAAGAAGTGTCTAGACGACTAGACTCAAGTAGAAAAATCTAGGTAACAAAGCTATTAACTAGAAAAGTCTAAAAACTAAAAAAACCGACCTTGAAGGTCGGTTAAATTGCCTATAAAAAGACATGTTTGTATGTTAAAATGTAAGCTAGCATAGACTAGTCAATACCCTATAACTAAAGTCATTCTAATGACAAACTTAGTCATCAACATCTAAGGAACAAAGCCATCATCAGCTTTGTACCTCTTCCTGCTTCAACAATTAAATTACATCTTATCAATTACTACCATCACTTTAGCCTTTCAATCCGATTCTCTTCCTTATAGCTTTCTTTAAATTCCAATTAAATATCATTCTTCCTATCTACCAATCACACTCTCACACATACACCATTACTATCATTTTCAAAATTCAACAGTTTTATAAGCAGAATGATTCAATGCTAAATTTAAAATGTTAATGCTTTGCACAGAGCTGGGATGGGAAAGACCAGGAAACTATTACTAGTTGTGAAAATGTTATAATAGAAATTCATTGCTTACACAAGCAAGAAAGACATATCACTAACTAAAAAAAACAATATGTTATCTATTACAGTTCAGATATGTTTTGTTTCCTGGGCTCGCTCTATCAAGTATCTTGTACTATTTACAACTTTCAACGACATCCTCTTCATGGGAATTTTTTTCAATAGCTCAATTTTGGATCAGTGAATTTGTCATAAAGAGCCTAGAGGTCATGATTGCTCCAAGGCTACACATGCATGATGAAGCTGTGGTTATTATAATTTTCTTTTCTACTTTAGTCTGCGTGCTATGCTAATGCCTTAAGAATGAAGTGATACAGGCATGGTTACATAAGTTGGGGACAGAACAATCAAAGGATGTATGTCTTTATATGGAAGCAGATAATAGGTTTAATGTCAGAATTGGAGCTTCTTCGAGCAAGAAGTATCTGTTTGTTGGAGCGGAAAATAATAAAACAGCTTTCGAGTTTTATCTTGATGTGTCCAAACCTGAAGGGGGACTAAAGGTTCTGACCCCACGTGTAGATGGTATTGCCACAAGCGCCACCCATCGTGGAAATCATTTCTTCATTGTGAGGAGAAGTAATCAGATTTTCAATTCAGAGTTAGTAGCTTGTCCTATTGATGATACCTCCTCAACTACTATTCTTCTCCCCCACCGGGAAAGGTAACAGTTTCTATATTGTTGCTTCCTTGTATCTTATCTTCTGGGTTGCAATCCTTAAGTATTCCATAATGAATGATTTTGGTCTTGGCTTGTGAATGTAGAGTAGGGTGTTCATGGATTTTTAAAATATTATTTAACTGCTCAAAGATAATATGGTAATTAATCATGGGTTTAGTTCACAGTTCCAACTGTTTTACAGGTTTAATAAAATTCATCAATTGTTTACTAATAATTCAAGATACCCAGACAAGTTTCTCTCCCTCTTTTTTCTCTTTCATTTAACAAACTTTTCTGGCATCTTTCTTGGTTTTTGAGGCTTTGACCTTTGACAGCTAAAAGAAATGGGACGTGAGTGAGAGAGAAATAAAGAATTACTGAAGTAGTATTCTTATTGCTTAGTCATTCTTTATTGCTCGATACAAGTCAGTATTTATAGAGTTCTTCTACCCCCTAACAGTAGTCTACCACTAACTCTAGCACGTCTAGAGTCTTCTGATTTTTCTTTTCCTTCTCTGACTCTAGATTATTCTGACATTTTTCTGTTCAGCCGACTTAAATATTTTCCTGCACAGTGACTTTGCTTACGACAGTATTCTAGTTGTTTTTAATTTTTTTTTTACTACTATAATATTTTACAAAGTAAATTTTTCTAGATTACTCTTTAACAATCTTATCCTAGAATAATTACCTCTAAAAGGAGAACACCCATAATGCATCAAGCCACATATTTGCTCTCTGTAGCATTGCAGTTTGTAGTAAACTATTTTGCAGTTACATCATATTTATTTATTGGTGGTTGACATCCCTTAATACAAATCATTCTTTCTCAAAATCTTTATCATGAAAGAAAGTAATAGGAAAAGAAGTTTTGGATTGAATGTCTTTCCATAACACCCTAATCTGACATCGAATTTTCTTCAGTGTACAAATTCAGATGGTACAACTTTTTTCCGATCATCTTGTTACATATGTGAGAGAAAATGGCCTGCAAAAGATAATAGTTTATCAGCTTCCACCTGTTGGAGAAGAACTACAGAGCCTTAAAGGTGGTCAGGCTGTTAGTTTTAGTGATCCAGTATACTCAGTGGAACCTTCAGAGTCCGAATTTTTCTCAAGTATTTTACGGTATTCATACAGTTCTTTGAGGACTCCTTCCTCTGTATATGACTATGATATGAAAACAGGCATTTCAGTTTTGAAGAAGATTGACAAGGTAATTAAGTTACATGAATACTTGAACTTCCAAGCTGTAAGTTGTCAATTGAATTTTACTTCACTCTCTGGTGTCATTTCTCAAGTACATATCTTGAGGTCTATGCATGCTTTCTCATTATCATTTGTTGCACTGCTTCTTTTGGGTTCCATTTGATATTTGAATTTCGCTTTATTATGTGGAACATGTATTCTGCAACCGTTTCATAATTTCTGGAATAATGCCTTGCTTTTATTCTTTTCACTAGAATGCATTTATCATATCATTATTGAACCTCATTTCATATTGAGATATTCTTCTTTTTGATATTTAACTTAAAGAAGTTCCTGAAGATTATTGGGACTCTTAAAGGACATATTTCATGTGCTTATTTCTTTAATTTCTGGATTTTGATTTTCAAAACTTGGGAGCCTGGCGAGGGCTTAGTTTATATAAAATCAAACCTAGAGGGGAACTTTCTGGAATGTGTATGGTGAGCTAAACACTGACTTACCAATATTCTCATAGGGTTTCTGAGAGTTTATGCACAACGGCGACTTCATATAGCATAGCTGAATGTAACATACATTGTCTTAGACGCATGAGAACTATTATCCAGTTTAAATCATTTGAGTTCACTGTCAGGTCAAGAATGTTATCAATAACAGCTGTTTCAAGAAAGTCGTGACTTAAAAATGAGCATTGGACATGAATAATTTTAAACTAGTTGAAGGTAAACTGATGTATCGATAATAATGAATATATGTAAAGTAGCTTAAACTATAAAACCATATGAATAATGTTCTCAAAATTGCATTAAAATTACGTAGTTTACAAGTGTTGCTACATTTGGGGAGACCCCTGCACATGAGGGTGAATCCTTTTTTAGCTCGTGGTATGCTAACCTATTTATGGGCATTCTTCTGCCGACTTTTTGCTCTACAGATTGCTCATTCCTTTTCTAATAAAGGTGCATTCTGTTGAAGGTAATGAAGGGGAATATTTTAGCGGTAGAAATTTTAAACATATAGAAAAAGTTCTTTGGCATAAGAAAGAAAATCTTTAGGATTAACTGTTGTAAGAATCCTACAAAGCCTAAATGCACCTCAAATTGATATATTTTTCTTTTTTTTGGGTGAAATTTTCCATCGGTGAAATTTCCCACTCATTTCCCCAATACCAAACTCAAGTACTAAGTTTTTCCTTATGTCTTTACTTTTCTTGTTTATTTATTTATTTATTAATGTTCCCTTATTCTTATGTTGGTGTCCGTAATAGTTGTCTCATCATTTTTCTCAGGTGAGGAATTTTGATGCATCCCGTTATGTTACTGAAAGGCTGTGGGCATCTGCTTCAGATGGAACTCTGATTCCTATATCAATTGTTTACAGAAAGGATATTGTGAAACTTGATGGATCAGATCCACTATTTCTTCATGGCTATGGGTCCTATGCGGTAAAAGAATAAAATATTTCATGAATTAAAATTGTCAGTAGCAATATCTCACAAGCATGTTGAGAACAATCTTTGATGCTTTCTCTGAAAAATGATCAATCTAGTCTTATTATACAACTGGTATAATTTCTTGTCTTTTTCCCCTTCTGTTAAATGCAGGATACTTTCATGCCTGAACATCCTCTCTTGAATTACTCTTCTTTTGTACTTTTTTGGCTATTCAGGTCCAATGGGGGTTTTAATTCTAATTTTGAAAACCTATCATTCTTTTTGACCATGAGAACTTATATATGGTTTAGTTAATAAATTGTTAATATAGCCAAGAGTAGATTTAATAGCTAATCATATGAACTAGAAAGTATGTTTAAGAGTTTTATTTTCACTATGTACTCCTCTCTTCTTTTTCACATTGCTCTTTATTGTAATAAAAAAAAATTGTTAATATATTTTATTATATGAAATTTATGGGGAAAAACTGTTATTTTAGTTTATTTTGCTTCTTGAATTAATGCACCGTTTCTTTGTTGCTCTTTTCCTTTCGTTACTAATGCTCCTAATTTAGAGTTTTTGCCCAAGTTTTAATCTTTAATTCAGTAATCCATATTGTCAGCAGTTATCCAAAGATCCTACTTTCAAATCATCAACGCTATCATTGTTAGATCGAGGATTCATATATGCTATAGCCCATATTCGTGGAGGTAGTGAAATGGGGAGGCTGTGGTATGAGAACGGCAAGTTCTTGAAGAAAATAAACACTTTCACAGACTTTATTACTTGTGCTGAACATTTGATAGATCAGAAATTCTGTTCTAAAGAAACACTGTGCATCCATGGAAGAAGTGGAGGGGGATTGCTAATGGGTGCTGTTCTTAATATGAGGCCTGATTTATTCAAGGCTGCTATTGCTGGTGTACCGTTTGTTGATGCTTTGACAACCGTTCTTGATCCAACTGTTCCTCTTACAAGTATAGAATGGGAGGTAATTTTCTTTCAATCAATTGGTAATTTGCTTAATATTTAATATCAACATTTGAAAGGTTAAATACAGTATATTCGTGTTTTTTTGTGTGGCTATCAATTTAAGTGTGGAGAAGCATTTTCTTACCAAAAAAAAAAAAAGGAATTTTTTAAGTAGAAACATTATTTTTTTTGACTTTTTTAAGTTTTAGTTTTAACTTAATAAAATGCTTTTAAAAAATATGAAAAGCTCATCCAAACATATAAAAGTTTTTTTACTATCAATATAAGTGAAGCGTTAATTTTAGTGAAAGCTACTCTATTCAAACTCACTATTACCTAGGCAATATTAATTCATTGTGAGTTGGACTGAGGGTTGATGTAAGGGGCCCTTTGACTCAAATATTGTAATATAGAAACAAATTTACGCATCTATAAAAACAAAATTTTATGTGTGGGGACCAGCGGACATGCCAAATGCCACATGGCGTGTTCCCACTGAACACGCCACATGATAGATAGCATATCTAATTGGTTTGGGTTTATTCTCCTCTTCAAATAAACTTTTACTTTTTGTCTTTGGTTTTTCTTCTCGTCTTGTAATTTGTAAAGCATGGCAAATGCGTGGATTTTTTTTTGTCTTTGGTTTGGGTTTACTTTTTCTCGTATTCAAACATGTATAATTTCAACATGACAGTGGATTTGTCAGATTGGTACAATGAAGAGATGATGAAAGCACTGAGGAGAAAATGAAAAGACTGGACACGCAATTTGTCATGTGGCATGTCTAGTGGGGACACGTCGTGTGACATTTGGCACGTCCGGTGATTCTCACAAATCAGATTTTGTTTATTTATTTTTAAAAAATTATAATATTTAAGTAAATATGTTAGAAAGTACAATAGATGCGTAAATTTGTTTCTTAATTGCAATATTTGGATCAAAGAACTTGATGTAAGGGTTTCACACTTGAGTTTGGTAGTTGTTAGAATTTTAGAAATGGAAGAATAATATATCATAATACTTGCCAAGTACAAGGTTCCGTCGGTGGACTTTTGGCAAAGCTACAATGTGTGGATTCCCTTAGCCAAGCCATGTTTTTGGAGCAATATATTATATGATCTTTACTTCACTTACGAGTTCTGAAGCGATTCTAATTAAGGATATACTTCCCCTCTTCATAATTGTTTCTCATTTATATGCTCTCTTAACCACCATGCATTTAGTTCACTCTCTATCAATTGTTCCTTGTTCTTTCGGATCTTTCCTGTAGCTTTCACTGAAGCCTTTCTTAATTTTGCTTATTAGTTATATAAAGATTATGTTACTATGTGGACTATTCATAATCATTGCATATAGTAGCGTTATATTTTATAATTTCGCCTAGTAGCCTTTGCTTGTTAAAATGTTTGAGGTACTTTGTTATTCGTACACCCTATTTTGCTAATATCACACTTTATTTAATGTCTAAATATAATATAGACTAATTTATTCTCATTTAATATAATTTTTTTTATATTAATTGAGGATAATTTAGTCTATATCATATTTAGACATTAAATTAAATATCACATTAACAAAATAGAGTGTAAAATAGTGGCTCCCATAATATATATATATATATATATATATATATATATATATATATATAGCTGACTTCTTTATATCACTGCAGGAGGTGGGTGATCCCAGGAAGGAGGAATTCTACTTCTACATGAAGTCATATTCTCCAGTTGATAATGTAAGAACCTTATAACTGTTACTGTTTTCCTATGAAGCCACAGCGACCATTTGGCCATGGTTTTGATCTTGGCCTGCTTCTGAGATTTTCTAAATATTATGGACACTGGTTTTATGATCTCATCATTTTCATATTTTATTCAGGTGAAGGCACAAAATTACCCACACATTCTTGTTACTGCTGGTTTACATGGTAAGCAAGCATGCATTCATACATCAATATATATATATACGCAGAGAGAGAGAGATGAAACCAAATTGGATCTTGCATAAATTGTCAACAATAAAAGACAATTCAAGTAACTTACAACTGGTCTTTTTATCAATATGATGCATTATCCTATGTTCAGTATTTTCTCCTTAAACCTCTTATAACATTTCTTTCGCTTGTCTTCCTCCTCCCCCAAACACACACACACACTCATGTGGAGGACATTTTTACGAAGAGCTCACTGGTTAATGATTACTTGTATGATCAATCTGGCTTGAAACATTTCAACAGTTTCTATCTGGAATTTTATGTGCTACAGATCCACGTGTTCTATATTCAGAGCCTGCTAAGTTGGTGGCAAAACTGAGGGATATGAAGACTGACAACAACATACTGCTATTCAAATGTGACTTTGGTGCTGGCCATTTTAGACAGTCAGGGAGGTAAAATGTAACTTACGTGATGTTTTAATATTTCTTTGTGTTATTGGCTTCCAAAATCTATTATCCAAAGCCAAACACAAGATGGTAGGTTCAATGGAAACTTGGCCGCTAATGTAGGTGACAAGCTTACTAAAATTACTAAAATCTAAAGGGAAGGAAAGGAATTAAATTGCATTGATAAATGGAAGGAAGTATAAGTAATTGAAATGAAAAACTGAAATACAAGAATATAAATGGCTGAAAGCAATAAACAAAAACTACAAAGAAAGTAAAGGAAATGAAAGTTTCAGATTCTTTGTGGTGTTTGTGTCTTCCTTTTCTCCTTCAAGTGCTGTCTTTTTACACTTAAAATCTCAGCAGTAGTTGCTCCCTAAAATGGTGAGAATTGGCCTCCAATATCCTTTACCAAGTTCCAACGGAAAGCACCCATTACTTTAGGTGGTTGAGATATGTGTTTGACTAAGTCAAACCTCCATCGAATAGAATCCCACCCGGGCTTAACCATCTCTCCCACATTGGGTATTGAACATTCTTTTTTTCTAATGAAAAAATGAGTTTCATGATTAGCTTCATTGACCCTACTCACTTAGACCTGAATCACTATGACATGAAACATTCTTGGTAACAATATGGCATGCCAACACAACTTGTGGACCCATGAAGAGGATAACCAATATTTTTACCAAATTCTCTCCCAAGAACTAGAAAAAGTATGTTCATGAGGCCTTGAGTACTGAACCAATATCAGTGGGTTTCCTAACCACTAGACCAACCAAAGGGCATGTTGGCATTGAGCATTCACCAATTCAACTTGAAATTCAAACCATTGAGGCTAAAGCTTTCATTTTAAAACAAGCCCAAAAAACTCAATCATGACTAAAACCATGTAAACCTTATAAAGGCCGAAGTATACCTTTTTGGTGGTCAGCACATAGAAAAGCGCTAAAACTGTGCTTTTGTTTCTCATCTTTTAATTGCATTTCCTACGATGTTGGGATTCTGGTTGAGAAAAGGCAGATTGTATGGTTTACACCTTCTGTTGTGTAGTGAGTGATTTAGTGAGTATAATACTTTCTCCCTAACCTTTTATGAAAATGCAATGGCTTCCTTCTTATAGATCTATCATTCATTAAAAGATAAATGGGAAAAAAGACGCACATGTATGAGAAAATTAAAGGTTGGTCACTCCTGAGAAATTACTTCAAGCTATTTAATTGCATATACGTGAACATAATAATTGTATATTAAATAAAATAATCACATGTTTTATACATGATAATAACATATATAAACATAATAATCATATAGTTTAAGAAATATTTAATTAGGTCATTTTGAAAGTTGACCCACCTGAGTGTCATTTGACCCCAAAATCCAACTGAGAAATATTTTCCCATGATAGATTACGAGGTAGTAAAAATCTAAATTACTTATTTTGTTTCCTTACAATTATTGAAGTGCCTGTTACTCTATGAAGTTTATCTTGTATGTCGTAGCAGCCTTATCCTTTTTCATTTTTTGCCAAGAGTATAAGACATGAATGACAATTTCTAATGAGTTGTTTTGTTTTGTGGATGTAGATTTGAGAAGCTTCAGGAAGAAGCCTTCACTTTTACATTCGTCATGAAGGCTCTAAACTTGATCAAATCTTGAATCTAGGGATGCATTATGCAAAAGATGCAGTTATGAGATGATCTGTTCAGAAGTGGTCGCAATTAAAAATAGAAGAGCAAGCACATAAGAGCGACTGTCGTTTCCATCTTGTGTCTTAAGAGCTTGGATATGGTTACTAAAATGCAGAACACTAGTGTCAAAATCAATTATCCGCTTAGAATCCTCTGGTGAAAGCCGAAGGTAGCATTACTCCTATTTTTGAATACCCATTTACTTAATTTCAATAATTTTTCTTAACCATAAATATTTTGAGAAATATTCTTAGCTCCAATCACTACACACACACACAACCACATTCAGGTTGAGTCTATCATTTCTCTTTGATAATTCTCATAAAAAAAGCCAACCCTGGATATAGACAAAAACACTACTGAACCTTATCCCTATTGGTGAGTCATTTACTTAGAGTGAAAAAATCACACGCAAATCGTGAACTTCCTATATTTTGATAAGTGGTTGATGTTCATGCCTAATAAAAAGAGTAAACTTATATTTGTGTCCTTGAAAGATTTAAGATTTAATAAAATAATCATTAAAAGAACATTAACTATAAAATAATCTTTGAAAAAACTAACATACGGAACAAAATAATCAATATTTATTAAATTTTAAATTTTTTAAAGACTATTTTATTATGCATATTAATTTTTTCGAAGACTATTTTGTAGTTTGTGTTTTTTCAAAAATTATTTTATTAAATCTTAAATCTTTTAGAACACAAATATAAATTTATTAAAAAAAAAAAAGGTTGATGTACGAGGACACTAACACCTCACAACTTAGAAAAAGTAATGATATTGTATAAAAAAAAAAAAAAAAAGAAAGACTTTTCCACATAATAGGCGTTTTAATGAAATTGGGTAACTAACGAAAGAGACAAATCGACTACGTTCTTAACATTGACAAATGATTGATCCTTAATCACAAAACACTAAGAAGTAAAATTTGAACTATTTTGTTTCAAAGTGTGTCATCATTGTATACTTAGGAGCATCAGAACTTATTCGGAATCGTTTGAGAACTTAAATTTGAAAAGTGTGAGGCATATGCAAATAATGGTGTTCACATAAACACACTTCCACCATCTCATCCTCACTCTCTCTCTCATATTATTGCGATGAAAGTAGGCCAAGTTGATTGGCTCAACGCGGGGCACTGCCACGACCTACAAATAATTGTGTCCGTAGAACATTTTATTTATCAAAATGACAAAAAATTATTATTGGGGATGAAAATAGGATCAAAGACTTATATAATGTAAAAATTAATATTAATTTCGTAGTTTGCAAATAATTTTTACTAATACCGTTATTTTTTTTTTAATGTAAAATTGGTGATACAATTGTATAAATTGTGACACCATTTGGCGTCTTGACAGAAATCTCTAATGGAACAGCTTTAAGTGACATAAGTGTATAAATTGCGTCATCAGTTTCACATATAATAAAAAAAAACAATATTTGCAAAAATTGCTTAAAAACGATACTGACAGAATTAGGATTTATTTTTACATTATTGGAGTCTTTGATCCTGAAAATAGGCCAAGTTGATTGACTCAATATGGGGCACTGCTGCGACCTGCAGATAATTGTGCCGGCCGGTAGAACATCTTTATTTACCAAAATGTCAACCACAAAGAATGAAGCATATAGTCACGCGATTTATGATAAAGATAGCAGTGTTTACATACGCAAATCGTATTCCTATAGATGAAAAAAGAAAAAAGAAAAAAGAAAAAAAGAAAAAGAAAGCAACCCTGGATATAGACAAAAACACTACTGAACCTTATCCCTATGGATGAGTCATTTCCCTAGAGTGAAAAAATCACACGCAAATAGTGAACTTTCTATTACGTCTCTTTGTCATCCCGTTTAGGATTATTTCATTTCCGTTGTTTTTTTTCTAAATCAATTTGCTTCCTCTTTGTCTTGCTATTCATCCTCTTCTTAACTCTTATTTCACATAATCACAGTCGTCCCACCATGCCATCTTCAGACTCTCTCTCTCCAGGCAACAACCCATACCTTCAAAACCTCTTAGACTCAGCTCGTCCCTTCCTCCGTGGCGAGCTCGAGTCCATCGACAAGAACCTACCTTCTCTTGTAGCCGTCCTTCGCTCCGTTGGCGCCGGCGAGTGCTGGCACAAGCATGGCAGCTTCCTCGACCACCTTGTCGACATATACCGCATCCTCAAGCTCTGGAAAGCACAACAGTCTGTCTGCCTTTGTGGCCTCTTTCACTCTGCTTACTCCAATTCTTATGTCAACCTTGCCATATTTGATCCTTCAACCGGTCGTGAAGTGGTTCGTGCTCATGTGGGTGAAGAAGCAGAACGCTTGATTCACTTGTTTTGTATTGTCCCTAGGCATCCACTCATTCATGATGATCTTTTGTTCCAATACTCTGATTCAGAACTTGTCGAACACCTTAAGATTTCGGAGATTTCGGTGAGAAATGCAAAGGAGAACGGGGTGTTCAGCGGAGAAGAAGGTTGGAGGAAGAAACTGCAGGCTGTTCTTCCCGCTGATGGGATCAAAGTTAAGCACATTAAGACAGGTGAAGATGTCCATGTTTCGAGAAGGGTGGTGGCTATTTTCCTGATGATGACCATGGCGGATTTCAGTGACCAATTATTTGGTTTCCAGGATTTGCTGTTTGATAACTTTGATGGACGCCTTGAGTTTGCAGGGAACAATTTTGGGTCTCTTTGGCCAGGAGATGGTAAACCTGGTTTGTGGTTGAATTCCATTTCCAGGATTGGGGCTTTATACTCTTTGGTTGTGAGAGAGGAACAGATTTTCATTGAAGAGAAGAAAAGGGCAGGAAGTGATGTGGTTGATAATGACAGAGATGAGCATATTGAGCTGGTTGTACCGCCAGTTTTCGATAACTGCACAAAGGTTTTGGATGCAGGAGATCAAATAGTTGCAAGAGATATGTATTGGGAAGCTGTTTGTGATATGCCTAAGAGAGGGTTGGAGAGGATTGAGGAATTGTTGTTAGGGTCTATTGAGAAAAACCCATTTGTTGGAGAGCCATATGTGGTGTTAAGTCAGGTTTATTTGACAAAAGGGAGATTTGAAGAGGCTGAGAAACATGCAGAGAGAGGGCTAACCCTTTTGTTGGAATGGGGAAGTCCATGGGATAAGAGGACTTCTTGGGAAGGGTGGATTGCTTGGGTCAGAGTCTTGTTTATGAAAGCAAAGGAGAAGTCTTGGCCACAGAGTTCCTGGGGAATCCTCAATTTGGGTCTTGTAAGATAATTGGGTTTATGTGTTTCTATTATTTATGGAAAAAAATAAAAGGCATCAACAAATATATCCACCATCATTAAATTAAGCTGTCTTTCTTTGTATTGCATCTTTTGTAATTTTTCTTAGTAGTTTTTCTTGTTTAGAAAGTCCTCTCCTGTTTTCTTTCAGTCTGCCGACTCCAAATACCATAAATGAGGGAATTCCACTACAATTTGATGGAGTTAGACTTGTCAATTTACGAAACCAGTTCTGTGTACCAAGCTAGAGTTTCCCATTTACGGTACATTTGGTGTTTGGTAGGGAGTAATGACCCTAAATTTTATCCAAATAAATTTTTATACTTAAAGAAAAAATTATTTGACATTAAAAAATAATTCTAGAAATAACATAAGACACAATGTGAAATAGCCTAGCTAGACATATCATCATTCATTTGGCCAACGAAAGCATAAAATCTAGCATTGAGATAGCATTCTGGTTAACCCACTAAGAATTTTCGCACATGAAGTAAAATTACAATTCCGCTTAGGCATGGCATGAGTGTCAATTGGCTTAACTACCTCTTAGCATGGATACCACAACACCTACCCAATCATGTAACAACCCCCATTAGGCCATCAAAAACACATTTGAGCATAAGTAAGGTCATATGACACCTAGAGAACTCGATTTGTGCAAAGAAATTTCAGCAAAATTCATTGAGGCAATTTTGCAAGTACATGGTGGGCAAATTTCACAACACACTTGCCAACAACCAATCTAAATATCTAACACCTCCATTTGGCCAAATTGCATCCAAAAGCACGTACAAATGTGAGATGGGTTAGAGAAATTACCTGGAAAGTGCGAAATCAAAAGCCCAGTTTAAAACCCAGTTGACTAGGTGTGTGTGTGTGTGAGTGAGTGCTTGGTTGCAAGAAATGGAAGCAAAAATGGGGTGGTATGAGGGCAAAAAGAGCCGAATTTGTTGGTGAAAGGGAATGGTTGATGGATTTGGGTGAGTTATTGTGGTGGGCCTGTCTCAGGGCCCAAATATACTTGGCACGGAGGAAACATTGGCCCAATAAAGCAGATAAAGCACCGGGTCACCCATCAGTTATTACGGGCGACCCAATAACCCATCCTGGGTAAACCGTAATGCTCAGGTTTGTTTTCCTATAAATAGCCCCTGACACTCAAAGGTTAGGGGATTCTTGATCTCTGAAATATCATATTATTAAGCTCAAACTATACTGATTTGATCTTCGGAGCCCGGAAATAAAACACCGGTCCGCGTTTCAGGTAACCACTGAGCAATCGACCTTGGAGACATCCCGACCTCGACGTGAACCGACCTCACCGTGAACCAATATCAGAGCTGATCCAGTCTTAGTGCAACGGATCTCAAGGCGTCGACGCTCTGCTCCGGATTCGAGCGCTAAGTTTTAATTCTCAACTCAGGCATCGTCATTTGGCGCTGTCTGTGGGAAACGAAGTTTTTCCAACACCTACAAATCTCATTGGCTGATCCTGAGTCCAACACCATGGGCACTAACGCCCCGCCTACCCCCGGCATTCCATCCACTCCTGTTCGGGAGCGTCAAACCACACCCCCCAGGGGCAACCAGCCTTTGGGCAACTTGGATGCAATTTGTGAAACTCCTCTTGGAGAACTCCGCCCTGAACAAGTAGGCGACACCTTGCAATGTCTTTTGCAAGAAATCCAAAACCTCAAACGGGAAAGGGCGGAAGATAAAGCCGAAATAGCTGATTTCAGAAGAAAGCAAGATTCTTCAAAGAACGAGCACACCGAAAATATTTCGCTGTACCGACCTTTTGCCGAGACAATAGGCAGTGGGTCAAATTTTGTGAGTAGCCGACCAGGGACCTTCCGGAGCGACCCCGAAACCTCTTTTCACCCACGAAGAGACAGTTTTCCCTACCTCGAAGGCTCCCCTGGGCTCTCTCAGGCTAATCCGGAAAAGCAGAAAAAAGTAGGCTGGCATCCGTTTACCCAGCCTATCATAAACTATCCAGTACCATTTGGGTTCCGATTACCCCAGCTCGAGCCTTTCGATGGCTCCTCTGATCTTAGAGAGCATTTAGAAAACTTCAACTCTATTATGCTCCTAAGCAGATCAACAGATGAAGTTATGTGCCGGGCTTTTCCCACTACCTTACGTTGGGCAGCCCTCCAATGGTTCTCAAATCTCCCTTCAAACAGCATCTCTAACTTCAATCAAATGTCCGAACTCTTGGTAGCCTGTTTTTCCACTAGTATAACCCATCAGCGCTCCTCCGCCATTTTGGCTACCCTCAAACAAGGGGAACTGGAATCCTTGAAAGACTGCATGAATCGTTACACCAAGCTCTCTCTGCAAGTTCGGGACCTAACTGATTCGGTGGCAATGCATGCCATTCAGGCCGGACTCCGACCTGGTCGTCTTCACGAACAATTGACTCTTGACCTTCCAGAAAACCTGTCGGGACTTCTGACTAGAACCTCCAAGCACATAAACTTAGAAGAAGTATTGGGGGAATCAGACAAAAACAAGAAAGACAAAAAGCCTTCGGACAACCGCAAGGCAGGTCGGAAAGACAAATCCCCCGTCCGTCCCCGATTTGAGTCATTCACCCCCCTGAATCAATCAAAAGCTCGGATACTTGAGGAGATCTGTCAGACCAAACTAGCCCAACTCCTACAACCAAAGGGCGACATAGGAGCGGACAAAGAAAAGTATTGTGCTTTCCACCAAGGTCGGGGTCACGATACCAACGATTGTCGGCATCTTCGTAACCTCATCGAAGACCTGCTCCGAAGAGGTTATTTGCAGAAATTCCGGGCTGAGAACTCGATCTCGGCCCCAAAGCAGTGGAGCAGGGATAACCAATACCCGTCAAGGTCTCCTCAGAGGAATTCGGCTGTAAGGACGGGAAGGCAGAGAAGCCGATCCCCTTTTCGCCGACAACCTCCTCCCACTGAGGACCCAAGGCACAACGCTGCAGGAACAATAAATACCATCGCAGGAGGATTTGCAGGAAGAGGGGTATCAAAATCTTCTAGAAAGAGGCATGAGCGGGCCGCAGCCAGATACAAAAGAGAAATTCTTCACACTACTAGTTTACCTCGGAGAAATAAGGATATCACAGTCATATCTTTCTCGGATAATGACTACGCTAGCATTGATCGAGATCACGATGATCCCGTAGTCATAACTTGCTATGTGGCGAATTACGAGATTCGCAAAGTGCTAATCGACCAGGGAAGTTCGGCCGACGTTCTTTTTTACCCAACGTTTCAGAAGCTCGGTATCCCAAAATCCGACCTAGAGTACTATCCCGGAACCCTCATCGGATTCTCAAGAACCCAGGTCGAAGTCAAAAGAACTATTACCTTGCGGGTCACCATGGGGGAGTACCCTGACCTCGCCAACGCAACGGTCAGATTCTTGGTGGTAGAATGTCCGTCCGCGTATAATTTAATCCTTGGCCGACCTTCTCTTAATTCCTTAGAGGCCATCGTTTCCACCAGGCACCTCTTGCTAAAATTCCCCACCCAATCAGGCAAGGTAGGTCAAGCGCGAAGAGACCAGCTTTTGGGGAGAACGTGTTATAACATCAGTCTCGCTATAGACTATTCTCCACCTCCGGCCAGCCAGGTAGCAAACCAAAGTAAAGCAAGTGCTCAAGTCCCCATTCAAGAGCTCGATAACAGAGAGCCAACAGCTGCACTGCGCCCAGAACCTCAAGGGGATTTAAAATCTTTCCAGGTCGGATCAAATCAAAATCAAACGATTCAGATAGGATCCTCCATGCCTCTGGAAAAAATTAAGAGACTGACCGACCTTCTAGCAGCCAACGCCGATTTATTCGCTTGGACGGCCTCGGACATACCAGGTATTGATCCAAGTTTTATCTGCCATAAGCTTGCTATAAATACAAATGCAAAACCTGTTTCCCAGAAAAAGCGAGTCGTCGGCCCCGAGAAGTAGAAAGCAATTCAAGAAGAAGTGCGAAAATTGCTCGACGCCGGCTTTATCAGAGAAATACCTTATGCGACTTGGCTTTCTAACGTCGTCATGGTCAGAAAACCAAACGGAAAATGGCGAATGTGTGTGGATTTCTCCGACCTTAATAAAGCTTGCCCCAAAGATCCGTATCCGCTCCCTAGCATCGACAAACTTGTTGATGAGGCATCAGGATACAAATTCTTAAGTTTTATGGACGCCTACTCTGGCTACAATCAAATCAAAATGCATCCCGACGATGAGGATAAGACAACGTTCATTACCGAGAAGGCCATATACTGCTATACGGTAATGCCATTTGGTCTTAAGAACGCAGGGGCAACTTATCAGAGGTTGATAGATCAGGTACTAAAAAACCAAATCGGCAAAAATGTAGAAGTCTATGTCGACGATATGCTCGTCAAATCCAACACAGATGATGAACACATAGCACATGTGGAGGAAGCGTTTCACGAGCTCCGGCGCCACAACATGCGACTAAATCTTTCTAAATGCGCTTTCGGAGTAGAAGCTGGGAAATTCTTAGGTTTCATGCTCACACATCGGGGCATCGAAGCTAACCCTGATAAGTGTCAAGCCATCATAACTATGGAGCCGCCAAAAACCATTCACGAAGTCCAAAGACTCGCAGGAAGAATTGCCGCCCTATCCAGATTTATGTCCAGGTCGGCTGACAAAGCGCTCCCTTTCTTCAAGGCACTCAAAAAGATTAAACATTTTCAATGGACAGAAGAATGCCAGCAGGCTTTTAGTCAATTGAAAGAATACTTAAGCTGCCCGCCCATTCTTTCTAAACCAAAGCCAGGGGAAGCACTGTTTTTGTACTTAGCCAACAGTCATCAGGCAGTGAGCTCGGCCCTAGTTCGAGAAGAAGCAAACTCACAGTACCCCATATATTATACGAGTCATGCCTTGCAAGCCTCCGAACTTAAATATCGAAAGATTGAAAAACTTGCTTATGCTCTCCTCCTCTCTGCACGACGTTTGCGACCATACTTTCAGAACCACATCATAACTGTCCGTACCGATCAACCGATCCAGCAAATACTCCAGAAACCCGACCTAGCAAGTCGTATGCTTGGATGGTCTATGGAACTCTCCGAGCACACAATTAACTACGAACGAAGAGGAGCGATCAAAGCCCAAGCCCTTGCCGACTTCATAGTCGAACTCACCCGACCTAAAAGCCCCTCCTCCGACCTGGAAAAACAACCCGCATGGATACTCTCAGTTGACGGATCTTCCAACCCCAAAGGAGGAGGGGCAGGAATAGTGGTTGAAGGGCCAGAAGGAATACTGATCGAACAGTCTCTACATTTTGATTTCCCAGTCTCTAACAATCAAGCAGAATATGAGGCGCTCATAGCCGGCCTATGGTTAGCTCTAGAACTAGGAGCCCAAACTCTCAAAATCCAAACCGACTCACAGTTGGTCGCTAGTCAAATAAAGGGGGAATACCAGGCCAAAGACCCACAAATGGTTAGGTATCTAGAAAAAGTGAAAACCTGCATGGATAGCTTTAAAATAGCAGAAATACATCACATTCCGCGAGCAGAAAATGCACGAGCTGACATACTGTCCAAACTTGCCAGTAGTAAAAAACCCGGACACAATCAAATGGTCATACAAGAAACCCTCCTTCATCCGAGCATCAAGCACGATGAAATAATCGTTCTAGATGAAGAACCGTTGACTTGGATGACCCCTATTATCCATTATCTCAAAACAGGAATTTTACCTCAGCAGAAAATCGATGCTCGGAAATTACGAAGAATCGCATGCAACTATTGCTTAGAAAACGGCATCCTCTATAAACGTGGATATTATACCCCACTCTTGAAATGTCTGGCCCCAGAGCACTCCCTCTACGTCTTGCAGGAAATTCACCTTGGCATATGCGGTCACCATATAGGAGCACGTTCCTTGGTAACCAAAACCCTCCGATCAGGCTACTATTGGCCAACCTTGCGGGCTGACTCTGCAGAGCTTGTCAAAAAATGCGACAAATGCCAAAAGTTTGCGCATATCCACCAGGTCCCGTCATCCGACCTGTCTACCACGGTTGAACCTTGGCCATTCTGCCGATGGGGCCTCGACCTCTTAGGTCCTTTCCCCATAGCGGCAGGACAAAAGAAATACTTAATTGTCGCAATAGACTATTTTTCTAAATGGATTGAGGCAGAACCCTTGGCCAAAATCACAGCCAAAAATGCTAAAAAATTCCTCCAAACCTTTATCATTTGCAGGTTCGGAATTCCGCATACAATAACAACGGACAACGGAACCCAGTTCACCGATCAGGGATTCCGATCCTTTTGCGCCGACTTGAAAATACGGCTGAATTTTACTTCGGTTGAACATCTTCAAGCTAATGGACAAGTCGAAGCTGCAAACCGGATAATTTTGGATGGGCTGAAAAAGAGATTGAATCACACCAAGGGCAACTGGACGGAAGAGCTCCCATGGGTATTATGGTCTTACCGAACAACATCTCAAACCTCAACTAAAGAATCGCCTTATAAACTCACTTATGGGGCCGAAGCAATGATACCCGTTGAAGTCGGAGAACCGAGCTTTAGAAGAGAGCACTTCAACGAAGACCAGAACCGAGAGGCGATGTATACAAACCTGGAGCTGCTCGATGAAGAAAGAGAAAAGGCGAAACTCAGAATATTGGCATATAAAGAAAGAATCACCAAATATTACAACGCGAAAGTCCGACCTAGGGATTTCAAACCAGGCGAACTCGTCCTCCGAAAGGCTGCCATCACCAGAAAGCACCTCACAGAAGGCAAGCTGGCCCCCAACTGGGAGGGCCCATACAGAGTACACGAGTCCCTTGGAAAGGGAGCATATAAGCTCCTAACGATGGAAGGAGCGCCAATCCCTCGAACTTGGAATGTAAGCAACCTCCGTATATATGAAATATGATGTTTGTTCTTTTTGCAAACCGATCTAAAGTAAAATGTTTGTAACCTCCACCGCGAGTGCAAACCGATCTAAAGTAAAATGTTTGTAACCTCCACCGCGAGTGCGAACCGATCTAAAGTAAAATGTTTGTAACCTCCACCGCGAGTGCAAACCGATCTAACGTAAAATGTCTGTAAGCTCTACCACGAGTGCAAACCGATCTAAAAACCTGCCACCCGTCGCAAGTTCAAATATGATCCAAAAAATCCACCTCCATGAGTACCGTTAAGCAATCAGCAGATAGGTTCTTACTTATTTTCTATTTTATTTTCCGATCAGAAAAATCTTCTTCCAAAATTAGAGTCAGACCGATTTCTTACCTTCGTCAGAATTAACAAAAGAGACCCATCACAACATTGTAAAAATAAAATCAAAATTATTAAAAGGTAGACCTGAACAAATGGTTAAATAAGGTCGGAACCTGTTCATTCATTATGTTCAAAGAAAAAGTACAAAATGATATCAAGCATAAATTACATCAGTCAGCCCCCCTGTCCCAGATAGAATTTCATCCTCACCCTCAGAGGGGGTATCATAATCTTCTAAAGAGATCTCGAGCTGAAGAGCTGCATCTTCTCCTTCGACCTCCTCACCTTCGCTCTCATCAACCAGCTGACCATCTTTTATTTTCTTAAAATAATCTATCTGGTCCCTATTGAGATCAGAGAACTGCAACCTCGCCAGATCAACAGCATGATCAAAACCTTCCTTAAAGGCGGTAGCATAGTTCTGCCTAATTTGAAGCTCGGCGCGGTCCCTCTGTCTCAGCTTCGATTGACGAGTGCGATTGATTCGGCGAGTCATTTTGTCCCGCAGCTCGACCTCTCTCTTCTGCACCTCTTTGGCGAGAGATAGAGTTCGTTCTATCTCTTTGGTGCCCGCCTCATGGCGATCTTCTAGCTCTTTTATATCGAGGCGAAGTTGCCTATTCTCCGCCTCGACCTTGTCCCAGGCTTCGAGGGCAGGAGCCAGTTGCTGAATTTCCAAGTTCTCCTTCTCCTCCCTTAGAAGCCGGTTCTCATCCTCCGCCTTCTTCAGAGCCTCCAGAGCCGAATCTTTTTCAACCCGGAGCAATTCTTCCTCGTCTTGTAGCTTCTGAAGGGTGGCGAGATCTCCCAGCCTTTTTTGTACCCCTCGAATAGCAGCGAGGTCTCGGGTAGCATTGGCAAGGAGGTACTTTAGCAGCTGGTCAACCGACGATTGGTCGACTCTCTCCACGTCGGATACCAGTACGATAGAGTCCACCCTATCCTGAACAGGAAACAGGGTATTCCACCCTATTCTAGGACAAACACATGTTAGTTTCTTAAAGGCTTTCTAGTGACACAAAGATTAACAATTCTTACATTACATGTAGCAGGAAGACATGGGATTGAGTTAACATTACGAGGAAGATACTAGGTGTTTTGAGATTGAAGAACTATCTCTAGCCACAAAAAATTTTAGTGGCAAAAAGTTGTGATATATTGTCTTAATGTTTCACTTTCTCAATAGTTTTCTATTTTGTTAGACTTGCTCCACCTCTACCAGAGTTGCATCGATTAGAAGAAATTGTAAATGAAATGGGAAACTTTTATTCGCACTCGTGTAAATGATCTGTTTTCAGTTTTTGAAAGGATGTTCTTAGAATGGGCTACTAAGTTGAAATGGGTTGGGTTTATCAAAACTAAATCACCTAGTTAGATAAAATGACACTCCTTAATGATCTATTTTTGTAAAAAGTCTCACTTGTAGAATAGGCTTTGGCCTCTTACTAAAAAAGGAAGAGGCTTTGGCCCAATAAAAAGGTAAATTAAACTATACTAGCTTGTTATGTAGATGATATACTATTGAACCAATTAGAAATGAAAGATGAATTTCATGTTAATGAAAAAAAAATGCTTATTTGTAGAAATAATTCTTAGTCTTCCAATGATTGGAGCAAAGACATTTACTGTTTGTCATTATTAATTTGGACTAAAAAAAACTATATGGAGTACAAAGTGGGTGATCAAAGTTCTATGAAAATCATTAAGATATAGTAAGTAATTTTTAATTTGGACTGTACATATCAACATGGAGTACAAAATAGCTAATCAAAGGCCATGATCAAAGTCATATGATTTAGTACATTTTGTTATTGTGTAAAAAGAAATATTGATTTTGCTTAATCATGTTATTTTAGTTGTATGTATACTATTCACATTTTTTTTATAGTTATCAAAGTTAAAACAATTTAACAAAAATATTAGTTTAATAGTATTCATTTTACTAGATATCTTATTCAAGTTATATCTACACTATTCACATTTTTGTTTAAATAGTATGAGTTCTAAACTTTTTTAGATGATTAATATGGAGGTTTCTTACCTACTTTCTATATAATTGTAGTATGGCATACTACACAGAAACAACAAATAGGAGAAAAACATGTGACTTTGATATTACTAAGTATCAAGTTTTCTAGTTACCATAAAGAATAGGTTAAATTATTGTAATACCCATTAGAATACGAAAATTACGTACTAAGGCCCCTAATTTCAAAATCGCTACTGAAACAAAGAAAGCCAACTAATCGAAGGAGGAAAAAATAAAACAAAACCAGATAAATAGATCAGAGGAAACTGTCTCCTTCACGTCTACCTCTAATTCTATGATGACATTAGATCTTATTGTTGCTCTCGAAAACCATTGCAATGGGAGTTTCTTCAATATCGGTAAGAGATGAAAGACAATTAAAAGAAGTTTCTTTTCACTGTGTTGAAATCATGAACTTTTTCATGAAAAGAAGTTTCTTTTCATTTCTTTGATCCTCTATAGTGATAATTTTCTCAACCATCTATTACCGCGAATTTCAATTCAATTTCACACACTAAAGGAACATTTTTTGCATTACAATTTGTTAAATTTCAGTTCTTGTGAATTACTACTTGGGTTCTTTGTCTTCAAATTTGAAGTTACTACATTTTCTATCAAAGGAGTTTTAATGGGATATGTGCAGGCATGATAAAGTACCCTTCAGCCTGAATCACATTTGTTATATAGCTTTTACCTTTTGTTAATTTTTGCTTACATTCTTAGTTGCAGACATTCCAAGAACTTCACTTATAGTGAATATCATTTTTAGGTTAAGCTTTCGTTATTTTTGCAAATACAAATGTTATTTTCTTATAAACCATGTATCAATGAGAAAATAATAGTGACTAACGAATAACATATGTTTTATGATTGAAGTAATGATCTTGATTTCTTAGATTACATATAATAAGGTGGCTTTTATAACAAGACAGCATTTGAGCACATCAACAATACGCTCCATTATATATATTTTTTCTTTTGAAGTTGGGAGCCTCTACAGTCAATCTTGTTGGTGGAGACAAGCATGCTGATGTTTACTCAAGAATTGCAACTAGGTAATCTGCAAAATGTTTCTTATTATTATCCAATAAACTTACCATTGCAATACAAGTATCTTATCTTTTTAAGAGTTCTCTGTTTAATCATGGATAGTTCCTTTTCTCTTAATAGCTGTTGGATGGCTTTGAAAAGTCTTTCCCCACATTAAAGTTTCCTCCCTTACCGGAGAGGGGAGACTTCAATTTGAGAGAGGTCATGGAGTATACTTATTTTTTTCAACTAGACTTGGTAGAAACTCAAGTTACTTATCTAGTTTTGCTTTCACCTTTGGTGTTCTGACCCACTGATAAAATTCACCTTGTATTTATTGGCATGATTTTGCAAAGGCCACAAGAAGGAATATGGAGAAGAAAGAAATGCAGAGTCAAGATTTGGGTTCCCCAAAGAACCTCAACGCTATGTCCACAGGGCCTCAGTGCTCAATTCTCACTTGCATCAATACAAAATTCAGAGTAGTTAGTGCCTCAGGGCTACTCCCTTAGAGCCTCAGGGCCCAATGTTATGTGAAGTGGTACTAAGTCCAAAGGATCCAACACCTAGGTGCTTGGTTCCTAGAGCCTAGGCGCCCGAGCTTACAGTGTTGTGTCGGTGTGAAAACAATTCCTAAGTGTGAAATAATAATGGATTGAAGCCTTGGTAGTAAGAATGCTATTTTCTCATATATAGAAGTTTTGCTCCACTTCGGCTTTTGTTCTTGCAAAGAAAGCAGCCAAAATTGGGTTGTTGGGATCATTTTTTTGTTCTTTGTTTTGCGTCTTACTGTAAGTTCTTTTTTTTTTTTTTTTTGCTACAATGAAATAATAAAAGTCTAAGGTGGAGTAGGAATGCCAATAATGTCTGTCATGTCTATGTAACCTTGGATGCATTTTATTCTGTGGTTTCAATGAAAACAAAAGAAAAAATTATGAAGTTCCCCATCTTTTCCTATTCACAACAAAAAGACAACTATAATAGAACAAAGGCCACAAAAGGGTGCAAATTTTGTGTAAGCTAGATGCACTCCCAATATCCATAAATACCCATAAAATATTATAAAGATAGCAAGAAAAAATAGTAAGGAAATAGAGGAGAGTAGCAGAAGCCCATCTTCATCTCATCCGATTAGTCTTGTTTCTGGTATGAAACAGGACACAACAGCCACAAAAATGGTCATCACAAAATCTCTCAAGTCTTCCAAAATTTCTAAGAAGCACAAATTTTTGAAGCTGCCACAATGTTGAAATGCAGAAATATAGTCAACTGGCAGCTTCTGTCTTGCAAAGAACACTCCAGTTCTTGCTTGCAGTCCAAAGCTATCCAAGTTCCCAATGGTCCATTGCATTCCAAAACACAAGATAATCAAGCATCACAAACTAAAAAGTAGCATCCATAAAATTAATTGCCATCAGTCAAAGTACATTAACTTCTTAGGAGAAAATAGCATCAATAGTAAAAAAGCACCAAGATCACCAAAGCAAGAAAGTTACTTCCTAAAAATGTCAAACATGCATCATAAACTACAAAGTACCAACTGCTAAAAACTGGCAACTTTCTATATTTGCAAGGATCAAGTGGGACATGATGGAACAACATGAAACCCGAAGGTCTTTTGGACATGCTGGTCCATCTCTTGTTTGGCTTTGGCTACAATGTTTTGGTGCAACAGATTGTAAAGTTTTTGCACTAAATCAACCGTCATTTTCATTTGACGGAATTCAACTGGTGCCTGCCAATAATGAAATAAGAGTTTTATTATACAAGTGCAAATAAATTAGCATTAAAGTTGTGTTATGCATTCATTTCATATATCATATAAATAACGTCATATTAGTAGGCCAAATACCAAAGTTTAATTTCCAGTTAAATAAGATAAATTCATCCAGCCAACCACCCTTACACCACTAATCAACATTGTGGAGGAACCAAAAAATATTACATCATTACTCACATAGAAAAAGGTTGTTAAAAATTCCAATTAAAAATATATCCTCTTAGTGTTTAATTATTGCACAATAGTTAGCCTAACAACCCTTACCTGTCAGGGTCATCTTTGAGAACTTTTTTGGGCATTTCAATGACAAACTCTGCTATGTGGGTTCTAGCATAAGGTTCATGTTCATGAAACCTTGGATCTTCTAACATTTTGTCCATAAACAATGCATGCAATAATGGATTTTTTAAAATTTAGCTATATGTGATTGATTCAATTTCTATAACCAAGGGAATAAATTTTTATAATCAATGTATTCAAACGAAAACTTAATGATCTAGCTTCCATTTCTAGTTGAAGTTGACCCTTTTCTCTAAGCCAATAAAGGCAATAATTGAAATCGCCAAGAAATACAACCATGTCTGCCTCAGATAACTCAGGCACCACTTCCGCAGATTGGAAATCAATATCAAGAATCAATGTTTCATCCAATTGAGTTGCAGTGCAAGATGAATCATCACTTAAAAGAATGTAGTGGACAATAAAGTACGTGCATTTGTACCACAAAACAACAGAACAACAAATGAAGTCCCAGCTGCAATAGAAAGGACCAATGGCAAGCCATATCTATAAACATGCCAAAATAAATACATGGAGAAGGCAAGTTAGCAGAAAAGGAATAGACACAACAAGGTACCAGTTGCAACATTTAAATTGTTTGTTGGCCTACAAAAGGACATTGTCCAGTATACATGATCAAAGTCTGCATTGCGATGACTAACTGCATCTAAGTGTGCAGCAAAGTGACAATTAACAAAGCATATTGTATGATCATACACTCTAATCCTCCAACCAATAGCTCCCTTGTGAGAAATCCATTTCCTATGTCAGTGGTTAGGATAATTGAAAGTGGCACAAATAGCTGACAGTGTGAATAATATTTGTTTCTATGAACCAAAACATATGTCAGTTTGCATGCTATACATACAAAATATACATTGCAGAATAGTGATTTACAGTATTTGGAACATATCACATTAATAGTGAATTCTATTGCAACAAAATGTGTCATAACTAATACACTAATATTTCTAGCATCTTAGAGCATATTTATGAAGCCTATTTGCGAAAAGAACAATTGCACTAGAAGCTTTCATGGCATAAAATTTCATTCAAAGTCTGTAACTAACACCATATTGGTTATCTCTCTCAGTGGACACCATAAGAGACAACCTTAAGAGTTTCAATGATTAATGACACGTCAATTGTAGAAACAAAAGATTACATGTCAAAATCTTTCATTTTCAATTTAGTGGAATCCAGACAATTACATTTCCTATACATTAGATCAGGATTATACCACATCATAAAATCTGGTGGAAAATCTAATAAGAACCTCATGTTTAAAGCATATATGTTGGACTGTCTAATGTAAACAAAATTGAAAGCCGTGAGATTCATGACCTACAATGGGATTCTAATTATTAGTAATTAAATCATATGTTAAATATGCTAAAGGAGCTGTAGTACTAATGTACTATAGTCTGTACATTTTCTTGCTGTATATAAATATACTAGCCCATACCCATATAGGGGAGACCAACAAAGGCTATGACATTTGCATTTTACAATGTCAGGGAGTAAGATATTATCATTTTTCCTTTTTTTCTTACTTAAGTATTTCATCTATCTTAAACTTATTATAATGATTATGCATAATTATTAGAGAAATGCATTATACAATGAGAAATAGTTATTTGGAGGCAACAATAAAAATGGTAATAGTAGAGGGAAAATAAAAATCCAACAACTATATGAGCAGGTCATTTCTGTGAGCAAAGAGGAAATAAAACAATGCAATTGGGAGAAGAAATTAAGTGATGAACACATAACCAACATCCATTCAGAAGTAATACAAGTTGAACATTTTCTTCTCAAGGTATATATTTTAATATCTTACTGATGGTTATTACTATAATTTGTCTACTATATTCATTCTTACTCTTGACATTTCACAGGGTCTGAAACTCACTTTTATTTCAAAAGATTACATGAGTCTAACACCGGAAGAACTTACTGTTGCTGAATACATATTTGTTCATGTTGCTGAATTTCCGCAAAAGAATAAGTACAATTATGTTATGAAAATTAAATTTTCACTATCATTTATAATAGGGAAATAGTCCTAATTGAATTTCAAATATATGTGAATTTATATAATGTAGGAAAATATTTGTTGAATGTGATGGATGATATGCTGATAGGTCTACATTCAAATGCCTAAAACCTGAAAACTGAATTGATAATGATGTAAATCAATTTTTCCCTTTAAATTATAGTAATTACATATCACTTATAGTGTATGGACCACCATATTTAAGTGACTAATATGACTTATTATGATGGACTCTTGACACAGATTTTGTTATTGTTTGCATGTCAATTGACAAAAAATACAATAAATGAAGAAAATACAAGGGTTTGGTACATGCCCTCATATTTTTCAATGTGTTTATTTAAATCAACATATACTTGTTCTAGGTTAGTGTTAGCAATATGAGTTTTTTGTTAAACTCTATCCACGTTCATGATGCAGCAACATATAATAAAATCTTTCACAAAAAATAATGGTGTTGATGATGCAATAAATAAATTTTGGCCTCTGTATATAAGTTTCATTGATAGTCTATCCAAAGTATATCAATGTTATCCTTCATTTGATGTGAATAGTATTAGCAACTTGTGTTGAACATGTTAACTTTGCACTAAACATTATTTGAACTACATTCTAATAAATGATTATGATAATCATTGGTATTTATTAATTATTAAATTGGATTAACAGAAGATGATTTATCTTGACTCCCTTCCTTCATTGGAGAGGAGGTCCAGTAAATATTATCAAATCCATAAAATTGTGAGTATCTATGTCAAGTTATATTTGTTGACTTTGAATAATGAACCCTAACATAAAGTATATTCATTTGCTAAATTCAAATACTCAAATTTAATGGATTGGACAAACACATTTTATAGAGATTATGTTTAAGGATCAAAGATTTTACAAAGTCAAATGTTATGACCCTCCTAAGCTACATAAGTTTACACTAGTAGCTGGAAATAGCCACGATACATCTGATGATACAAATGTCCACCTGAATGGGTATTGTTTGGAGATTACTAATTTTATACCTTTTATGTTGATTATTTTTCACTGTTTTACAATACACTTATTTTAGCTATTCTGCGTATTTATTTGAATTATAGAGATGATTATGGGATTTGAGTTTTTACTTGGATGAGTGAAGGTTATGCATGAGCTGTGTATGCTATCGGGGTAAAAGGAAATTATAGTATTTAGAGTTTGTATTAGATGCATATTACTTTTTTAAATTTTCATCAACTTAAATTATTTCCTTCCCTCTTGTATATGCAGCTTGTGCTTGATTATAATAGGATAAAGCTTGCATTGCAACTAGTACTTGGTGACTAACAACAAGCGAGAGGAAGTTATTATAAAATCAAAAACTTTTTTTAACATAATGTATCATTTCCCTTCAAAGTTGCCTCTTCATCTTTGAACACCTAATATAAGTGTCTCAATTTTTGTTCAGGATATTAGTTAAATTGATTTTTGATCGATACACATTTTAGTTGTAGAGATTATTTTTTGATCATCAAGAAAGGAGGGTCAACATTTTGGATATAATTGGCATACTGTAATTTTAGAGAGCAAGGAGATTACCTTGCCGCCCAATATGTATATGTAAGAATATTAGAATATTTGATGTGATGACCTAAATATTAGCATGTATGCTCACTATATGCTAATGAATCAACTATTGTTGTCTCCTATTTAATTTTGACTGTAGGCACCAATGTATCATAGAAAATATCAATACTCTAAAATACAATAACGTTTTCCTTCTCGACATCTAAATTCTAACTGTTGTAAAACAACAAATTTTATGATGCTCACTGCTTTCTAATAACTATCTTGGGACATCCAGTCACTTCTTTGTAAAACTATATATAACATACCATGCTCCCTTCATTGCTCTCCATATGCTTGAGATTTTATACTTAATTATAATACAACACCAACCATCAAATAACACAAAATCAATGCCTAGAACATGCAAGGATTATATTTACAAAAGCTGTATGTAACCCGAGATGTCACATTCCATGAAGACATCTCATACTTTCCTGGTCCTAAGTGCTCTCTTCAGGGGAAGACACCACTAAACTATAAAGGTTGCACTCACGACATCAATGGACAAGTTGATACACAACCACTCGATTGCACTCATACCATCAATGGACAAATTGATACACAACCACTCGATACACAACAGTGTGATGAAGTCGATCGTTTGCTTGAACAACATGATCAAAACGATGTGGATCAACCAAGAAAAAGAGATATTGAACAGATTGCACCACTGCCAGATACACCAGATACTAGTCCTTGCAAATATGTGCATGAAAACCAAGATAGTACAACTTCTTAGTCTTCACCAACAGCTAAAGAACTTTCGGATGTGTCTCTACCTTCATCTCCTTTAACCCATGATCTAGTTCCTTCCAATGTAGAACTGAGATACCCACTTAGGATAAATAGAGGAATCCCCAAACAATAGTATGATCTTGACTTTAGTGCTAAAACTAAATATCCTATAAATAATTATATATCTTCCCATCGTTTGTCAGGATCATATATATTTACTATTAATCAATTGTCCTCTGTATCTATTCCTAGTAATGTGCAAGATGCTTTAGCAAAGCCAAAGTGGAAGAAGGCTATGAATGATGAAAAGGAAGCCTTACAAAAGAACTCTACATGGAATCTTGTTCCTTTACCTAAAGGAAAAAATGCCGTAAGTTGCAAATGGGTATTCACAGTCAAGCTCAATCCTAATGGTAGCATTGATTGCTACAAGGCTCGATTGGTTGCAAAAAGATCTACACAGAAGTATGGAATTAATTATGAGAATACTTTTGCTCCAGTAATAAAAATAAATACCATCCAGATTCTTATCTTTGTAGTAGTAAATCTAGATTGGCCCCTACGTCAATTTGACATGAAAAATGCCTTCTTTAATGGAACTTTTGAGGAAGAAATGTACATGGACCCACCACAAAGGACGAAGTGTGCTAGTAAATTGTGCAAGTTAAACAAATCTCTGTATGACTAAAGCAATCACCTCGAGCAGGGTTTATGAGGTTCTCAAAATCCATGAAAAATGTTGGATACAAACTAAGTGATGCAAATCACATCCTCTTTATTAAGAGGGAATCGGGTAAGATCACTGCCCTTATCGTATATGTTGATGATATGGTTGTTACAGGGAATGACTTAAGTGAAATATATGCTCTTAAAAAATGCTTGGCAACTGAGTTCAAGCTTAAAGACCTTGGTCATCTTAAAAATTTATTAGGCATTGTGCTAGATCTTTTAACCGAAACTAGCATGCTCAATTGTAAACCTACTGAAACTCCTATAGAGATGAACCACAAGTTAGCAATTCAGTAAAACCAAATTCCAACAAATAAAGTGAGATATCAAAAGTTAGTTGGAAGATTAATCTACTTGTCACATATGAGACCGGACATTGCTTATGCAGTGAGTGTCATAAGTCAATTTATGTATGCACCAAGTGAAGAGCATATGGATGTTGTTTATCGAATCCTACGATACCTAAAGTCCACCCCAGGAAAAGGACTGTTATTTTCTAAAAATGGGAACCAAGAAGTCAGTGGATATATAAATGTAGATTGGGCTAAAGATCAAATTGATCGAAAGTCCACTACCAATTACTTCATATTTGTTGGGAAGAACTTGGTCACTTGGCGAAGTAAGAAGCAAAAAGTGGTAGCTCGATCAAATGTGGAGGCAGAGTTTCGTGGGATGGCTCATGGAGTTTGTGAATTGTTATGGATAAAACGTGTACTGTATGATCTTAGCCTATATCATCCAAAATCCATGGTGTTATATTATTATAATAAGGCAGCCATAGCAATCGCAAATAACCCAATACAACATGATCAGACTAAGCATGTGGAGGTTGGTCGCCACTTCATCAAGGATCACCATGACAAAGGTACGATAAGCTTTTCGTTTGTCACCTCAGAATATCAACTAGCAAATGTTCTAATAAAAGTAGTCTTCAAAAAAGTATTTCACAACTCACTTGACAAGTTGGGTATGACTGACACATACTCACCAACTTGAAGGGGAGTGTTGGCGTGAGCTAAGAAAATTGTCCCTGAATCTTAGAGTGTGATAGTAATCACCACAAGTTTGGGCGATAATTATTGTATATATATAGAAATGAGATAATGATTGAGTGATTATGGTACTCCATACAATTAGGAAATTAGAAATCGATTGTATCTTGTATATACTATATAATGGTGTGTATATCAATGAAAAGATATAACATAAATTCCTGAAACCATTTGTACTCTCTTATTCCACAATGTTGATATGAGAAGTTGCACTTTGCAACATATGAAGAGTCATGATTGTCATGTCTTCATAGAGAGATTGTTTCCAATTGTATTTAATTGTTTACCTACTCCTATCTGGAATCTTTAACTGAATTGAGTTATTTATTTTGAGACTTATGTTGTCCGACATTAGAATAAACTAGACTTGACATGATGGACAAAAATATTCTTATTATCTTTTGTAAATTAGAGAATATATTCCCTCCTGGTTTCTTTGACGTCATGAAACACTTACTCATACATTTAGTGTATGAAACACGAGTTTGTGGACTTGTACAATATCCATAGATGTATCCATTTGAGGGGTCTAAATCTATCCTTTGAAAATTAATTACATTTAAATGTCTCGTCATTTATATGCATTATAATCATGTAATATTTCAATTTTTCATAGGTTTTTACACAATCTTAAAAAAAGAAAAGTGAAAAATAAAGCTCATATAGAAGGTTCTATCTGCGAAGCTTATATATTTGAGGAGACTTCCACATTTTGTTCTTATTATTTTAAGTTTCACATCCATTCTAAAAATAAAAGAGTGCCTCAAAATGATGGTAGTGGAGAGTCGTCTGTGCATCATCCACTATCTATCTTTAATTATCCTAGCTGACGTGAGAGGACGTGTAGAACTCGTTATTTAAATGATGATGAAGTAGTCACAATATTTTTATATGTTCTTTTAAATTATTTCGAAGTTGAACAATTCATGAAATAAGTCATATTTTTTATGTTTTATTTAATATTTTGTAAGTTTCTATACATTAGTTTTTAATAATATGATTATGATTGCAACATTTATGTTAAGTCATTGACGTCAATTATCATTAATCTCAGCTCCATTGAAGTTGACAAACAAATAGAATCAAATTTTGTGCTTTGGTTTAAAAATTATGTAAATGTTTTCTACAATTACATAATAGAGTTATCATTATTATCTATTATAATATGTGTGTTGATATAACACAGTCTTCATTAATGGTTAATAGGTGCACAATCCTGATAATAACATCATAGATCAATTTCTATACAATTTAGCTTGAGGGCCTCTAAGAATAGTGCAGACATTTCTAATTTATTTTGTGAATAGTTATTCTTTTCACACATCTATTTAGGCACATAATCAAAAGTCAAATAATTCTAGAGTAGCTCTTAGTGGAATAGATATTTATATCATAGAATTGTAAAAAATATAATTGAGATAAAGTATCCTGGAATTCCTATTAAGTGATTGACACTTTTCAATTGTAAATGGTTTGATCCTTCGCCCATAGGTACAATAATTTGTCCTAAGTATGGAATTATTTTGGTTAATCGTATAGGAGATACAAGGGTAAAGATACACTTATCTTTACTAAACAAACAAAGCAAGTATATTTTACACATTCTCCATACCTAAATCCTAACAAGAGATACTGGTTTGTGGTGATTAAGACGAAATCCATGCACACAATTGAATTACAGGATGCTTCATTCTAGGATAATGAAACTTTACACTTCACTGAAGTCTCTTCTCACGACCAAATTACAAATAATTTAAAAGATATTAATGATATGGGTGAAGATTTAAAGGACATTACAATTAATGTACATGTTAAAGCTGATGATTAAGTGGGAGAGCATAGTGCAGAAGACAAAAAAATATATGATAGCAAAGAGCCTGAAACTGATGAGGAAGTCCCTAGTGATTACTTAGTTGAAAATGATTGATTGTTAAACTTAATTTACGGTTGAATTATGTCTTTATATTATTTTGTGCATGTATCTATTATTTAATGTCTTACTTTCATATTTAATATTTTTTTTATTCACATATGTCAAGGACAGGCACACGTACTTGTGGTTCTGGCTCTCAAGGCAGAGAAATAGTTCCTACTCCATTAGAGACTTATTCTACACCCCCTAACGTACATTTTGATCATACACCGTCTCATACTCCCATTAAATCCATCCAACTACATCTATCACATGCACCATTGACTCAAGATTCTTCTGTTGCTGCGTCCACTGCGATGACGTGTGGATCGACTAATAGTAAGATGTGGGTTAGACCAAATGGGAAGGAGTATGATATTTATACTTTCTATGTTTTATTGTTGTAAATTTTAGTACTATTTTCATATATGTTATATATAATAATTTTTCTAATTTGTGTTGTACAAGTTTTACCATCTACTAACACGGTTGTTGTCATTTATTCCATCATGAAAGCCAAGTAGGAACAACCATGGACAGGCTGGAAGGACATTTCCCAAGAAGTGAGAGATATGTGGTGGGGCGAATTTTAAGTTATACAATTACATTATATTATTTACTTTACACATTATGTTTGTCAATTGTGTTCAACTGATAATCTAACTAATTTCTCACTATCATTGGTTCAGAAATATTGTAGTTGGGATCTACAACATGATGTTGCTATTAAACGGATCTGGGGGCTTAAGTGTGTTGACATGATTCGAGCAAACTTAGCCTCTATTCATGCTCACAAGTCGAAGGGAAAATGGTTGCCCAAGGAAGTTCTTGACGCACTATGGGTTAAGTTAACGATTGACCCTGAGCTCAAGCAGAAGTCAGAGCAAAACAAGAAGAATCAATCAATTAGTGAAGGATGATGTGTGAACCGGGGTGGCTCCATTTCTGTGTCAGAGCCTAAAAGGCAATATGCAAGTTTTATTTACTAATAATACACTTTTTATAAGTATGCCTTAATTTATCACTGATAACTAACATAAATTTATTATATGTCTTAATTCATATGCAAAGTTCCTTTGAGAAGTTAAAGGAAGATGTTGTAACCTTAGGATCATCTATTGATGACTTTGGCCTCTTTTTCCAAGAGACTAAGGGAAACAATAAAAGAGGCTGAGCTTATGGACTTGGATCCGAAGTAGCATTCTATTCTTCATTTGAGTTCGGGTCTCAGTCTATCACCACTGTGCACAACATTAATGAGTTTACTCAGTTGCAACAGTATTATTGTAGTTTTTGAGACTCAATTGGAGGAACAACAAAGTACTCAAGGTGACTGAGTTGCATAACTTGAGATGGGGTTAACCACACTTAAAGTTAGTGCAGACCGTGTTGCAACTCTTAAGACCCAGTTGCAATCTTAGAGACAATCTAATTTACGAGTCTCCTAACTTGAGAGTAAATTGGCCACACTGAAAGGATTTTAAACGCAATTTAACAGTCATATGCATTATGAACAGAACAACTCAGAGGTTGCTCCTACTAAGTCGCTACGACCTCAAACCATCGATAAAGGTGATGAGGACAATAAGGATTTGGAAGATGATTCTGATTACTTTTAGGAATTAATTTGTATCTCTTACTGTGTTTTATATTTCCTTACTTAAATGATAACTATTTCTATTATTTATTTGGATATTACATATTTTCTCGCATTTGATCTATATATATCTGAAATACTTAATTATTTTATCCAATTTTGAATATGTTTTGTTGTTTTGTTGGATTTAGCCTCAAAAATAAATAAAAATGTGATCTTAGAGTTTTACAAAAATTCCAACAGTAATAATTCTGTTGAAATTTTAATAAGAAAATTTTTTAAAAAATTAATAATTGCAAAAATTCTAAAGGTAATTTTTAGGAAAAATACCGTTTGAATTTTAAAAAAAAAAAATTTCAATGGTATTTTCCAAAGGAATTACCATTGGAATAGTTTTTAAAAATTAATAAAAATAAAATTTCAATGGTAATTTCTACGGAAAATACCGTTGGAATTTTAAAGAAAAATCCAACGGCAATTTTCGTTAGAATTGCCATTTAAATTATTTTATCAAAAAAAAATTTCAACGGTATTTTACCATTAGAATATATGTTTCTTTGGAATTTTGTAATTCCAACTATCACTTTTTTAATAACCCAAATTTTGTTGAAATTTCTTTTGGAACTCAAAATTTCGCAAAATTCCAACGAAAAAATTATGTTGGAATCTTGCAAAATTCTTGTAGTGTAGATCTATTATTCTTTTGTTTTAACGTCACTTATCCAAATATTTAGGGTTGTGTGGTTGGTATGGTGAAAACTTTGCGATTCAAATTATTTTACATCTATACAAGAAAAATTAGAGGCAATATTTCTAAATGAGATAACTAGCTTATTTCTATGTTCCTTTTTTTTTTATATTACTTAAGTATGAAGGAGTGGAAGTCAAAAAAAAATCATTTTTAGGCTATGTTTTCTCAAAAAAATATTATCTCATTTTCTAATATTTAGATGACAAAAAATTGTTTGTGATCATGTAAAACAATGTATATAATCCCATTGACAGATTTGCCTCATTTTAGGTGAACTTAGCTTTTGCTCTTGCACCGCTCTTGCCAAGCACATCTACATTCCACTCCTCATTATTAGCTATCCAATAGAGAATAGAATACTCTTATAGTCTTATACTATTCTATTCTATTCATCTATCAAATACCTATTATAGGCGAAATCGGTAAGATATCTTATCATATTCTCTGAAGACGTTAAAAAATATCCTATCATATTCTCCTCATCTAGCTCACCAAGATTGGGCCTTAGTGCCATGATTTAGAAGGGAGAGAAACTTTTTGTTCACTTTTTGTTTTTGTTTTTGTATTTTTGCTTGAAAGACAGGCCAAGTCATGAATATGACATTGACCTTGAAAAAATTAGTCCAACCCTTGGCCCATATAGTCAATCCAACATGCAAATCCCATGAAAACTAAAAATGTCACTGAGAAAGCAAACCAAAAAAAACATCCCCAAGTGGTACATGTAGACATAGTGATGTTTGTTTTTCTAAAAAGTATATTAGTCGTTGCAAACTGCAAACCTTTAACATAATCACCAGATACAAGAGGCTTGAAACATAAAAAAAAAAAAAAAAAAAAAAAAAAAAAAAAAAAAAAAAAAAAAAAAAAAAAAAAAAAAAAAAAAAAAAAAAAAAGATTTTCTAGAGAAATTCTAAAATGCAAAGATAAATATAATAACTATAAATTAGCTTTGTCCCTTTTTTTTTCTTTTTTTGCTGAGTTTCTTTTCATGAGCTCATGCACTAATGTTAAAATATTTCTAAATACTTCATTGTTAAGTTACAACTTAACATAGTAGTTGCATTATTTCCCAGGGAATATCTTAATAATTGAGTATTTAACAATTCACTGTAGAAATTTCATATTTAAATTCCATTAAAAATTAAGGTGGAATAGAATTATAGAAAAAGGATAAACTACACAATGTAATTTCTATTTGGACAAAATAATAGCAGTAGTATCAATAATCATCCTGATTAATTTATTAATTAATTTCATATATCACAAAAGGTGAGCATGTAAGAACACTCAGTAGTAGCTCAACTGTCTCGTACTTCAAGTGGAGTTCAAACTTGGAAGTTGACTAGTTATGAAGTTGTTGATATCACTATATTAAACTAATAGAAATTTTTTTTTGTGAGTATGATTATCTAAAGTCAATGTACTCGCTTACTGTTATTTCTTGTTTTTTTTTTTATTTCTCTTCTTTCTCTTTACGAGTTTTCTCTTCCTTCTGCTTTAGTTACCCGTGTGTTGTATAAGTTTGCAAGTAGTTCTACTAATAAAAAGAAGGTAAAACATGTAAACGAAACAATGGTAGGAGTTAGGAGGCAGTTTGAGAAATTAATGTTTAGATTGAGGGTGTCTCATCCAATATCTGCTAGTATTTTAGGAGACATTTTAAAGATCTTTAATTGATTTGTTCAATTTTGAGGGGGGTAGGGCACTATCTTGATTCGAACTTGGTTTGTTTTACGTTTCTCGTGATGCCTACAATACTTATCATTTACTCAATAATGTAGTGTAAGGACAAATATGGTTAAGAGGGTCCTCCTATTGCCTCCTCAGACTTTTCTTTGAAGATTTATTTAATAACTAATATATTTTTTATCATTATATTCAATGTTATGATGAGTGGAAGAAAAATGCCTTCAAGATTAAAGTAAACGCAATCAATGAATTATACGAAAAACACATCACCTAACTAAAGAGTAAAGAAATTAAAATACAGTAATTGAAAATAGTATATTTATTCGTTATTCATGTGTAATGATCAATCACTATATTTTGATAATCATTGACCTATATTTCTACTTATTTCTTAAATATGATTAAAAGCACAAAACATCATCTAACGAAAGTATAATTAGATTCATTGTATTATAAGGAAACTTAGTTGCATAATCATTATGGACATTATCATTGTATATATGTATGTATGTATTTTTTATTTTGATTTTAGGTTTGAATACAAAATTTATTGAGCCTTAAAAATAATTTCAATATCACTCAGCTACAAAATTAAACTAGATCGACCAAAGGTATTCGATTCAAATATTGCTAGAAATTGGTTGCTATACTTTTGCTATAACCCAATTAATTACACACACACATGCATATATCACTCAACAACTTCTTTATTAAATTTTACAACACACATTGTAAAATTAATTCAAGAGATTTTTAATAAAATTGAGGTCTCAAGTTCAATTTTTCATTCCCTCAATATCCGCTAAAATGTCTAACTTTCTCTAACTAATGACAAAAAAAAAAATAACAGGACAATTGGTTTATTAACTTTATTTTAAACTAGAATCACGTAAATACTTAGATTTTATAAACTAAACTATATCTATAATTTCATATTATCATGCAGGAAAAAGGGTTTTTGCAAATCAGTATGATGTAAACACATTATCAGATTATCATACATAAAATTATGGTGATTCAAAAGAATATATATATATATATATATATATATTTGGAAATTCAATATTGCAACCAAAAACTACCAGAAGCACTACAAAATTAACATTTATTACTTCGAAAACTTGCAATCATAATTTTCCCTTTATATTTAGGAAAATTAAAATTAAAATATTATTTTTCATTGATAATATTTTCTACATTTAAATTTTCATCTTTAAAAAAAGAAAAGAGCCAAATCCAATGAGGTTTAAGTAAAAGGCACTCGTGATACTGCAAACTTGACTAACATTGTTATCATTATCCTATCTCAAATTTCTCAAATCACATCACAGCAAGCTTTTATTTTAATTTTTTCCTTTAATATTTTCCAATGTTCCCTACCATAACCATTTTGGATCACATGGTGAAGCCGTTTTTTGAAACATAAACGGTCATCATTATCTATAAGAGCATGGCAATGACATGTAGGACCCTTTAACAGCAAGCGCCAGTTTAGACTATAATGTTACCTTTTAAGAAATTTGGGACCATGTCCTAAAAATCTTCAACTTAAAGTCTACAAAATCCAAATTTCAGTTCAACAACAATCATCCCACATGGACCAATGTCCTTTCTGGCGCAATCACCGCAACCTACTTCCATTCAACTCACTCTTATTTTTTAATCAATTAGAAGAAAAGAGTTTGCATACAAAAGATAAGATAAGAGTAGGGCATATGCCTTTCGGCCCCTCTCAACGGGTGTAATTGTGATAACAAATTTAGAAAATATATATTCAAACCTTCACTTTCTTTTGTTCTGCAATTGAGAATTTATATATATATATATATATAAGTCTAAGGATCATCTATGCCAAACCTAACAATTTATTAACAGAACTACCTAGCTTTCATTTACAAGGACAAAGGATTTTATTTCCATTAATTTAAATCACTATAAATATTTGTTAATTGTTAGTATTCTATCAATTTTAAACTACATCTTGTGTAATTAATTAGATAGAGAAGTGAATTTTTTTTGGTTACAAAAGAGAAAAAACAAAGAGATTACAATCTAGGAAAAGCTATACCCAATTGATTTGCTGAAAGTGTCAAAGAGATATTTGTAGGTGGGTTCTCATAAACTTCCTGGTCTTTATGCCCTCTTGCTCCTAATTTAGCCATAAAATATATTTCTTGGTATGCCTCCCTCAGTGCATGAGACACAAAGACCAACCAATCTCTCTTGAGAATACTCTGAATATCACTAATGATACCCTCATAGCTATGGTATCTAATATCATCAGAGTTTATTAGATTAATAACTTTTTGGGAGTCTGTTTCACAGATGAGTTGCAAAATACCTTCTTCTCAGCAAAAATTAAGTCCCTTCCTTATAGCAGTAAGCTCAGCTAATTAATTAGATAGAGAAGTGATTGTATGGGTGCTTAGTTCAATAATAAGAAACTCATATCATCACTTAAATACTTGAAATGTTCAACTATTTTGAGTTATTAGTCAAACTATTCTAAGTCATAGAGAATATGATTTTTTGTAAACTACTCAAATCACTCATAACTAGTTCACACCAAATGATTTATAAAAAATCATTAATTATATATTTATAGGAATCGAAAGTTGTATAGACAAAACTTTACATGATATCGCAAGTCTGAGCCTTCATTCCCCTCAAAAAATAATTAAAACAGATAATAAGTATGTGATAAAAATATATACAAATTGTGGACTATCTAAACAAGAGTATGAGAAGGAAAGAGTAGTACTAGCTAGTAGGAAAGAAAGTAACACCTTAATAGGAGTAATGCTACCAACTCAACATTAAATTCACAACTGTATATGACCCTATATATAAGCGTCCCATTTAAGCTCTTTTAGAACCAAAAAAAAAGAGTATATATGTGTATGTATGTAGGGAGACATTATTTTCACTCTATATTTAGCTAATGTCACACTTTATTTAATGTCTAAATATGATATAAACTAAATTATCCTTAATTAATATAATTTTTTTTAACTTTGACTAAAAACTTTTCATATTAAATAAGAGTAAATTAGTCTATACCATAATTAGATATTAAATAGGGTGTAACATTAACAAAATAACGTGTGAAAATAGCAGCTATCATATATATAGTTGCTTCAAAGATTAACAATACAAAAATTATATATATAAAAAAGAATTAGTACAAAGTTTAGCACTGAATTATGAGATGACTCCCATGTCAAAGATGTCAAAGAGCATAGAACCCTAAAATACAGATTTTACTTTTTGGGGGATGTTGAAATCCATAGATGGATTTTGGTCTTCAGGAGGAGACGAGAAGCTAATCATTCTGTCAACAAGTCAAGAAAGTAAAACATATCCACCTCTCCTACTCTGATTTTCTGGCTTTTTAGTTGCACACAGCTGAATCCTACCGTGATGGCCCCAAAAAACACAAATGTTCAACATTCACGGCACCTTGTGTCTAACATAGTATAAACAGTTACTTTGAATTTCTCTTATGTTTTCCAGCTATTTTGATAGGGTAATGGAAGACTCGAATTATTACATGTTTGTTTTCTTGTTACAAAAAAGTGCAACATGCTAAGAAAAATGAAGAAGAAGTATATGGTTTCTATGATCAAAAGAAGTCATTATCTCATATAACGCATTGAGATAATGTCAGATCATTTTTCTTTCTCTTATCCTAATAATCTATTTGCATTGACTTTTTGTAAGAGCTCTTCAAATTCTCATGTCTTGTATTCATGGCACAGAATTTAGGTTTGACCTAAGAACACCAAAGCGCAAAGGCCAAGAAATGAGGGCTATCGTATTGATATTTATCTGAATTAGTTTCATTAGTAACAGCCAATCATAAGGCGACGCAATCACCGCTCCAATCCCACCGGCCAGGTGCGCAGCACGCAGGCGGCAGGCAAACACGTTCAAGAGATCCTTTGGATTTGTGATTAGACAGTGAATAAGACAATTTATGTTCTGTTGTGAACTTGTAATTAAGCAGTCATTAGCAAAAAAGAAAAGATTATTATAGTTTTAAACTTTTCAAGTTTTCATCTAGCTGCGCCCACAAGGCACCTACTGCCACTTCCCTCACGATAATCAATTTTCCTTTCAACTCAACACTACATAATTGACAATGCCCGAGTTAGAGGTAGAAAAGATCTCGAAGATTATATGAGATCAAACTAATTTACACAAATAGAAAAGAAGGACTAGACTCTTATTTACGAGCTCCAAAAATTAAGTTAAGTTGGTCTAAACTAAAAATAAGTCATTAATGATAAATAAGTCAAAAGTCTTGTACCTATAACGAAAGGGTTATTTATATGGGTGTTGAGGGAAACGACGGTGGTATGTTGGCATGTTTGAATTTGAATTTTTGGTAAAATGAGATTTTTAGTGTATTATGAAATTGGGCCGAAGATGAGGCCTCTACAATAATAATGGTAAAATACTTTTTTTGTTTCCTAAGAAATTTCTTTTAGGAGGCTACATAATAAAGGTTAGTCTATCACTTTCTATTATCTCTTAATTTTTACTTGGGCCCAATAAAAATTAAACTTGTAATCTTAATAATAAAGTACTTAGTTCAACTAACAAGGTGTTTGTTTAGACACTCCATTTTAACGTAGACACTTTCTTGAATCAAATCTAAGCCAAAAAAAAAATGTATTTTTGGGAAAATATGGACCAATTGAAAAGAAAAGAAAGAAATTATCGATTTATCGGATGGAAATTAAAAAAAAAAAAAAAAAAAAAAAAAAAAAAAAAAAAAAAAAAAAAAAAAAAAAAAAAAAAAAAAAACCTTTTACAAAACAGAAATTTAATTAAAAATAAAAAATCAAACATATACAAATAAATAAATTAAATCTCCTTTTTTTGGTTTACAAAAAAATTCAAATATAAGAAACTAGATGTTTCAAGTTTCAATCATTTACCTTCTTGAAAGCTGAGGGATTTTTGCCCTTCTTTTGTTTAAAATATAATATCGACAAAGGATACTTCTAATTCATATCTTCACTGTTCACTGAAATCTTGACTACACTGCAGTTGTCGTTATTTACTTAAGAGGATCAATACTGTAATACCTGAAATTTGTAACGAATCTAAATTTGCTCAACAATCATGGTAAAACTTTATACACTATCATAAAATTAAAGAGTACTACATCACTGTAATAACAAAAGTATTTTACCAGTAGTAAAAGCTTTTAACAATTTTTTTTAATACATTACAACATGTGGTTCACTAACTGTGTAAAAACATTTTAAAATGTCACTTGATCAAAATTAAATCAATTTGTAATTAGTGTTGAGATTGCCCTCTCTCTTTTGTTATATATAATCTATGTAAAACTAAATAAAACTGAACCTTTTGTACTCACCCTTTTTACATGATAATGATATATAATTTTAAATTATAATTATCATTTTTGGCTTTGAGTTTTTTACATGTTTATTTTGGCTTAAATTTTTTGTGTTTATTGTTTTAAAAAAAAAAATCAGTAGTTCCTATCATTCATTTTCTTGATAAGTTATTATCATTGAATTCTTTTCATTATTATCATTGATTTTAACATAATAAATGAATAATGTTTGAGTTAACATCACGATATAAATCATGATTTTTATTACCTTTCATCCTTATGTGTTATATCACATGTATCTATAAATAATAATTTTATATAATAATATTAGCCTTTTAGGAATGCTACTTATATATTGTGGCGGAGCAAGCATGAATATTTTGGAAGGGCTAAAATATAATTATTAAAGATGCATATGAAATCTTTATAATTTTTTAGAGGAATAAACATGCATTTTGAAATTAAAATTAAAAATCAAAAGAAATGTTTTTAATTTTCAAAAATTTGGGGGGTTACTGCCCCAAGGGGCACCGAGGCTCTGCCCTATTTATATACTAATAATTGTCACACTATCTCACATTATGCACTCATATTTAAATAAATTGGACTCACCAAAAATTTTGTTGACTACATAAAATATTTATATTGCTAGTGGATTATAATTAATTTTTTAAAAAACAAGTCATAAAATATTATGACAATCTTTGAACTTAAACTAAATCTAATAATTAGTTAATTACAATAATAAAATGATTAAAGTTAAAATAAATAATTCATATATATAGATATATATTTTCTTAAATTCATTATAAATGTTTGTTGAATTTTCTATTCCAATGAACTATCATTATTTTCTATTACATATGATGGCACAAATTTTTGAAATTTAATTTTAGAGTAATTTGGATTTATCCTATGTGAACTAACGGATCCGGATCAGGTCATATCACTTGAGTCATGTTGCTCAGATATGAGCCGTCCATTCCATTAAAGTTCATCTCAACAATTAAAACACATTAACATTTAATGGTTGATATGAGTTTTAATAGAATGGATGACTCAGATTTGAGCAACATGACTCAAGTGACATGACCGGATCAAAATCCGTAAACTAACATAGTTTAACAAGTGTCAAATATATTCTGAATTATAACCCACTATATTTTTTTTTGGTTATCCACCGGTGTCCGGGCTTCGCCCGACTAATCTGGTTTCGAGCTGGGAAGGACCACAAGGGTGATAAAGCTCTCCCAACAGACGCAGCTGCATTCCCAAAGGCTCGAACTCGAGACCTTTGGTTAAGCTAGAACAGTCCCTTACCAGCTAATCTATACGCTTGTTGGTATTATAACCTACTATATGATCAATAGTGTTATTGAGCTTTGCTAGATATTTAAATTTTACGGGAACTATATAAGGTGTGGGTCTTATGTATAGGTTAACCATAATGAGTAGGTTAGCTCATATTGTGAGTGTAAGAATAAGCCTCTACTCTCTTACATTCGATGTGATTAGTTCATTAAAATCATAAGTTGTATGCATCTAAAGTTTCCTATTCCCTGTAAATGGAAGGAGCACTGCTTTGTGCAAGCTGTTGTGGTACTGTAGAAGTGTTAGTTGGTTGGAGAAGAGAGTTTTTGATAATTTTTTTTACATCAAAACAAGCTTTTAGTTTTTTTGTTCCTAAAATTATTTTAAAAGGATTTGATCCAAACAGATTATTTTCATATTTGTGTTTTAAAAATTGTACTGAAATCTATAAAACAATACAAATTTTCAAAATAGAAAACAAAGAGGCCCATATCCATTTTTAAGTACAGCAAGTTCGTTTTTTTTCAAAAAAAAAAANAAAAAAAAAAAAAAAAAAAAAGTAAACAGGGTTGACATTATATAGATTCACTAGCTATAGAGCATTAGGCTCACACATAACTTAATGAGTTATTTTTCTTAGTATTAAACCATTGAGAAAATCAAATAACTTATAGGTAAATAGTATAGACGTTATTTTCAAGGTTTGTAAATGTAATATTTGGTGAAAAATTTATAAAAAAAAAAAAATATTGAAAAGACATATTCTATCAACCCAAAAGAAAGATAATCTCCCATAACTCCCCACTAAACAAAACCACAGTTATACGAGCATCGTTTGAAAACCAGAATTCTTTTGCTAAAATTTCAACAATGTTGATTAGTGATTAGAATTTAGAAAACAGACAGCCAGAAAGGAAAAGAAGAAAAGAAAAAGGTCCCAATCAGTAAAAAGAGGTGGGGAAAAGTAATTGTCAGTTTCCTTCTTCACATCCAAGTTCAATGTTCTGACAACTGTGACACTCAATCTTGACAAATTGATATTAACAATACATTTTTACAAATTATTTATATAAAAGGAATAATTTTTAAATTATTTACTTCAAAGTGATAATTTTAAATATTTTATTATTTTTTAAACGGAAATAAAATGCGTTATACATAAATAAAATGTAGAGTAAAACTCTTTTTTAGTCCTTGAAAAATGCAGTCATTGACAAATTTGTTCTCCAAAAATTTTCGGTGACAAATTGGTCCTTGAATTATTATTTTGCTCACAAATTAGTCCTCCGGTAGACAAGATCAGTGAAAAGAAAATGAGGACTTGAATGAGAAAATGAGGGCTTAAACATAGTTAGGCAAGATCAGTGAAAAAAATTTAAGAAAGGGGTTTGTAGGGGTCCAGAACTTTTCTCATTAAAGTACTAAAGGACTAATTTGTCAGATAGAATAATAATTCAATGACTAATTTGTCATTGAAAATTTTTGGAGGACGAATTTATCAATAGCTGCATTTTTCAAGGACTAAAAAAGGGTTTCACTCTAAAATGTATATAAATTAAATATGTTATAAAGCATTTGAACCAATCGCATGTATACTATTCACGAAAGAAGACTTGTAAAAGCGTAAAACTAAATATGTTTTACCTCCTAAAGCGTATTCACTTTGAGCACGCTTTACATCAAAGAGATATCAAAGAAAAGGAGGAAGCGTGAGAAGGAGAAGGAAGCTTACTTTGATTGTCCAAAGAAAAAGCGTGAATACTTGAATTACTTTAATTTAATTTGTTCTAATTATGAATAAAAAAAAGGAAGCTTCAATATAAATAAAGTTTTTAAAGATAAGGAAAACAAAAAAAAACATGAAGCTGATAAACCAAAAGTAAAACAATAAACCACTTTAGACATATGTTAAAGCGTGTTCAAAGTGAACACGCTTTAGACTCTAAAGCGTGTTCAGTTTTATATTTTTTTAAGTCTTCTCTCATAAATAGTAAATACGATTGGTTTAAATATTTTATAACGTATTCAATTTAGACATGTTTTACTTATGTATAGCGTGTTTTATTTTTGTTTGAAAAATAATAAAATATTTAAAAAAAAGCTCATTTTAGATAAATAATTTGGAAACTACCTTTTTTATATAAATAATTTACAAAAGTATATTATTGATGTCAATTTACCCTCAATCTTTACTCTAAATTCAACTATTTGATTCAATTAAAAATGATATAATATTTCTAAAAAAAAATTCCTAAACACCTTATTTTGACTTATGCTAATTTTATATCTCTAAAGTCATACCATGCACAATGTACAATATTTTGTCTACATGGTTTTTTTTTTTTTTTTACTTTGGCTGAGATTTTGGATTCAAACATAAAATTCATAAATCCTAAAAATAATTTCAATATTACTCAATTACAAGCTGTTTGTATAAAGCTCAAGATAGAATCACATATATATTCATTAAAAACAATAACAATATTTATATTTGTGTAAATTTATAAGTTGAAGAATTGTACAAGACACAATCATTTATGACATAACTAGTTTAAGGATTTTTTTAGAAAATATTAAAATTTTTAGAAATTCTATGATACCACATGAGTATGTCATACTACATTGACGTGACAAATATATGTAATTTTTATATTTTATTGGATATAAATATAATTTTTTTTCTCAAATAAACTTAAAAGTAGTTAACTTATACATATATTATTTATACATTAACTATTCTCATGTAATATGACATATTAATAATACAAATAGCTCGATCTATTCAGTCACTTTTATGTTGTCTTTTGAAAAAGAAATGATTATTAGAAATAATACAATTTAAGGAGAATATAGTAAATGTATGGCACCTTCCAAATCAAAAAGCTAAAAGTTGAAGAAGATTTAACTTTACTCCACAGGTCTACAGAATACAGGGCCATTCTAATTGTTTCTTAATTACAAAAGGTGACACTTCTATTGTAGTAAAGTGAGCTACGTAAGCATTCTTATTATTTACTAATGGTGGTTGTGACTCCATGTTGTTGAAAAGCAATACAACAATAATCTGAATAAATTCTTTTTCCCATCACATCTTCTAATCACTGCTACTACCAGCTGTTCTTATAAAAACCTAGAACACGCAGAGACTGCAGATCTCTTCTTTCCTAAAAAGTTATTAGCCGACATGATAATAAATAATAATTATAATTAATTAATTATTATTATTATTATTATGATTATGAAAATTCAAATCCCTCTCCTCCCTCCCCAAAAATGTGAACATTTTTGAATTCTCAAACAACTGAAACTCTCATGTTTATGCATGATATCAACACATAACAAATAGTGTCTAAAACATTGAGGTATATATATTATGTGAGTTGTTATTTTCACATTTTATTTTATTAATGTTATATTTTATTTAATGTATAAATATTATATAGACTAAATTATTTTCAATTAATATAAAAAAAATTTAACTTTGACAAAAAACTTTTTATATTAAATGAGAATTTTTACAATTGACTAAAAAAATTTATTTTAAATGAGGGTAAATTAATCTATATTATATTTAGATATTAAATAAAATGTGACATTAATAAAATCAGGTGTAAAAATAACGGCTTTCTATATTATATATTATATTCATTAAGAAAAAAATAAGTTTATATGCTATGTTTGCATACAAAATAACCCCTGAAATATTCCTCAAGGCATTCTACTTCGTTTTTTAAATTTTCCCTTTCCTTTTAAGATCATCTTAAACTAATTTTATTTTCTTAGGTCTTAGCATATAAAGAATTAAAATAAAAAAGTACAAGTGAAGGGGGAGCTGTCAAGTTGTTATTTTGGGGCCATAGGCCCATAGTGCAGTCTCAAGTTGAGAGAAAGTAACACTAATCAAATCTGTTAGATGAAAATGACATGTAGTTGAAAACTTATGGTTGATCCATCATTCATGTAAAAGAAAAAAACAAAAACAAAAACAAAAATGCTTTTACATTCTCTTTTTTTTTTTATTGTGGTATGGTAACATTTTTTTTTCTTAAAAATTAAAGAGTTGATACCAAGGATTTTATTTTTACAATATATTCTTTTTTTTTTCTCCACGTGTTGCGCTTCCTTGTAATAAAAATAAAAATAAAAATAAAAAACAAGTGGCTTTTACATTCTCAAGCCAGACAAGAAGAAATGATAATAGTGTCCTTAGAGCATGAAACTTGTGGACGAGCATAAGACGGTAAATTGCTCCAAAAGGTAAAAAGAATTTGAATCTAGTGCGCTCCAACGTTCAAATAATCTAAGCATCCTCGTGATCCATCAAACGGTCAGAAATTTCCATGTGAACCTCTTTAAATTGTATAAAACCTCTTTCCTTTCATCAACAAGCTTTTTACTTCAGGTACTATAAATAAGAGACTGCTCAATCTTGCAATGCAGATCTCTAACAAAATTGTAATTCTCAGCCACACTTTCTCATTTTCACCATCTTTATCATCATCATCATTATACCTTCCTGTCTACGTGAAATAATAGAATAAACCCATGTCGGGAGTGGTACTTTTCCTACTTTTTTCTTACTAAAGTATGGATTTTTTTTGGTAATTTTTTCCCACTCAGTCAGTTTCTCTTCTCAGATCCCAACTCCACTGGCATTGGAAGCTGAATACCTGTAATCCAATCAAGACCCACTTTCCAAAATGCAAATTCGGAGATGGGTTTTCAACCTTTTGCTGATATTTTCATTACTCAGTCATTTCTCAGAGATTGTTGCAGAAACATCATCAGATTCTGCAATCTGCTCCGAAGAAGACAGAGCTTCTCTTCTGAGTTTTAAAGCAAACATTTTGAAGGATACAACAGAGACTATGTCTTCATGGACAGGCAGAGACTGCTGCGATGGAGGTTGGGAAGGAGTTGAATGCAATCCATCAACAGGGAGAGTTACTGTGTTGCAGTTGCAGAGACCTGGCAAAGACAATGGGGTTTTTATGAAGGGCACTCTGTCTCCCTCACTGGGCAATTTGCGTTTCTTGGAGGTAATGATAATAAGTGGGATGAAACATATTACAGGACCAATTCCTGAGAGTTTCTCAAATTTAACCCATCTTACCCAATTGGTTCTGGAAGACAATTCCCTTGGAGGGAATATTCCTCCTGGTTTAGGTCATTTGTCCTTGCTCCAAACCCTCTCATTGAATGGGAATCATTTGAAAGGTCAAATTCCTCCCACATTAGGGGGTTTTAGAAACCTTGTTCAAATTAATTTAGCGAGAAATTTTCTCTCAGGTCCTATCCCTCTCACTTTGAAAAATCTTGGGAATTTGCAATACATTGATCTTAGCTACAATTTATTATCTGGGTGTATCCCAGATTTTGTTGGGCAGTTCAAAAACATGACTTTTATTGACCTCTCCAATAACCAGTTAACTGGAGGAATTCCCATTTCCTTATTCAACCTGGGGAATCTTTTAGACTTGTCCTTGAGCCATAACAAGCTCACTGGGAATATCCCAGATCAGATTGCAAGTCTCAAATCCCTAACCAGTCTTCAATTGAGTGGCAATCAGCTCAAAGGTCACCTTCCTCTGTCAATATCAAGATTACAGAATCTTTGGTACCTCAACTTATCTAGAAATTCACTCTCAGATCCTTTACCAGTTATCCCTGCCAAGGGCATCCCTTCTCTTCTCTCAGTAGACCTGTCTTACAATAATCTCAGCATGGCTAGTGTTCCTGATTGGATCAGAAGCAAGCAACTTAAAGATGTCAATCTAGCTGGCTGTAAACTGAAAGGAAATCTCCCAATCTTCATCAGACCTGAGTCTTTGAATTCCATAGACCTATCAGATAACTTCTTTGTTGGCAGCATTTCAAATTTCTTCACAAATATGTCCAGCTTGCAAAAGGTCAAGTTCTCAAACAACCAGTTGAATTTTGATTTTTCTCAAATCAAAGTGCCAACTGGGCTGTCTTTCATTGACTTGGAGGTTCTAGATGTATCAAACAATTTAATTTCAGGTCGCATTCCGGAATTCGTGGAAGGCTCAAAATTGAAGGTGCTAAACATAGCAAGCAACAAGATATCAGGCCAAATCCCTGCTTCAATTTCAAAGTTGATTGAACTGGAGAGACTAGACATTTCAAGGAATCACATATCAGGAACCATCCCTTCAAGTCTAGGTGCATTGCTGAAGCTGCAATGGCTTGACCTGTCTATAAATGCACTCACAGGGAAAATTCCAAGTACCTTGTCTCAGATTGCAGGTATAAGACATGCAAGTTTCAGAGCAAACAGGCTATGTGGACAAATACCACAAACAAGACCATTCAATATCTTTCCGCCAGTTGCTTATGCCCACAATTTGTGCCTATGTGACAAACCCTTGCAGCCATGTAAGGGAAAGAAACAAAGGAAGATGGGTCAGTGAGGTGCTGACTCAATTGCCCTTAGTAGATATGCTCATGCCTTATGACCATTGTGACATGAGCTAGACAGAATAGGATCCACCCTAAGTACTACTTTTCCATTTATTTTTTCTTTTCTGGGTAAACGAGAATGGTGATGTTCCATTTTATAATTAAATATTATTTAATAAAAAAATGTCTACATTATGCAGTATACTCTTTATTTTAATAAATTTCTAGCTCAAATTGGACTGAATGAAATTTCTGATTGTAAGAGGACATAATAGAAAATAACACGAACTGTTTGTGCATGTGACTATGTGAGTATTCACAACCAAAAGCGTCTTATCCACAGAACCATGTCTCAAGCATAGAAATATAAAAAGGCTTCAATTCCAGGAAACATAAGAACCTAAACCTACTAACCCAAATAACTCTTACCACTCAAATCAAATTCCATAAGAATGACTTTCCCAAGGAGAAAAATGAGCAGTGCCATAAATTTACAGCTGATCTAATTACCACTCGAACAGCAGACCTACCTCGGCCACTGGAAGTACTATAAAACAGGTATTAACTATCATTGAAGAACAAAAAGATGCTGCATTGGAAGTCACTCAATTAGTAACATCTAAATATAAAACTCCAACCACAACATATTTCACAATTTACAACCCTTGACCAAGCATGAGTAATCATTCCACATGTTAAACAGGTTCAAGGAGCAGAAAAACCCTATTCCTCATCAGAGACTTCTTCCAAGTCATTTGTCGCAGCTTCCTTGTCAGACCTCTCCTCACCCTCTTCCACTTCCTTTTCCGCAGCTTCCTTGTCAGACCCTTCAACCTATACAAAAGAAGCCACAGGTTTAAAAGAGAGAAGAATAAACAATCAAACAAATCAACATCAACTCATGAACATATAAACCATACATCTTGATCTTCATCTTCAGCATTATAAGCTTCTATAGCCTTTTCATACTCTGCCTTGAGTTCAGCAGCTTTATCATGATAAGGCTTCTTCTCCTGGTCCAATGATGTGAAAAGTTTATCAGCATCACACTACTAAACAGTTAAATAACCTGAGACAACCCAACATTTTGTGACTTACTTCATCATTCATGGATTTCCACTTTTCACCAGCCTCTTTAGCAACCTATAGTTTCAATCAACAGGTATGATAATTAGCAAACCCCTTTAGCAAGTAACAAAATATCAGCTAAAAGTCTATGGCCATTTAACAAGTTTCACTTACCCCTTTAACACCCTTTGCATCAGGATTTGCTTCCTTATACTCTTTTCTGAAGTCTTCCCTGCATCAGAACTTACCAAATCAGAAAACAGCTACTCACACAATATTTGACAGGAATACAGGAAGAGGTCAAAGAAACAACCCTTACAGGAAAATAAAAAAGGAAGTGATAGGACGCTTGGGTGCATTAGGATCCTTCTCCTTCTTCCCCTTCTCAACTTTAGCTCTTTTGGCCTTAGGTTCTTTTGATTCTGGTTTCTTTCTACACAATTTCAAAGACATCAAATAGAAAGTCAACAAGAATAGTATTACATGTTTGCAATGCACTAAGGACAAACAAGAAATGTAAATTAACCTCTCTGCTGGCTTCTTGACTTCAGTAGGGTTTTCCACTACCTGAGCCTCTGAACAAGCATAAAAAACCATGTAATTGAATGTAATTGATTAGTAAGGTAAACATTTTAATACAGTAGAAAAAGCTAAAAGATCAATAGAGCAAAAGAATATGATACCTAGATTCATTGTAATTTTAGCTTCGAGACTGCAACTGTGCATACTTATGAGCGCCACTGGAACATCTTTGTTACACTCACCACTGCACGTAAAGGGCATTCAGGAAATAAAACATTCAGAAAAGCTTCAATCAATGTCCCAAATGTACAAATAGTACCAACACCAACAAAGCACCCAAAATGGAATCTTGAAAATGTGCCACAGAACAAGCAAGGTCCATATGAAATTGTGCAGTACAGATCCTTATATATAATACCAGAAAATTTGGTTTCCACCGCTTATTCTAAACAAACTCCAATTAAATTATATGGGTACATCAATCTTATAGAATTTGAAACTATCCAATTCCCAAACAAGATTATATAAATGACAAGTAACCCAGCGATTGAAATTACAGGTTTTACATTCTAAGGATACCCAACATTGTTTTCACATTCACATGGACAAACACGGAAAAACAAGTAAATGACAAATTTGAACCCAAAAGATAAGGGAGAAAAAAATATACGCACAAACAAAGGAGTAATTGAAGCAATATATAGAAGGCGGCAACACAGGAAACCTAAGCAAGCGATTTCTGGTGAAAATATGAGAAACCCATGACACTGTCGCACAATCCAGCAAACCCAGAAGGCAATTAGTAACATAGAGTACAGGGAAAGACAAACGAACCATCGAGCAAAAGCACTGCCATCTTTACCGCGAACAAGTGTAGAAGCAGACTTAGAATCAACGGCTTCAACCCTCTTCCTAGCCTGTGATGGGTTTGTCTTAGCTGATCTTTTACCCGCCATTTCTGCTGATCAAAGTAGATTAACAATGGCTCACTCTTCGCTTTCTTCTTTGCCAAATTCTACGAGAGAAATAGTTTCAAAGCGCAAAACGTAGGCTTCAGATGGGTGTTTGTATATATACCAAAGGGGAGTAACGGAAGAGGCAAAGAGGGAAATGACAATTGGGCATTTCGTTTTAGCGCCAAGTAGCTTATATTCATTTTCAGACTCGCGCTTCCCTTACGATTTTGCATTTTGACGCGGATCAATGACCTGGCACTCTGATCTATCATCCACTTTTTTGATTTTATGGACGGTGTGGATTGAGAACCTCATCCTCTCTCCCACCTTTCTCTTTTGCATACTGCGTAGCGTAGTGGGCTGCGTATGGCGTATAACGGTACAAACTACAAACTGGTTTGAGGTTACCGTTTTATTCTTTTGGGTCTTAATATGTTGGGTTGGGCCATTTCCAATGGGCTTTCTGGGTTGGATTTATATTTTGCATCTGCATTGGATTGTTAAATGTTAGGGATTTAGGATAGCGCCACTCCATCAAATTTTAGTAAGATTCACGTTTTAAAAATAGTATTAGGCTGTTTGACCTAGTAATTCCACTTTTTAAAGTTATTTACGTAGTTATAGTAGACTGAAACTAATTTACCGAAATATTGTAGTTTTAAGAAAATGTAAAATTAAAAAAAAAAAAGTTGCTGGACGGCGTGGGCCCCACCGGACACGCCGGGGGACCCACGGCGCGTCCCAAAGGGACGTGCCACCCCTCGGGCGGCGTGTCCCTTCTTGTCCCATGTGGCAGAGTATGCGTGTTTGACCGGCCTTCCTTCAGCCCTGCGTCGCCACGTGTCGAGTCCCCAGCGAAACAATTTATGGCCGAATGAATGGGTGACACGTGGGGCTCTGTTGCATGCCTTTTTCTGGGCAAAATTTCCTTCTTCCTCTGCTCGTTCGCCCGTCCGTTCTCACTTCTCACTTCTCACTTCTCATTTCTTCATTTTGCTTCTTTGCTCCGTAGCTTCATTGCTTCTATGGTGTTTTGATTTTCTTCTTGCTTTGATTTTCTTCTTGCTTCTTTGTTTCTTTACTTCTTCTCATATTTTTCCTTTTGCTCTGGAGTAGAATTTAATTTATTTTGTTACTTTGGGAGACTGTATCCACCAGCAATATTGTTGTTCTTATAATTTTGAGCTGAACTTAAATTTATTTTGATTCTGATGGGGGATCAAAATGTAGTACCAGGACCAGTAGACCTCACTCTATTGACTGAACAAAGAAATCACATTTCGACGAAAGTGTGGAATACTGGAGTAAGTAATTTATAAATATTTGTATGAAATATTTTAAATATTTGTATATATATATTATTGTAATTTTATGTGTAAAACGTTCTAATTTTTGAAGTAATAACTGAAACAGGTTGATATTGTTGTGCGTCCTCGATCTCACAACAGAATACGTAAACCGGATGCAAGAGTTATGGAGTACGTGACAATGGCAGGTTTTGGTGGGGTTGCAGAAATAGAACCCACAGTAATAGATGTGCAATTAATATCTGCATTAGCTAAACGGTGGAGGCCAGAGACACATACATTTCACATGCCCTGCGGTGAATGCACTATCACCTTGCAAGATGTGGAGGTGTTACTTGGTCTGCCTGTTGATGGCAATGCAGTAACAGAATACACTGGTTACTCATGGAATGATCTTTGTCACGAATTACTAGGCGTAACCCCACCTCAATCGAGTTTACTCGGAGGCAGGCTGAAGTTGAGCTGGCTTGCACAGACATTTAGTCAATGCCCAGATGATGCGCCAGATGACGTAGTACAAAAATTTGCTAGAGCATATATACTACGTCTAATTGGGATGTGGCTCATGCCTGATCGGACTGGAAATTGTGTACATGTGATGTATTTAAAGTTGTTAGAAAATTGGGAGGAAGCTGGGGGATTCAGTTGGGGATCAGCTTGTCTTGCCCATGTTTATAGGAGTCTCTGCATGGCTTTTCTAGAGGAAGCTGACAATTTTCCAAGTTGCTGTTTTTTGGTCCAGTGTTGGGCCTGGGAGAGATTNGCTGACAATTTTCCAGGTTGCTGTTTTTTGATCCAGTGTTGGGCGTGGGAGAGATTTCCATGCATAGCTCCGAGGCGACTGGATCGTGAGCTCACTGGGCCGCTTGCGAGTAGGTTAGTACAGTAAATAAATTTTCAAGTTATTTACAATTTAGCTTTATTATATTCTGATAATTTAGCTATAATAGACATAATTAATTATGCAGTTTTTTTTTATTGTAATAGACGTAATTAATTATAGTGTAATATTGAAAACATGTTAGGTGGAAAGCCCCTTTAGATTGGACCCATATTGCCGATGAGTCAGACCAAAAAAGGTATAGACGGACCTTTGATCTACTTGGCATTGATGATGTAAGAATACTTATTACTGATAACTAATTTAAGTTATTTATTACTTGACTTTTTTGTATGAAATATTAATACACTTATTGATATTTGATGTGAACAGATTGTGTGGCAGCCATATAGTATGGCATTGATGGCACTTTTGCCCGAATATTGTGCTAGAGGGCATGCGATTTGGGCTGCTAAGGTGCCATTAATATGTTATTATATCGTGGAGCACCATAATCCAGATCGAGTTGTGCGCCAATTTGGGAGTAGACAGCACATTCCACGAGAGATAACTGTTTATGATACACATTTACACAATATCAACATGAGAGGGAAAGAGACGACGTTGTGGTCGTTGCACCATGTTCACCACAATGGCGTATGGGATGATCGAAGTGTACGGGTTATTAATTTAGACGAGCCATTTGGTGTGCATCCCGATTATATGGGATGGTACTTACGTATAACGCGCCGGTGGATGAGACCTGAAAATGCTATAGCCGCTAGACAGGTTAGTTTATTATGGTTACTTTGTTTGTTTATATTTTCATTGTAAATTACTATATTTTTTTGTTGAAGAAGTACTGATCTGTACTGATCTGTAACTAACAACGACGCAGGTCCATTCTCATCCTCAAACTGAGCAAGGTTGGGGGACTCAGCAGGGTTGGGGGACTCAGGATACTCCTCATCAACATCCTAGACCTCAACAAGGAGGGCCTCAGCAGGGTTGGACACCTCAGGCGGAGTGGCCTTACCAGGCTGCTAATCTTTCAAATGAGCGATATCAAGAATTTGTCATGCGTCTAACCGGAGTCTTTGTGGAGTTTGGGCAATTGCCACCAGTGATGCCGCAACCACAAACGGCGCCCGACCTGGCCGGATCAGTTAGGAATGCATCTGGGGCATCTGGGTCACGAGCAAGGTCATCCCGACGACAGTCTGCCACACCAGCCACCAGGGATGAGCAGTGTTCGAGTTCAAGATCCCAGAGTTCATCACAATCTAGTCCTCCGTTAGATGATCCGACTACTTCGATGGACGTGCCGTATCTGCCAGATCCACTACCAGTTACACATGATCAGAGCTTTTTTGATCTGACGCCACATGCATATGATGCGGCATCATCTCCTGTATATAATTGGTTTGGCGTTGATTCTCGTGCTCCTCCATCAGCGATTGACGCATATGCAGACCCGTATTCACAGGCTCATTTACCCGATGAATGGACCAATCTCACGATGACTCCTCTAACAGCACGTGCGCCTTATGATCCGACGACGATGACTGGGACAAGACTCTTTGATTCAGGGGACGTGGATGATGACACACCAGCACCGATCAGTCAACCTGGCGAGGAAGAATTGCCACCACGTATTAGAAGAGCTCCTAGATGTGGAACTGGAGGACATTTGTATCCACATAGTAGACGTTAATTTTATGTTGTTTGTGTACACATAACTTTATTGTAATTTATCTTTATGTTGTTTGTGTACCCACGTAGTAGACTCATTTGTAGTTCATATGATGTAGTGGACTGTTGGGCATGTATATTATAATTTATTTTTCATTTACCTCAAACATGTCATTATCAAATTGATGCATATGCAAACCATTATAAAATTAAAATCAAATCGATATATAATTAAGCAAGGATACAAATAACAAAAGCAGGGATAAAAATAACATCAAACTAATAAAATGTTATACACCAGGTAATTATCATCAGTCATGGATCAGGCATCTTTCTAAATTGACAATTTCGTCTATTATGCCCTTCTTGACGACAAATACTGCACTTAATGATTGTTCGTGTTCTGTTAGAATCTCGCCAATCCATTTCATTTCGAATACGATTTATAACAGGACGACCTTTCTTCCTAAGCATCGTGGGGTTGGGGCTTATATTTATTCCCGGGATCTCCGGCCAGTATTCCGGTCCACCGATTGGCTTAAATTGACCACGATATGCTTTGACTAAATTGTCAATTGAGTAAATTGGATCCACATAATTCCATTCATTAAGCGAAGCAGATGCACAAGCAGATATTGCATGCGAGCATGGCAAATGTAGGGCTTTAAATTTACCGCAACTACACCTCCCCTCATTCAGATTGACAATAAACGTCCGTCCAGCAGTCCTGGTTCTCATATTATACCTCTCCTCTACCTCAAATAAACCGGTGTCCCTATTAAACAAGCGAGATTTATGTGATGACGCCTCTCGTGTGTTATCCCGCATTTTAGTCATTGCATATTCGGTCCACCGTTGTCCAGCAGCTTTCATATTACCAGCTTCGTCCCGTTTTTTAGTAAAAATGACATTCAGCTTGTAATATGTCGCTCTAACCAGGGCTGTAATCGGCATGTTGCGAACACCCTTTAATGTGCCATTAATGTTCTCAGCTAAATTAGTAGTCATCATACCGTAACGTCTCCCCTCAGTATCTCCTTGCAAGGTCCATTTCTTCTCATCCAAATCTTTTACATAATTCCATGCTCGATTATCTTCGCATCGAGTTTGAATATCTCTCATAAGCTCTTTGAATTTAATGGTTTCAAATTGACTACCTGTAAAATTGAGTAATTACATTTAATATTAGGATTGACTCGTAAGTAAACTAAATATACTGTTTTGCTAATGATAAATATATTCATGAAAATTTAGGCATACCTGCAGCATATATCTTCGTCTTTATGGCTTTATTTTTGAAATGTGTATTCCAGTTGCTGACGACATGTCGCAAGCAGAAGAAATTGTGCGCAAGTGGAGGACTCCAACCCACACTAGCATCTGCAATTGAAGATAGTATACTTACATGACGATCAGAAATTATCGCCAAATTTTGTTGTTCTCGAACAACGTGCTTACGCACTAAGGTCAAAAATCATGTCCATGCATCTTTAACTTCACCTTCGACAATAGCAAATGCAAGAGGTAATGGTGACCTATCGCCATCTTGTGTTGAAGCAATCAGCAGTGTACCGCGATATTTGCCACTCAAGAAAGTTCCATCTACCTGAATCACAGGCTTACAAAAAGGAAATGCATCGACACAGGCTTGAAATGTCCAAAAGACACGGCGAAACAACATCTCCTGAACATTTGAATCAGATCTGGCCTCATTATTATCTAACAACCATTGAACAACAGTTTCAGGGTTTGTCACCCGCATTGCTGCCATCCATCTCGGTAAGAGATTATAACTCTTTTTCCAATTGCCAAATAATTTTTCAATACACTTCTGTTTTGCTAACCATGCTTTCCTGTACGATGCTCGGTAGCCATATTCTGCCAATATTCACTCTTGTATCAACTTAATTGATACATCAGGACTTTCTTCAACCATCCCATGAATGCTCGACGCAATCACATAAATATCTAGCTTCTTGTGATCTTGCGTTATCATGGCATTTGTGCAAGTATGGGGACCGTTATACTTTCTGATCTCCCATAATCCGCTCTTACTCCTTTGACATGCTCGAACCCTCCAATTACAACCAGTAGCTTTGTTTGGACACTCAACATTCCATGTTGTTAAATGCGACTCCTTCACAACATATGACTGGTGCACCTGCATTGAATATTCTTTCACAGCAAGTTGAACATCATTTTTTGTTGAGAAGTGTTGCCCAATTGACAATTCTCGACCTCTTTCCCACTCTCCATGTTCACCTGATATCTCAGTGTCATCCCTAATTTGCATAGCATCCCAGTTAACCTCTGAATAAACCGGCACAGGTTCACTGTACTGCAATGGCTGCACCATTTCTGGTATCGGACCGCCGGATTCATATCCCAATGGTTGTACATTCAAATCCAAACTAGCTTCATTTTCTTCATCACTGCATACATCATCTCGTTCTAACATAACATCTTCATCATCACTTGACGTAATTAAAGGATCACCACTTACTTGTTCGCCTTCGTCTGCTACTAGATCCAGATTTGTTTCATGTTCTTCAATGCCTCTCCACTGTCCAATCTCTGAATTGAACCACTGTTCATCACAACTATAGTCATGACTTTCCGTCGGATGAATATTTTGACTCGAACTAGGCATGCCAAACTGTAATCCAGCCAAGTCAACATGTGGCCGATAACAATTGTCAGTTTCTACTCCTGTTTGACTATGCACTTGAACTGAACAAGGTATTGAACTTGGCCCACCAACATCAGCTTCATCGATCTGAAAATTACTGCCATCATGTTGTCTGGTTTCAGTCTCAATAAAAAGCTCCATTGCTCCGAGATTAGCATGCTGTTTGTGACTTTCATACATGCATATTACATCCTCATCACCCATGAGATCAAGTTCACCATAATATAAGGGGTTAGCTGACATTGGAAATCTATATTTGATGTTCTTGATCACTTTATTAGGATTAAGACATAATTTTCGTTGTATCAGCTCCTTAAGACTATATAGTCTAACTTCACGCTTCAACATCATGCATACAGGATTCGCACTTTCATATGTAATTCCTTGTTCTCCCTTATATACTCGACCATTATGATAAATGAAGATCAACATTTTTATCCTAAATTTCAAATGAAATATATCATATTTCATGAATAATAATGTATAATAATATACAATACTCATAACAAGTTTAAGCTAAATACATACATTAATAATTACATATTAACAATCTTGCAATCAAAAATAAATATGCTACTGTAATATAAATTTTATTTATACTAATATTTTACTCTAAACATAAGCTCTTTAAAATTTATCAAATTTATAATAAAAAAAATAATTACTTACATTAAGCAATAATTAAAATCTAAACGTACCTTGTAAAGTAGAGTTCCACAAGAGAATGTGATGAAATTTTAGACTCGAACTTTGTAATACAAATTTCTCTTCCGCAACCTATCACTATGTTTGATCTGAGAATGAAAAAAAATTTATGCTCCGCAGAATGAACGAAATTTTTTCTTCTGCTTTGTGAAAACTGATTTCCACGGAGGTGTATTTATACACTTCGAACACGCCACAGACAAAATCCTACGCGCCGGCTGCCATTTGGCATTGGCTGTGGGGACACGCCGTGGGTCCCACGGCGTGTCTCTACAGGAAATGCCATCCAACGGTCACTGACACACGCACTGACACACGCAAGGCTGAGTAAAGTGGGCGCATGGGACAAGAAGGGACACGCCGTCCGAGGGGTGGCACGTCCCTTTGGGACGCGCCGTGGGTCCCCCGGCGTGTCCGGTGGGGCCCACGCCGTCCAGCAACTTTTTTTTTTTTTTTAATTTTACATTTTCTTAAAACTACAATATTTCGGTAAATTAGTTTCAGTCTACTATAACTACGTAAATAACTGTAAAAAGTGCAATTACTAGGTCAAAGGTCCATAGTATTGTTGTAAAAATTTTAAAAAATAAAATCACACATTATGGATTAGATTCTAAAATATTGTGTCAAAGAGAATTGTTATTGTTAGTTTTATTTTAAAATTTTTCTTGTATTACTCTATTTATATATTTTACAAAAAAAAATTAATTATGCTGACTCACTTTAAGTTAAGTTTTTTTTTTGTAGATCTTTACTATCACACAAATTTCAACACATTAATTCTAGGCTTAATTGCAGTTTTAGTCTCTTTATTTTGGTAAAACAAATGATTTTATCCCCCTTATTTTCAAAATAAATTATTTGATCCTTTTATTTTTATAAAATGAGCAATTTTAGTCTCTTCGTTAGTGTAAAGTTAAAAAATTAATGAAAAATGTTGATATGATATCAAAAAAATTAATCTTTTATTTCAAATCAATAATTTAAATGCATGTGACATACACAAGACTCTTTAAATACTAAAACTAACCCTTACAATAAAATTAAGTAGTAATTATATATATATATATATATATATATAGTCTTCAACTTTAAAGGCATGTGCTATGCACATGCCTCCTTCCCATCCAATCACCATTAATTCTAAGCTTAATTGTAGTTTTCGTCTCTTTATTTTGGTAAAACAAATGATTTTATCCCCTTTATTTTCAAAATAAATTATTTGATCCTTTTATTTTTATAAAATGAGCAATTTTAGTCTCTCCGTTAGTATAAAGTTAAAAACTTAATGAAAAATGTTGATATGATATCAAAAAAATTAATCTTTTATTTCAAATCAATAATTTAAATGCATGTGACATACACAAGACTCTTTAAATACTAAAACTAACCCTTACAATAAAATTAAGTAGTAATTATATATATATATATATATATATATATATATATATATATATAAAGTCTTCAACTTTAAAGGCATGTGCTCTGCACATGCCTCCTTCCCATCCAATCGCCATATTTTCTGCACATCACGACATTATTCATCAAATTTTGTTGTAAATTATTCTAAAGTTTTTAACAAAAATGTCAATTAGATCACATGTAATCTGAACTTGTATTCAGTGGAGTGCATATCTGTGTTTAATTTTTGTTCTAAAGATGATTCAGGACTTAGAAATCAATCTAACAGAATATAAGAAATTCAGAAAGGAAAAGAAAGAAATCAATCTAACAGAGCCATTTTATTACAAGCCTTGTTAGCACTATGTATGAGTCTATGACTTTCCAGATTTGCGTTTCAAGTGAGAGAAAGGCACAAGAACATGCTGTGCCAAATTTCTTTTTAGTAGCTTGATGCTTTTCTCCACTAAATTCTGGTTGTGATGCACTTATAGTTCCTTGTTTTGTTGAGTTCTTTTGTCCTTGTGATGGCATAGGATGTGAGCAGGAGTAGAAGGAAACAAAACCGATAAGCAAGCAAATTACTAAGTGCAAAAAATTTTCTTTTACCGAATTCATCATACTAGGGTTCAAAATGGCTATTTTAACAGTAAAAAGAGAAGTTTTTACCTACATACGTGATTTGGTTAGATATATCTCTCTAATCAGTCCATGATAAGCAAATTTTATACTTCTCACAGACCTTGAGAATGCTCCTTGTGTTTTGTGATTTTTCTTCTCCCAGCAAGTGTTATTGCGTTATGTTACTATGATTAGGAGTGCGATTAGGGATTCTGAAATTTGGATGGGAATGGGGCATATGTAGAGCACATGCCTTTAAGTTGAAGATTTTTTTTTGTATATATAAAATTTCTACTTAATCATGTTGTAAGAGTTAATTTTGATATTTAAAAAATCATGTATATGTTATATATATTTAAATTACTTATATGAAATAAAAAATAATTTTTTAATATCACATCAATATTTTCTGTTAAATTTTTAACCGTATATTAATAGAGCGATCAAAATTATTTATTTTGTGAAAACAAACAGACCAAATAGTTCGTTTTCAAAATTAAGACACCAAATAGTTCGTTTTACCAAAATAAGATATTAAAACTACAATTAAGCCTAAATTCTAAAAAATCCCTCCATAAAAGGTGTGGTGTAACCTCATTGCTTTAGCTTAGCAAACCCGTAATGTTAATTAAGCATAAAAAAAAAGAAGAAACAAAAAAAAAAGGGTGCTCCTCCTACGCTGCGCTTTGTGTTGAATCGTTGATTGCTGGAGCGTCTCTTCTGAAACTCCATCCTCGTCTCACCTTCTCCCTCTCGTCCTCTATGACATTGACATTGTCGAAAATGGCGATTCGGTGGTTCTACTCTAAGCATAAAACCGTACACTGTTTGTTTCAGCCTCTTGCCCAACATAGACTCAACTCTTATCACTCTTTGTCTCATGAGACCCCGCAAGTGTCAGGACCATCATTAGCAGACCTTGTGAACGAGATATCTCGTCTGCTCAGTGATCACCGAAACCCCCAGCATGATTTAGAATTCTCTCTTGCTCCATTTTCAACAAGAATATCTACAACTTTGGTTGAGCAGGTCTTGAAGAGATGCAATAATCTTGGCTTCTCGGCTCACAGATTCTTTCTTTGGGCTAAATCAATTCCGGGTTTCCAACACAGCATTGATAGCTATCACATTTTGGTGGAAATCTTGGGAATTGGTAAGCAATTTGCAATACTGTGGGATTTTCTCATAGAAATGAGGGAGTCTCGTTGTTGTGAAATTAGCAACGAAATTTTTTGGCTCATCTTCAGGGCATATAGCCGAGCTAATTTACCAGGTGATGCAATTCGGGCTTTCTCTAGAATGGATGAGTTTGGGATTAAGCCCGGTATTCATGATTTTGATAAGCTTTTGTACATTTTATGCAAAAGGAAACATGTTAATCATGCTCAACAATTTTTTGATCAAGGTAAGAGTCGTTACAGGCTAAATGCTAAAACTTACAGTATTTTGATGAGAGGATGGGGGGATGTTGGTGACCCAGACAAGGCCTCTCAATTGTTTGATGAAATGCGCGAGCAAGGATGTTCAATGGATGTGTTTGCATATAATAGTTTGTTGGAGGCCCTGTGCAAAGGAGGTAATGTGGACAAAGCCACGAGGTTGTTTCAAGATATGGTGTCTAATAGAATTGAGCTGGATGCTTGTACTTACTCAATATTTATTCGTACCTATTGTAATGCCAATGATTTGCATTCAGCTTTCAGGATTCTTGATAGAATGAAAAGATATAACCTTTTGCCGAATGTGTTTACTTACAATTGCATTATAAAGAGACTTTGTAAGAATGAAAAGGTGGAAGAAGCTTATGAATTGTTGGATGAAATGATTGCAAGGGGAGTCAGGCCAGATATTTGGAGTTATAATGCAATACAAGCTTACCATTGTGATCATAGCGAGGTCAATAGAGCTCTTAGGTTAATGTCTAGAATGAAAAAAGATGGATGTCTTCCTGACCGCCATACCTATAATATGGTGCTCAAATTACTGATCAGGATAGGAAGGTTTGATAAGGCAACTCAAGTTTGGGCGAATATGGGTGACAAAGGATTTTATCCTTCTGTTTCTACATATGCTGTCATGGTTCATGGTTTGTGTAAGAAGAAGGGTAAGCTAGAGGAGGCATGCAAGTACTTTGAGATAATGATTGATGAAGGAATACCACCTTATGTTTCTACCATTGAGTTGCTGAGGAATCGACTCTTGGGTTTAGGGTTTTCGGATTACATTGAAATACTTGCAGAAAAGATGAGGCAGAGCACTTCCTGTTCGATACAAGAATTAGCAAATGTTATGATGGGTACTAGAGCTCGTAGTACTATGAGATGTGATGAGACGGACCTAGAAAGTGACTGAAGAATGAAGTAACTATTTGTTTCTCAAAATTTGCTAGATAAGGAAAACTGTTATCACAGATGAAATGTGTTTTGGTACTTTAATGAGTATAGGTGGAGGCACACATTTTATTTTATTCAAGTAGAGCACATAATGAAGATTCAATTTCCATGGGGCAACAGATAACTGAACTGATGCATTTTAAGGTGCTGGATATGGCAATGGTTCTTCTCATACTATGCAGATACTAATATAAGTATCAACCATCAAGGTTCAGCAGAACAGGTAAAAATGAGTGCAAAATATGATAATCTAATACTTTTCATTTATATATTTGCTTGTTTGGTGCATTAATTTTCTCTTGTCCTCTCTTTAAATGTTCCTTTATTTTCCTTTATGGTCCAGATTAATATATGTGTTTTTAGCAATCCAGGGTTTAGTTAAGCCTGGTCACTAGAAGACGGCTGTATTTTTCACGAATTGTTAAGAAATTCTCGTTTTAGCCCAAATTCTTGATTTATGATTCTAGAAGTGCATCTCATGATGTAATTGCTTCTACATGTGGATGATACTTTATGATCTTGAAGATACTATTCCAAGCAATTGCATAATTTATTCCTACTGTATTCTTGCTATTCTTGTCTAGTACATTGTTTTTAATTTAATCTTTCTTTTCTAAACAACGTTTTGATATGCTGAGGAATCTTCTATTTTAATTAAAGGATTCTTATTGATATCCATAGTGGACAGTGGTAAACTGTGTTACTGCTACAGTTTGAACCTTACCTACATTCTTATTTCTCATGGTTCTTCTTCTTTCTCTCTACCTAATTAGAGACATACCAGCTTTCCCTTCCAAGAGAAAGCTAGTATGTTTCTAATTAGGTATCTTTGTTGTAAAGATCTTTATGGCCACATTTTGTACCAGTAAGGAGGTTTACATCCTCTTACTATTTTACAAATGATGGCTTCTGGATTATTCTGTCACCCAAGAAAATCCTAGTATATGAGTCATGCAGTCTGGACTTAGCCACCTGTTGTGACATGCTTATTATTGGATCTCTTACATGGTTCTAAAGAATGCCCGTTGAAACTACTAAATTTAGATAATTATTTTCATTTTCGTCAAACAATTTAGTTTCCACTTAAAAAGCAACCTATTAAAGAAGTTCCTTCACTAGACTTTTAGGTTAGGTAGAGCAGTGTGTAATTCTTTATCAAGATCTGAAATTTACAACATTAGTAAGATGTTTATGGCTGATGTGTTAGCATCCTTTCACCATGCAGGTAGTATGAATCTCAAGGGAACTAGTGAAATTATATGTTGTCTCTCAGCCTCAAATAGTATTAACATTTGGAAATAAATTGGTTATGACTCTAACAAGCTGTAGCAGCGCTTGGAATTAGCTTATAGTTATTCTGTAATACATGATGGAAGCCAGATCCTTAATGTCAATTTAGGCAACAATAGAAGAACCGGATATACAATTTTTGACTATTAGTTAATTCTGCTGCCACATCACATTGTGTCCACTAAAACTCAATAATCTGTAGTTGATATAGAAGTTGATATAGAATGGACAGACAAAAGACCAGAAGCTTCTGTTGGTTGATTATGACAATTTTTTGGCTATGTGATTAATTAGCGAACGTTGTTTGTAATTGAATAGATGTGTTGCTGGAGCACTGAATATTTTTACATTTAAGTCTCTCATACTGCAGTAAAAATTGAGACATTTCCTTTCTATTAAGGATTTCTTTTGTTATTATGTAGATCTATATAACATTTGGTATGCCATAACCAATTGAAAAGAAATAGGTTGCCAAACTTTTGTGTTTGAAAGTTTATTGATTGTTGTTTTAATGTTCACATCCTGTTCAAAAATTTGCGTTTCTCCTGTTAAATAGGATTGAGTTGTTTTGCTTTTATTTTATGATTTTGGAGCACTATAATATGATTACTTACTAGTGTCTTGTTATCTTATTTTTCCAATACAAATACAGTAGATTGTCTTACAACTTAAAATTGCATTGCTAGGGAAGAAGCTTTAGTTTCATTTATTATACTCTCATCCTAACAACCTATAGACTACTGTAATAACATGTGTATTTCAAGTTGGACATTAATGACAGAAAAAAGGAGGAAAATGTTGTCTTATAAGCTCAAGTTTGGCTTTTGAAATATGACCTTTTAGTTTCCAATATTTCTTGCAGGTTATTTTTCGGTAATTTAAAGTAACTAAGAATTATTAGAATTCTCTTCTCTCTCTCTCAGATGAAATAAATTTTGTTAGGGAGAGTTCAATAGCAGTACATCATCTGTGGCAATTAATAGCACCTCAGAAGGTCTATCTAACCAAACCATTTGGGCTAATTTGTGAGCCAATTTGTTCCCATTCCTTTCAGCATGTTTGATGAAAAAACAGCAGAAAGATACATCTAGTTTTCTGCAATCTTAAATGAGCTAGGCAGAATAAGAATGTCCCGACCTCTTGTGCATGGCTTGTGTGGCTTGAAGACCACCTCTTTCTGCTAAGATATCAAAAGCTCCAATATACAGGCAAAGCTGCATGGCCGACCTTGGAGCAATGGCTATGGCTAGAGAGAGAGAGAGAAAGAACCTTACAGCAAAGGCCACTGCTAAATATGGTTAAGTTTTCAAGGTGCTCTGTGTGTTGCAGCTGCTATTACAGCACCATTTTCATCTCTGTTAACAGCTCCTGAACTACTGCTAGCATCCGCAATAGTAGAAGCTACATTAATTTTGTATTTGTTTTGAGGGGGAGGGTGCCAAATGATCTCAGGTTTTCTTGCTGCTCTCCACATATCCCTGATTGGCAATAGTTGCAAGTCATGAAGGAGCTCCAAAACCTATACTAATAATGACTTGTGACTGAGTCATCATCTATTTCTGGAAATTCAAGAGGTTCCAGGCCTTCTGCATACTCCAGAAGAACATAGCCACCATTTTTACAATAGTATTTTCTGCTGTATTCATTTACTTCTATTTCATAAGCCAGTTAATGGACTCCTCAACATGGAAGAGAGAGAAACTAGTGCTGCCTTGCCCAAGAACACTCTCAGAGAAGATGAGCAAGGGTTTTTCCCCCTCAACTATGCACACTGCCTATAGGGTTTTAACTCCTATTTTGGCAAAGTTAGGTCATGTGGGGAGATTCTGAAGGTCAGTCCCAGTCTATAACTAAGTCTTCAGAACTTAACTACTCTCCAGTCTCCACAACTTCTTCCAAATTCTATCATGCATAGGAGAGGCTGATTGGCAGTCAAGCAATCTTGATCTTGAAGTCAATGGTACAGATTTGACCAAATTCGTCCTTGGTGCACCATTTTTTGCCCGGAATGATAATGGGGATTCTTTATTTGCTGAGTTTCAAGTCAATGAAGCCCCATGACCACATTTTGAGCTCATTGCATAGATTCTTCCAGTGAAACTGAACATGGGCTCTAGACTTCCAAACCATTCTGATCGGGGAGCCAATTGTCTTCTCAGGTATGTGTGTGGCTGCTATTCTTATCATTTATCTTTTGCCATTTTTAAAAGACCAGATGAATTTTTTAAGTAAACATTGGAACACGGCCTTCGGAGTCCCGCCAACGATACCCTTATATGTTTGCAGCCATATAGTAAAACGGATTGTCAAAAACTTGCTTGGTTGATCAAGAGAGTTTCACCATAGAATTCTGTGGAAAGTTTCATTTTTCCAAATATACAAGCTGAAAAACTCCATGAAAAGTGACTTTAAATTCTGTATGACATTTTTCCTAAAATTCCATTCATATAACTTCCATTCTGTCAAGGAAGCTATCAAGCTTGTCTTTAAAGATAGAAATTGCTGACTTTCATATGTGTCTTTGTTTGCTAACACCTAGTAATTTATAATTCTGCATGCTTCATTACTTATCCTGTTAGTCAGTTTCTCAATCCATGCATGGAAGTACATTGTTAAATTTCATGCCCTACATCAACAATTTGCAATTTAATTATTCAATTTTCTTTTGACAAGTTATGATAGACAGGAGGAGTACTCTTTTAAAACTTCAATGATGGTGAACATGCAATAATGAGTGAATTTGCTACTGACACGTTGTGTTGGACATTAAATTATGATATGAGCATGTGATCATAGAGTGAAGAAACGGTTGTCAAGGATTGAAGTCGAAGCTGAAACAAGAAGCAAGATAATAGTTTTGTTCATTTTATGATACACTGTGGACGACCTTTTTCTATCATCTACATATTTTTTTGAAGAACACTAGCATTTCAAGTGGCGGGGCAGTTGCCTTTGGAGCGGGTTTGTTTCTTATAATTTTTTAAATTGAATATTCTTCCTTATAGTTATCTTTTGGGATGCTTATGTTGAGCTTCAGTTAAAAAAAAATAAACAAATGAAAGCATGTGGTTGAGGGATATTGGTAGATGATTGAAAAAAAGGCGTATATAACTACAGGTGCATATTCTTAAATCAAAACCCTTGTCTATTTTGGTTTCTTTTCAACCAAAAATGCTTTCCTTTTACATGAAAAATACTACCGACGTATTTTTTAGTTTGAATACCTTTTTTGAAAGGAAAAAAAAAAGTCATTTGATTGATTAAGTTTTTGTTTAACTTTGCTTGACCATTTACTTTGCATAGAGTATCAAATTAATTTAAAAAAGGTTGTTTTGTTTTTTTGGGCTGGGAGGGGGGTGATGTACAGTTAACTGGAAAATTATAAACAAAATTTTCGGATTAAAATGCTCTAAAAAAATGTAATTTGGAAACCACTTTTCAGTTGATGCATCTAAACACAAAAAGATGAGTGCTTAAAGCATAATGGTTTTCTCAAACGTCTTCTTTTTGTTTAAGCACTTAATTATTTTAAAAGCTCGTTCAAATTAGGAGCTGACATGAAGCTTTTTTGTTTGTTTTGGTAGTCTATTTTGTTTTGTAGTCATGGCAAGGATGTGTTATCAAGTAGAGCTCCATCTTCAAGCAACACAACGTTGTTTTCGAAAAGAAATACGTTTTAAATAAAAATTTCTAAGCAAATAGTTTAAATGTTTATTACTGAAGATTTCCTTAATGAACAATTTTTCTTTTAACAAAAAAGTTACAAGAAGTATAACATATTAGTAGAAAAATAAGAATTTAACGGACAGGCATGACAATTTTTCAAGAACTTCAAGTTGTAACATTGATGCCTTTAATGGGAAATGCGTGAGCATTTTCAAGTTTCTAAGTTACCCTATTTGAAAGGGAAGAATTAGGCGGCATTATGTCATCTTCCTTCAATAATAGTTTTATTAATTTGATTTTCATGCATGAAATTTTATTAAGCTCCTTTTGGTTCCATAAGATTATTATGTTCTCTCCAAAAATTACAGAAATTATCTATAAACAATTGGTTTACAATTTTGCGGATTCCAGGTCCACCAAACTTCTGAAAATGAATGAGGGAAGCCAATCGGCCACAGACAAAGAATAATTTTCTTTAAAGCATTTTTGAAGAAAATTAGCATTATACTCACAATAAATTCACAGGAAAAGAAAGAATTATTTAAAGACATACGATTCTAAAGATCTTGAACGAACTCAAAAAACAAGAGATTTGAGGAATTGTTCATGAGGATCTCTTTGGCCACTCTAAAAGTATAGAAGTCACCCACAAAATATTGAGATGTTTAGAGCTACACTTCTGTTAACATGGATAATCATATTCCAGAAAATTGTAACTTCACGAAAAAGCTCATTCGTTAGTATAAGAACTACCTAACAGGCTAAAACAGAACATTGTAGCCAACTAAGCAGTTCTTGGGGAAAATGACAATATCAAATGATGCTCTATTATCAGACTCTCAGCAATATTGAGCCTAATATCCCTCCTCAACCTAAACAAGAAAACGAAGAAAGGCATATTAACTATTCAGCTTAACAACTTATGAAATTAAGATAGTGAAATAGTCAATTGAAAGAACATAAACATGCTACGCAATCATAAAATGACACCATATATAATACACATTAAAATAGAGATAGAAATCAAAATGATAAGAAAAGAATTATGTTTCTTTGAGTTCTTGCAAATCCAACAGGAAAAAACCACCTTAGGATTCTTTGTTGCAACATCAAAAGATAGAGGTATAGGACTAGGATGGTTATTAGAGAAGTAAATAACACATTCTCATTTATATGACCAAAACCATAACTTATTGATATGTAATACCTAAAAGAGCAGTTCATCAGGTAAGCAGAAGTGCGTAAGCACAGAATCCACACAAGGCTTTCAACTTGAACTCCCAGCAGCTGTAACAGGTCTCATGTTAACTCCATAGAGACCTGAACATAATGCCTGGAAACAATGAATCTGAACCTACAATAACATGAGTGCAACTCTACCTATGAAAACCCAGGTACATAACATGCAATTCAAATGCAGAAAAGCAAGGTATTTACCTTACAACCACAAGTGCTTCCAATATATGCTCCTTTAAAATCTGGTGCACTATTTGAAAATGCTCTTCATGTCGAGCAGGAAGATAATATTGGTTTACCTGTAATAGCAAACCAAAGTAAGCATTACTAATTTCCAACAAATCACTTGCAAATTGAGAAATAATGATAACTCTAGACTTGTATGCTCATTGTGAGTATTGTAGCTTTTATTTATTTATTTATTTTTGCAGCTAATTTTTATGATTCTAGCATATTTCTTAAACTTAATTCTTTTTTATGATTCAAGTGGTTTCATGTTGATAAAGGTATGGAGATGCTGCGGTTATAGACACATATGAAGTCAAGGTATAGAAGACAACAAAGTAGCAGCAGAACAAATACCAAGCCAAGATCTCCTTATAAGAATTCAACAATCTTGAGCCCAGAATTATTCCTTTTCTGAAGAAATTGTTAACACAAAATCTACAAAACACAACAACAACAAAGAGCTTGTAGTTGTAGACAATAACAACAAGAAAGGAGGAGAAGATTCACTTCAATGCTCAGGTTAATTATTAAGAGAATCTTGCAATTCCACTTATGACAAAACCGATTCAAATATCTTCAACTTAAATTGATTAGTTATCAAAAGAAATTTGTTGACTGAAAAATTAAAGAAAATCTAACATAGGACAGAAAAACTTTCCATCTCCTTGGAACACGGAAATCATCTTAAATGGAATAACAAATAAAAAACAACAGCAGAACATACCCAAGCATCAATAATCCAAATCCAAACCTGAAATGAAAAAAACCTCATCCCAACATAATGACACCACTTCCTACTCCTCAACTCTCACGGAACAAGTGTTTGCATCAGTGTCAATTTATCCTCACTGTGGCAGATTACGCAGCCTTAATGTGCTCTATTCTGCTGCTGCCACTTGAAAACCTATCTTGCACATGCATTTGAACCTGCAAAGAAAAGCTGGCACAAAAGATTATTCTTAGATAACATATTTCCTTAAGTTTCCATTGGTTTTCTAAACTGTTTCCTAGAACCATAACTAGTTGAGCCAAAGGGAGTAGCCATTAGACCCACAAGTCATTGGCTACAAGGATGGCATTTTCACTGCAGAAAATTTTTGCAAACATTTAAATCAAGTAACCATTTGGTTTTCTTTTCTTTAATTTACCTAGTAATTAACAGATTTAGTTTTGTAAATAATACAGAAAAAAAAAAGTAGCATATCTTCTTCTCAAACTCGATTAGTTATTTTCACCATACAACACACAATTCCATCCAAAACAAATTAACTGCAAATAGCCAGAGTATTCAATTTATGGTGCATATAGAGAGATATGCAAGAGTGCAGTGAATATTTTAAGCTTTGTATCATTCCTACGAAAAAATTATCCTCTTAAAGAAAAAATTACTTTAATGCACCATCAAAACATTACTTCATATATGTCATACAAAATGTCAAGCATTGAGTTGTTCTATTTTGCATATAGCGAAATTCATTAATTAGAGTTATCAGAAAGAGTTTGCATGCATACCTGCCAGAATGATTTGATCAAAAGCATCAGACTCTTCCTAAGAGACCACTGATCATGGCAGAGCACGTGACAGAGAAATCCCTCCTTCTGTCATCTTTTCTCTCAATTCAGAAACTTCATCAACATTACCAGTTCTTCTGTACCCATCAATTAGTATATTATAGGTAACAACATTAGGAGCCAAGCCCTTTTTGTGAAGTTTATGGAAAAGCCTCTTCGCTCGATCCATATTTCCTGATTTGCACAGGCCATTTATTAGTGCATTGTATATTGTAATATTTGGAACAAGACCCTTCTCCTGCATCCCATTCCTTAAGTCGAAAGCATCATTCATATTGCCAGCAATTGAACAGGCATGAATTAAGGGACAGTATGTAAAATTATCAGGAAGAAAGCCTCTAACCAACAAGGCTGACATAACACCTCTTGCTTCTTCTAGCTTACCAGACTTACAAAGTCCAGCAATAGCTATGTTGTACATATAGTTATTGGAAACAAAATTACTTATGGCAATATCTTCTGCAATTTTCTGAGTTCCAAGATTTATAACATCGTTTTTGAGAAACTTAAGAGAACATCCATGAAGTGTGGTAAGATCAAAATCCACCACCTTCTGCAACAGCATTGTTGCTCCGTTGACCCTACCAATCCTATAAAGGCTACTGATAATTTTGCTGCAGACCACCCAATTGGCCGTTAACCCCTTCTTCATCATCTCAAAATATACCCTAAATGCCTTATCCAGCATCCCTTCATTGCACCAGCCAGAAATGAGGGTTCCATAAGTAATGATATTAGGTGATAATCCTCTTGTTTGCATCTCAGTAAGGAGATCAATAACTGAACTTGACTTCCTAGACTTAAAAAGTCCACTAATAAGAGAATTGTACATTTCAATGGGAGGACAAAGTGTTTGCCCCTCCATCGCATCTTTAATTCTAAAAGCTTCTCCAGTATTTCCAATTTTACAATATCCATCACTCAAGGTCCCATATGTTATTGCATCTGGTGAGCATCCCAACTCCTTCATCCTGTCAAAAATTTCCTGTGCTTCCACCACTTTCCCCATTTTACACAATCCACTGATGATTGTATTGAAGGCGACACTGCTCCTAATAAATCCTTGGGCTAACATATCTTTCCACAGCATTATAGCCCGGTCAGAATCTCCCATTTTGAAAAAAAAATCAAGTAGAGTACAATAGCTGAACTCATTTGGAGCCACACCCTTATTTAGCATCGAACCCCAAAGACCAAAAACATCATCATAAGAACCAGTATGACATAAGCCCTTGAGAATTATATTATAAGTTACAACTGTTGGATTAATTCCTTCCTGTAACATCTCCTCATAAAGCATAAAAGCCTTGCTTATGTGCCCCTCCCTGACATATCCATCTAAAAGTGTATTATAGCTATAAGAATCTGGCCTTAAATTCCAGTCCACAATTTGTCTAAACACTTTATCTGCTTTGGAAACTTGACCATGCTTACAGTAACCATTGATCAAGGAGTTGCAGATAAATATATTCACTTTCAAGCCTATCTTTAACATTTCATCTTGCATCCTATGAGCATCATCCATTTTGCCAATTTGACAATACCCATCCACTAATACGCCATAAACACGTTCATCCACAGTAGCCAATTCATCTTTCTGCATGTCTTTAAGCAGCTTCTCGGCTTCAACCATCTTACTTTGTTTACAGTAACCTTTCATCAATGAAGTAGAAGTAACCACATTTCTAGAAATCCCCTTCTCAAACATCAAACTCAATACTCTTTCGGCTCCCTCCACATCCCCCTGGCTTATATACCCATGAATCAAACTATTGTAAGTCACTATATTAGGTTCAAATCCCTGATTCTCCATCCGTTCCATAAAAGTTAAAGCCCTAGCCACTTTGCCCACCCGACAGTATGCATTAACCATAATTGTACACGTATAAACATCAGGCACAATCCCCATGTTGATCATCTGATCATAAACCAGCATTGCTTTCCTACATTCACCATTCTTAACTAAATTACTCAACAAGCAATTGCAGGAACTCAAACTCGGCAAACGACCACACTTGCCCATATTATCAAACACGTGCAATGCATACTTAGTCATCCTCTTCTCAGCAAAAGCCTTGAGAAGCATATCAAAAACTATAGGAGAAAATGTAAATTCCCTATAAACCCTGACAAACTCATCCCATATGGCAAATGTGGAGTAATTATTCTTACAGTGACCGACCAATTCCTGCAAATACAATCTCGTCTCGTCATACATTTGAGCTCTAGACAATATGTGAACAATTTTGCAATAAGAGTTAAGATTTGGTCTATAGTTTTGTTGTTTGGAGGCAAATTTGAAGAAAGCCAAACAAGCGGTGGGATTCAGTCGGAGTCTGCGAAGAACAGAGTCCAAGAGTTCATCGGAGAAGTCGAAGCACAAACCTTTGAAGGCATCGAAGCGATTGAGGACGAGGAGACGAGAGATTCGGTTCACCAATTCAGTTTGGGTTAGCTTGTATTCATCCCGAAGCTTCCATCGGAGAGGACGAGGCATAGGAATAGGAAAACTCTGAAATTGAGCTGGGCTATATGCTTTCAAATTTACAATAGGTTAAAAACTAACTAACTAACTAGATTTTTGATTCATTTACAGAGTGAGTGAATTTGAAAACGAAGAACAAGTGGGAGTGAGTTAATGGGTTTCTCTGATTTGGGTTTTAGATGAGAATCGGGAGAGAAAGAAGACGGAGATTGCGTGGGGCTGTGTGTGCGCAACGCCCCGTCCCACCAACTCTCTTATTTTCTGATTTCTTTCTCCTTAAAAAATAGTAAGACACTTAGACACAGAGTGAAGAAAAATAATGAAGGAATATTTGATTTTCAGTTCTTTTATATAACAAATTTTGGGATTTGGATCCAGTCATGTCACTTGAGTCATGTTGCTCAGATCTGAGCCGTCTATTCCATTAAAGCTCATTTCAACCATTAAATATTAATGTGTTTTAATGATTGAAATGATCTTAAATGGAATAGACGGCTTAGATCTAAACAACATGACTCAAGTGACATGACTGACCTTCCCCAAATTTTGACATTTACTCAATGGTGCGCAAAATTTATCACTAGCAAATATTCGTTTTTTTTTTTTTGAAAAAAAGGAGAGCATTGCTTTGAGAAGGCCAACCATAAAAAAGGTTAAGCACCAATTGGGTCGACTCCATGCTTGATAGCATAGGCTGTAACCACTTGCACTAATAATAAAAAAAAAAGAGTAAACCTATAAATCAGTCTTTGAAAAATTTGAGTTTTGATAAAATGTTCTCTAAAAGATACAAAACCACAAAATCATTCTTCAAAGATTGGACATCCATAATAAAATTGTCATCCGTTAGTATGAACTGTTAACTAGTAACGGAATGGCTGACGTAACACCATTAAGTGATAAGTGGCACGTTAGAAACATGTGTGACAATTTAAAATGTCATGTGCTGTTGATGTGACAATTTAAAAAAAAAAAAAGTCCCTAGTCAACTAAGAGGTGTTGTATCATTTAGTCTCCATCTATCTTCATCTTCCTCCATTTCTCTGTTGTGCTCGGTAAAAAAGCCCTAACCCCCATTTCTTCTTTTTCTCATTCTCGACACTTACTTTTTCTCTTCCTACTTACACTCCCTCATCATACTTCAAAAGAGTACTCCTTCATTATGTTCTGTTTATGTTCTTGTCCTTTTCTATATTGGTATTCTTATTAAAATAACATGCTGGAATGCACTAGCTTTAAATTTCATTCATCAAATCTGATCTCCGAAGTTTATACACTTTATATTTTGATTTAAAAACTAGTTTTGTCATAAGATTGCTATCGATTGCTGTGCTTTGCATTGCATCAAATCTACTTTTACTATAAGTGAAGATTCTTTGTGCAATTTAATTATCACATTCAATTACTCAGTCAATAAATCAAAAATTATCTCTCTCTCTCTTTGTTAGCTGTTTATAAATTGTGAAAGACTCAGACAAACTAACTAGAAAAAAAAAAAATTGGTGTCAAAATGTGACAAAATCAACTAAAATTGTGATGTGTGGCTATCATCTTTTACTAATTTGGATTTTGGTTAAAGCTCCAATGGCTCCAAATAGAGTGAAGAGGATGAGAAAAAGAAGAAATGGGGGTTAGGGCTTTTGATCGAACACAACAGAGAAATGGAAGAAGATGAAGGTAGATGGAGACTAAATAATATGACACTGCTTGGCTGACTAGTACCTCTTTTTAAAAAAAAAAAAAAATTGACACATCAGTAGCCACGTAACATTTTAAATTACCACACATGTCCCTAACGTGCCACTTGTCCCTTAATGGTGTCATGTCAACCATTCCGTCACTAGTTAACAGCCCACACTAACGAATGACCATTTTGTTATGGATGTCCAATTTTTGAAGGATCATTTTGTGATTTTGTATCTTTCAAGGATATTTTGTCGAAACTCAAATCTTTCAAGGACTCATTTGTAGATTTACTAAAAAAAAAAATTGTCATTGACAACAACATCAATCATATGTCAACAAACACTTACCTTAAAGTTCTAGGGGTGAAAGGAACCAGTACAAACTGACAAAACCGAGCATTACCAAACTGAAACCGATCAAAACCTTTGACAATTGGTCTTGACCAGTTCTAATTTCGGTTTGTCTTGATCGATTCTAATTTTGCTAAAACTGATCAATTCAGTTTTTGATTTCAAAATAAATTAAACTTAAAAAAACCAAACCGATAATATATATATATATATATATATATATATATATTTTATTTATTTATTTATTTATTTATTTATTATAAATATATATTATATTTTTTATGAAAATACTTAACATATCTAAAGGTCATTTATTTCTTTGAAAACCTGGTAATTTAGGTACCCAACGATGACGGCTGGCGAAGGTGGCCATATCCCTACACCTACATCTCTTTCTCAACCTTTCAAGGTTGCAAATCCAGTGGAGATGCAAATTGATGTTGCTGATCTTTGGATATTAAAATGAGATATTTGTTTGTTGGATTTGGGGGATACGAGAAAATATCAATATTTTAGTGTACTGCTTTCAAAATAAAAGCGGAAACTCCTTTATCCCCTTTCTATTTGGATTTTTTCTTGTTCATGTTTGAGAACCGAGGGAAACCGGTTGAAGCGAACCACCAAAAACCGACATTTATGGTTCGGTTTTAGGAACCGAATAATAAAAATTTGGTTTTCAAAATCTCTGAACGACCGATGGTATCAGTTCGGCTCGGTAAAAGGTGAAACCGAACCCATTTACACCCCTACCTTAAACAGACTTAAACATTTACTTGTGTAAAGACAAACAATACATAGTCATTTAGAAACAAAAAAAAAAAGGACCAGATAAGCAGTTCTTTTTTTTTTTTGGTTACCCACCAGTGTCCGAGTTTCGTCCGACTAATTCGGTTTCGAGCCGGGAAGGATCACAAGAGCGGTAAAGCTCTCTCAACAGACGCAGCTGCATTCCCAAGGACTCGAACCCGAGACCCTTGGTTAAGCTAGAACAGCCCCTTACTAGCTGATCTACACGCTTGTTGGTCAGGTAAGCGGTTCTTTAACTAATCATAAAAACACCGAGTGGCTTTTAAATCCAATCCAAGCACACGGAAGTACTTCACAATCTAGCAGAAATTTAGACTATAGCTGTTTCTAGTCTAAAGAAGTCATAACGGCTGACACCTCTGACAAAACCGTGCTCAAAACACCCCAAGAATTTCCCAGTGAACTAAGCTATTAATATTTTTGAGGTACTTCAGTAAGCAGAGCAGACAATAGTGCTTCAAAGTATGCGTGAACTTCAGAGAGACATGGTATGGTCCATTCTAGATATCAACAAACGTCAACAGGGATGGGGGCTCTGTAATTTGATGAGAAAGGAATGAAATGTTACAAACGCATGTACAATAATATATGAAAAACAGTAAAAGGAACCCTCTTTCCTTTCTTTTCTCCGTGACTCTGCCTAATCCCGTATGGCCGTACCCCAACCCCTAATGACTTCTCTTTTCTCTGTTCAATAAGGGAATAGGTTCAACTCTGCATGAGGAGGCTAGCAGGCAAAGAAAATGTGCAAAGTATCAAATCTTGAATCATGCGTGGTAGGTATCCCAATCAAATCTGGGCTGCGAATAGACTTCATAATCAATGGGTCCATCTACAATGTTGTCAACCGTTTGAATGCCCTCCAAAAGAGTTGGTTGAAAACTGTCATTGCCGGAAGGCAATAGTTTATACATCACTAATAGTCCAAGAGTGAATATCGCTTGCAGCTTGGTAGAGTCTCCCTGGACTGAAAAGAAAAGGAGCATTGCCAGTAGGAATAAATCAACACAGAAACGCATGACGAATATTACAGTATCCATTAACTTCCCATCATTACCAGCAGGAAAGCCTCGAACTCTATATACAAACAGAAAGTTGTACTTGTCAACCACATATCTATACCCAAAATAAACTGCACCAACAGGGACCACAAGGGGTGCAAAAGAAGAGTATACCAGAGTCAGGGCAAATATCGTCAAATTAAATGCATGATACTGAGCAAAGTCGAATGTCTGCTTTGGAGTAGGTGAGCTTCCACTTATCGGATAGACAAAGAGGTCTTGTCCCTCTTGATTATCCCCATTCAGGGTGGGAGTGTCATAAACACTGTTAGGCATTAGTGGCCTCTGAAGACTATCGATTTCTTGATGTTCTAATGGGTATTCTTCACTTTGTTCTGGAACTAACTGGAGCATGTCATTCTTCCGAAACTTTTGAATCTTTCTTTTAATCCAAGGAATGGGAGCCAAGAGATCAAAAGATATACCCAAGAAAGTGCATGTGATCAGAAATGCAAGAGAGGAAAGGCATGACCTTGATAGGAATGATGCACTCATGTATTGCTCAATCCTCTTGCAATCTTCTCCGTCCAAATAGCAGCGCCCCATCTTCAGTATGGCACTCTCTAGCGATGATTCCACTAAAGCCTTCAAGAGAATGAGATTTACAAGGAAGAAACAAACCATCTTTAGGAGTGCAGCTCTTTGCTCCCCTGACACTGTAAGATGCCGTTCAAACTTGGAAAGATAGGAAAGAGCTGATGGGATAACTATATACATGCTTACAAAAATAATAACATTGGGCAGAAATTGAAAAATAAGGCTGGCAAGCCAGCTAGTGCTTTGCACCCAAGCCAACCATAATTGCGCATTATCCACAGCTTCGGCATTGAAGATCCTCGCAGCACTCTGAGCAGCACTGATCACAGAAAGCGGAGAACTAAAGAATAAGAGCATCAATAATAAGCAAGTGTTCACAAACACTCTCCTCATTTTCAATGAGAGCCTTGTTGATCCCAAATTCTTCCAGTAAATGTCAGTTGCCAAAGGAGCCCGCTCAACTTTCCATTGGTTCCTTCGTAGACGTAGCTCCACAAGAGAAAAGAACTTCCCAATTCGCCTCTTCTTCTCATTTTGAAAATCCTGAACTGCTTTATTAGCAGTATACACATCCTTAAACATAACAAATGCAACTCCAGCACCTGGTGCACGGCCTTCCTTATAAGCTGCTAGTTCAGTCTCCAACTCAGCTCTCAGTTCTTGCAATTTTCTTAACCTCTCTTCATCAGTGTAACCAAATCTAGCCATGACCTCAGCATATGTATCTCTTAATCTTCTCCAAAGGTAAAGCACCCAACCCCATAAACTCTTAGAAGCACACTCTGAATTTCCATCATCTTCACCATCATCTGGCAAAAGCCTGGAATCAATTCTTGCCACCAACCACGAAATTTCGTCCCTTACCTTCAACAATTCTGTGGCCAAATCATCCAAGGCACACAAATCCATTGGCACAATAACCTTATAAACCTTCCCTGGATACCTATACTGAAAATACTCCTGCAAAGCAGCTCTATCAAGCCCTAAATTTTTTGGTAACCCCTGCACCATTATAGTGAATATAGCAGTGGAATTCGCACTCACATCACTTGGATTACCATACCCATCTCTAAATCTAGTAATCCTTAACCGTTCTTCCATAGCAGAAACACCCATATGAACTAAAACAACAACCACCGCAACAAAAAGAAAATGTACCCAAAGTAAAGCCGAACCTTTCTCAATGTGATTAATCGTCGTCTTGGAGAATTGATCACCTAACATAGCCGTCCCAGCATAAAGATTAAGTGGAAGCATCACCAGTATAGCCAAGCCCGCAATAGATAAAAGAACAGCGCAGCTCCCACCTTCGATCAAAAGGAATTGAGCGGCGTCGGCACCGCAATGGCGAGCAATTTCACGACCAGTAGCGTGCCAAACGGCGAGAAGCTTGGTGAGAAGGGCAGCAGGGCCCGGCATTCGACGGTGGTCGCTGCGTAACTTCACAAAGAGGAATATCAAAAGGCAGCATAAGGCGCCAATCGCCGATATGTTGAGCAAGTATTGTATGTTTCCGTACCACGCGCCATCGAAGTCTCCATCGTCACCGGAGGATGGTGGCAGAGAGAGAGCGTCTTTCATGGAGATAGTAGATGGACAGAGTGGTCTGGATTGTGGACGATGAGCCTGCGAAATTAGGGTTTAGATGATCGAAATTTGATGTTTTTATGGTAGGAATTGAGGTGAATTGAACCCGAATGATAGTGAATTTTCTTCATGGAGCACACAGTTAGGATTCGCAGAAGAATCTTAGGGTTTGGGCTGAGATTTGGAGGAGAATGGATGAAGGAGAAATGAAACAGCGGAAGGCGAATATGGACGTAGATGGAATTATTCTTTTTCTTTTTCTTTTTTTAATAAGACATTCTTTTATATAATTAACTAATTAATAATAATAATTTACTTTAAAAAGAAAAGTGATTTAATATAATAAACCTCGAGAAAATAAAGAGAACAGAACTACAACACATCCAGTTCACAAATGTGCCTTTTTTTGTCTTGTTTGGTCCATCACAAATGTGTCTTTGTTGGTTGAGATATTGATTTTTATTTTTATTATTTTTATTTTGGTAAATCTTAACGGTGATTGCAAAGATTTTAAAAAAAAATTGTAAGTGAGTGCACTTGTAATGAATTTTTATGAAATTTTAGCACTTTTAAATATTTTTCTTAAAGAAAAACACCAAAAAGTCACAAATAGAACAAAATAGACTTCCTCTTTTGCTAAACAAAGACTTCTTCTTTATGTTATTGATAAAGATATGAGAAACAGCCCCTCTTACATGTGATTTCAATCTTTTAAAGAGATTTTTAAATTAATTATATTATATGTGATTATGACAAAAAAATAAAAAAAACTTAACATGGACATCATAATAATAAATGGGACAAGCTACAATTATTTTCTCCAATGAATCTCAAAGTGGGGCTGCACTTGAAGTTTCCATTCCAAATGATCAGAGAATATGATGGTAAATTTCTGTAATAAATGACAAGCCATAGTTCATGCACACAATTCTCAATTCAGGAGAGTAATAGTGACTTCATATTACTCAATGCTTATATTGAGCGAATATTTTCTTCATTGGTTAAAATTTGTGTCAATTAAACTTCTATCTTCACCAAATATACATAAGGTTTGACATGATATAATTGAGATTAATGGCAAAAATTTATTCATATGCAAATAAAAGAATAAAGACCTATTTAAAGGGAAATAAATTATAAGGACCTATTTAAATTTTTGCTCAAATTATAAGAACCCAAAGCATAAGTAAACCTTAAATATATTTATAATAGTTTAACAGGTTCTCCCTGATGAACATATATACCTATCATAATGTAATCACATAATCACTTTTAAAGATGGGCATAACATGTTGAATTCAAATTACAAATTCAGTTGCCATGAATTAGCGTGCAACGAAACCTTTTGATGTGTTTAAGATAATTGCAGGCTGCTTGTTTGGAACAGGCTCCCATATAGGGTTAAGATCTAAGTAGCATCGAAATGCATTTTTTGGGGGCGTTCCCGTTTCGGGGACGTCCCTGAAACGCGTACCACAGCCCGAAACTCACAGATTTTCATTTTTTTTTTTAACGCTTCGAAACGCCAAGAAACGCTTTGAATCGCTAAAGAAACGCGCTCGAAACGCCTAGCTGGATGCGGTGACAAGAAACGACGCCGTTTTCGCAAGCAAAATCCTGGTCATTTGGAATGTCGTCGTTTGGGAAGGATGCAGGAATTTAAAACCAGGGATACGGCATCATTTTGAAAGATGCGGGAATTGGATACGGCACTATTTTGAAAGAGGCGGAAATTGGGAGACTTAATGGAACGACGCTGTTTTTGGACGCCCCTGAAACCTCAAAATTGCCTTCTCCTTCCCGAAATCAAATTTGGCAATTTTCCAACAAAGAAGCAAGGACCAGCGACTGTTTCTGCAAATTTTTTCTTCCTTTCTCTTCCTTTGCAGCAGCTCTTTCTCCTCTATTGCTCAATCAAAGTGAAGGGTGGGTAGATTCAAGGCTTGGAAAGTTATTTTGTGGCCACATTTGAGGTAATATGGCTTCATCTCCCTCTGAAAATTCTAGTAGTTTTACTAGTAGGGTTAATGAAGAATCATCATCTAATGCTCAAAAAGAGGGGACTCCTTTTTGGGAGTATGTGACTATTGTTGATCATGGAAATAAAAAGAGTGGGACTAAAAATTGGCAATGTAATTTTTGCAATGGAATTTTTCAAGGATCATATTCTAGGGTTAGACACCATTTGTTGAGAATTTCTGGATTGGGTATACAAGTGTGCCCAAATGTAACTAGTGAGAATATAGCATCAATGAAGGCCAAGATTGAGGTAGTTGAAGCTAGAAAAAAAACCCAAGGAAGTTCCATTACCTCCTAGTGTTAGTCCTATGGTTAAGGAATTAATTTGGGAAAATAAAAGAAGAGCTATTGGTCCTCTTGAAAAAGCATTTAACCAAGGAATTAGAGAACAAATTAAGTCTGAAATTGCAAGGATGTTTTATTCAGTTGGTTTGTCTTTCAATCTTGCATGTAATCCTCATTACATAAATGCATTTCAAATGTGTGCAAACAACCTTATTTCTGGTTTTGTGCCTCCTGGTTATAATGCTTTAAGAAAATTCTTTGTTGTAAAAAGAGAGAACAAATGTTGAGAGATTAATGCTACCAATCAAAGAGACTTGGAAGGAGAAGGGGTTGAGCATAGTGAGTGATGGGTGGACTGATGTTCAAAGGAGGCCACTAATTAATTTTATGGCTGTTTCTGATGGTGTTCCTATGTTTTTGAAAGCTATTGATGGTTCTGCAGAATACAAAGATAAAAATTATATTGCTCAATTGATGAGATTTGTAGTTCAGGAAGTTGGCCCAATGAATGTGGTGCAAATTATCACTGACAATGCCCCAGTTTGTAAAGCCGTTGGTTTAATCATTGAAGCTGAATATCCCTTTCATATTTTGGACTCCTTGTGTGGTGCATACTTTAAATCTTGCATTGAAAAATATTTGTTCTACTAAGAACACAGAGAAAAATGAGACTACTTATAATCTATGTCATTGGAACACTCAAGGTATTGAAGATGCTATGTTTATTAGGAAGTTTATCATGAATCATTCAATGAGGCTATCCATATTTAATGCATTTGTGCCTTTAAAATTGTTGGCCATTGCTGAAACAAGATTTGCTTCAAACATAGTGATGCTCAAAAGGCTAAAGCTCATAAAACGTGTTCTCCAAAACATGGTTATTAGTTATCAATGGACTAGTTATAAAGAGGATGATGTTGGAAAGGCTGATTATGTGAGAGGAACTCTTTTGGATGAAGTTTGGTGGGATAAGGTGGACTATATCCTTTCTTTTACAAAGCCTATCTATGAAATGCTTCGACTTTGTGATACTGATAAGCCAACATTGCATTTGATCTATAGTTTTTGGGATTGTATGATTGGAGAGGTCAAGACAGCCATATATAAACATGAAGGAAAGCAATCCCATGAGCAATCTAGCTTTTATGATGTGGTGTATGGAATACTTGTTAGTCGTTGGGCAAAGAGTTGTTCACCATTGCATTGCTTGGCTCATTCACTAAATCCAAGGTAAATTTTAAATCAATTTTTTTCATTTAATGTCTTAATTGTTTTATATAAAGTTTGAGATATATTGTTTCAATTTTTTGCTCCATATTATGTAGGTATTACAGTGAGAAATGGCTTAGTGAGGCACCAAATAGAGTTGCTCCATATCGGGTGAATGACATATCCAAAGAAAGGAATAGGTGTTTCAATAGTTACTTTCAAAGTGATGAGGAGTTAATAAAGGTGCAAAATGAGTTCTCTGATTTCTCTGGAAACCTTGGAGATTTTTCTTGCCCTCAATCCATTAAAGATAGAGGGAGATTAGAACCAAAGGTTTGGTGGAATAATTATGGGGCTGCTGCCCTTTGCTCCAAGCACTTGCTTTGAAGCTTCTTGGCCAACCGTGCTCATCATCTTGCTGTGAAAGAAATTTGAGTACATACTCCTTTATCCATTCAATGAAGAGAAACTTGATGAATCTTCAAATAGCTGAAGATTTAGTATTTGTTCATACAAATCTTCATCTTTTGTCAAGGAAAAGTGATAAATATTTGAGTGAAAATACTAAAAATTGGGATGTTGTTGGAGATAATTGGGAACTATTTGATGGGGGTGATGGTCTTAAAGTTGCTAGCTTATCACTTGATGAACCTGAGATGGAAGCTATAATTATTAGTGATGGCGGAAATGGAAATGATGAAATTAATAGTGTTAGGAGTTAAATTTTGATTGATCATTTGTACTTTGAGTTAATACTTGTTGGTTGTTATTTATTTGTTATGGATTAATGCTTGATATTTGTAATATTTGGAGAATTTTAACATTTTTCTTGCTATTTCATATATATATATATATATATATATGACGTGGCGTACCCCCGCCGTACCCATACCCGTACCCCCATTATTTAAAAAATGTCGTATTGGCGTTTCGTACCCGTTCCCATGCAACATAGGTTAAGATGAAACTCTTGGTTTCCTTTTTCTTTTGAGACAAATCTCCCAAACTAGAGAGATAACAGATTTAATCCATTTATCGGCAAATTGACCGCAATAATGTTGTTTAATAAACAAAGTACAAGTTTAAATTAGTTTTGAAAGTATTTACCAAAATTGGTCACTTTTTTTTTTTTTTCTTAATACACGCTTATGTGTTTTTAAATACCAAAATAATACAGCTTTTCAAACAACAGACGTTAAAATATAAAATATGTATTCCTTAAAAAAAAATGCTAAAATATTTTGTAACAAACACTGAAATGTAAAAAGGTTTGACACAGTATCATTTCTGTGTTTTCTATCAGAACACGCAAAAATGATATTGCGTTTTCTATAGAAAAACACAGTATGGAAAAACCCAAAAGCTGCACACCTAGGGATGTTGAATATGCGTTTTCCTTATAGGCAAGTTTGATATGGAAGCGACTTTAACTAATGTATCTTTTGTGAGTATTACTATTTCTCTGAAGTTTACTATTACTTATATAAGGCAAACATATAGGCTTATAGCACGTTTTAGATATCCCAAAAAAAGAAAAAAAATGTTTACCAAGTTCACGGGAAATGGATCATATCAAGATTTGACACTATACCTTATTATATTGCTTGCAAACATCATCTTTAAGCCTCAATTTTGTAATTAACGAATCATAATTTGCACACTTAGTTGAAGAGATATAAACAATTTGAAGCCATACGAGAAAGTTTAAGTAAGTCTCTAGTTTAACTAGTTAATAATTAAATGGGTTTAATTAAATTCATATTATTTTATGTGCAAATATAAAGAAGTATGTATTATAAGTGTCGTTATGATTTTTTTGCAGTTTTGAAAGAATGATATACCCATGATGATCTTAAATTGGTTATTCGGATTGTTAGATTAATTACTTGATTTGACATTTTTTGTTTTTTATATGGAGTGAAAAATAGTGAAATTACACAGTTAAAATAAGAGCAATGTTTTTTTTTTTTTTTGCTAATTAAAATAAGAGGAATGTTAGTTTTATTGCTACGTAACTTATGACTCCTCACCATTATTATGAGTTACAAAAATTAAAAATTGAACCCACTTAAAATGTTTACACACATTCTTGTGTGTTATATTTTATCATGAGATAAATTACTTGAAACTTTGATCAGAGTATTTCTTTTATTTATAATTATTCACCTCTTCTTGTTGTGCTGTATATGGAAAAGCCTTGGCTAATGGCAACTTCAAGCCTTTTTTATTGGGCATGCGTATGAATAGAGTAGAACTTAGCAAAACAAAATGCCCAACACTGTAAATGGGCTCGAAAGCCCAAGAGATAAAAGAAATTATGAGCTGGCCTAGTATGACAAAATAAATGTGTTCGGAGAATGGGAGAGGCCAGAGGGAGGAAGGGGAAGAGATGGAAGGGAGAGGGAGTCAAACTTGCCTAAGAAAAAGGAAAACGCATATTTGATTCCCTAGGTGTGCAGCTTGAAAGTACATGAGTAAATATGTTCTAATGGCTTTGGACTTTCTTGATACCGAAAGGAAGAAAAGCAGTGCATGGTCTCCATTATGGGATGGAGATCCTACTGGACACAAATATGAAGTTAGTAGGGGACCAAGTGGTGGTTGATTTGTTAGCTAGGACATGCTCATGTTAGGTATGAGATCTTATAGGGATACCTTGTAGACATGTTTGTGCAGCATTTGCATCAAACAATGAAGGCTCAAATAATGCAGTGCATGACTGGTACTTAACCAACACATGGTTAAAGGCTTATGAGCCTTTTATACAACCACTTGCATGGCAAGATTATTGGCAAATGACAAATCTTGGTGATATAAATCATCCACCATTCAAGAGACCAGTTGGTAGGCCTAAAAAGAATAGAAGCAAAGTGAATGATGTTCCATAAGATTCTGGCCGATAGAAAAGAAAATATGAGGCCACCATATGCTCTAAATGTGGTGGGACATGGCACAACACAAGAACTTGTAAGGGAGTGGAACCATAGAAGCAACAGAAAAGGAGCAAGAAAGCAACCAACCAACCTTTTACAGAGGAAGAGGTCCCAGTCAGTCAACCAATTGACTCACAAGCCTCTCCACCATGCCAAGATTCACAAAATATTCATATCTCTCAAGCTCAACAACCACAAAGCAAGAAAAAGAAGTTAGCACCTAGAAAAAAAAAAAAAAAAAGAAGCTATTGACCTTGAATTTATTATTTATGATTTTGCATGTTTAAACACCATCTCATTTACTTACCAAAATGATATTGCTTTTGTCCACAAGGATCAAGCCAACATGCCAACATTTCACAGCAGCAATTAGATGTGACTACATACACAATACAAGCAGCAATCATGGCTACTAGGAAAAGATTTTCAGCATATCTCTTTGGTGAATATTCAAGCAAAGGGAAGGAGAAGCTATTAGTTGATGAGTGAAGAACCATTGAAGCTATTTTTTTTTTTCTTTTCTTTTGTTGTTCTGTTGGAAATTGTACTGAACTATTGATTGATTGGTTGGAATTTATGTAGGATTGATTGTAAATGACCAACCAACTTTTTTGTGGATATTAGAAACTTTTGATATGTTGGCTGGCAATTTGTAGATGGTGTTGATTGTAAATGACTAGTCAGCCCTTTTTGACTTATTGTAAAGACATGTAATCACCATTAATATAATGAAGGTGAATTATCCTTTTTTGGCACAGATTATGGTTGTTTAATATAAATGTTCAACATGTCTGAAAAGGGATCAATAAAGACTATTTGCTCTTTTGTTAAATCATTTTACTCTTTTGTTAATAGAATGATAACATTGGAATTGTGTTTGTCATATATGCTACTACTGATTTTTTATTTGTCAAGCTATTCTTTTTTCCGTTGAAATCCGCTACATATAGGAATTCTACTAAAAGTCATGTTATGCTTGATAAATAAATTTGTCCAGTTAGTTCCTAATATGTTTTCCATCTATACTCATAGGTTGTCAGCGGCATAAACATGGGTAGTAATTGTGGTTATCACAAGTTAGTAGCATTTTTATTTTCTTACATGCATACTTCCATTTTATACTATCTCTTTGTTATTAGAATTCATTCTTGTTTATTAGGATGATTCTTAACAACTTATTAGCTGCTCGCCAATAAAATTAGGTATGAACATCAAAGAATAACTTCATCTATAAAAAAAAGTAATTGATCTCAATTCTTTTTTTTTTTTTTTTTTTTATAGATGAAGTTATCTTACAAAGAATAAGTTATACTAAAAATCTTCTAATACTAAATTGATTATGCATGTATTTTTCTACAACAAAAAAAATCTCATATACCCTACATGAGCATGTCCTAGCTGAGGCGCTAAAGCTACATAGATGTTCAACATGTCTGAAATATATTTAGGGTAAATGAAAACTACATTCTGGGAATTTTTACTCTTCTAGGAAGCTTTACAATCATTCTATTCAAAGATAACTTATTTTGCCAAAAATACCATGACCAACAAAACAACCAGTAAACTACAAGCAATTTTCAATTTCCTAACTTCACTTTCAAGACTCTTAATTCTCTTCTTCTACATCTTCATCACCTTTTTTTTTCATTTGCTATCAAAGACTCAGGTGTTCTTGGAACCATTCCTTCAAAGTTGTCTGCCCATTGAAAGAATCCACAACATAGTTCTTGATTCTACATATTTAAATAAAGGACAATTACACACATGGAAATTATAAGCCACAAAACGGTGATGAAGAGCGTAAAGTAAACATTATTTTTGTCTTTTAAGTCCCAAGGTACATGTCAAAAAGTGGGAAAGGCCAACACAAATTCTGTTGAAATTTATTAACATGTAACAATTTCTCAAGAGAGGAGGGACACATAATTCGAATTTGATTATTCATAACTTTTATTGCAACTGGTTGGAGCATGAAATTTAAATGTAAATAAAAAAAAAACATTAAATTCTTAAATAGCGAAGACATTAATTCTTTGTATTACATCATACCAATACACTGGCAATTCTCCAAAATCATGATACAAAAGCTGATTAGATCAGGGGAATGATGAAAGAACGAAACACCACTTATTAGATGCATAACTACTCCATGTCATTTCATAGAGGAAGAGAAAATGAAGCAAACCTTTAAGTTCCAAATTCTGTTCCTGCTTCATATATTTAATACTATTAGGAGTCTAGTTTCAAATTCAGGATTTTAATCCTTTTGACATTTTCTGTAATTGGAATTTATTTTGTCTCTGTCTTTTTCTTTTCCTGCACCTTAATTATTATTTACTGCAAATATGGCATCAATTAACAAGGGCAAAGCTGAGAACAAAATGAACTAATTTAAAAAACTCTAATATAAGTGCCAATATGAGAAGGCATACATTAGAAGAAGGCTGCCAAATAAAATAGGGAAGAAAAAAAAATTCCAAGATCAAACTTCACACAATCATAAGCACCATGTGATTATGGTAAAAATATTGGCAAACAGTACTAAGAAAACATGCTTATAGATACTACAACAAACAACTCCTCCCAATTACTTTCAACACTTAATGTAAGCAAAAACAGATAAACTCTGAACCATAGGGCATCAGATTCTATGATTATCATCATATTCATCATTCCATTATATTCATTGCATTAATGAACAACTAAACAAAATTGTTTTTTGTATGCTGAACTATCAAACCAAAGAAACAATGAAAATGGCATTACTGTCCACGCAAGAAAGGAATAAAGTACTATCCTATTGCCTTGGTACTATTATTCTGAGCTCTATTACTTACAGATGCAAAGCATGTAACTTGGAGTACCTTGCCTATCCTCTATGTTGTACTATTATTCTGAACCATAGAGCATCAGATTCTATGACAAATTTGATGTAACTTTTCCCTGTCCACATGAATCATACTCTGCAAAAGTAATATATTGCAAATCACCTTAATTTACCAACAATAATTCATGCAACTTGCAAAGAGCTCACCGTAAACAAATTTGATAACATTTAAATTATTGTAGGATAAGTGTATATATAAGATACTAGCTAGCTAGTGGTCACAAGGCTACGCCTTAAAACACTACTTAATAATATCCCTGTGATTTGTACATTAAGACACCCAAAAAAAAAAAAACATTGAATAAAAAATTGTCTAAAATCAACACAGCAAAACGATATCTCAACAATGGGACCACAACAAACATGCATTTATTTTGTATGTAAAAATCCATGTCAAGCACACTTTCTGGACCACTAATCCATTAATCCATTGATTTTTGGATGGCTTACTAATAGACGGATTAATTTTGTAACTTTGATGTAAATAGACGGAACAAAATTACAATTAAATCTATATTTTAATTAAAAACATTTTTGATAAATCTTTTAATTAAATATTTTATTTTTTAAAACTTTTTTCTTTGTTTCAGTTCACACTTCAGTTTCAGATTTTGGATAAAATAGAAACAATTTTTAATTTAAAAATAAAAATTGACTCATAAAATTATTTAAAGAAGAAAGTATTAATTTTACCAAAAGAAGTAAATAAATAAAAGGTATTTGAAAACTGAAAAGTGATAAGATAGAGAGATGGAGAGATGAGTTACTTAGAATTAACAAAGCTGAAAAGTGATTTATGAAGTGAATTCGGTCTGTCTCAGTTACCCTCGAATTGTAAAATCTAGAACTCATCTCGACCATCCAAATCGATTTTCTTTAAAATTACAATCCAATCTTAATTGTTGAATCGAACTGACTATGATGTGTATTTTGGATTTGATTCGGTTGGTTAATTGCGGTGCAGTAGTTTATGCTCACCCCTAGAGCTCTCCATGCAAAACTCTATAAATAGGGTTACACAGCTTGCTATTTTTAGAATTTCTTCATCATCTTCGAGCTTTCTATTACTAGAACCCTTCTAATTACTTTCTGCTTTCAATGGCTTCGTGTCACCCTTTACTTTCAATTTCTTCCACCAAACAGTCACCAGTTTTTGCATCCAAGATCTCTTCTATGCGAAGAACCACGTTTCTATCAAAAAATGGATATAATTGTTCGCAAAATAAAATCTATTTTACTATTGTCTCAAAACAAAATAGAAACCACAACGTAAGGGCCTCTCTCTCTCTCTCTCTCTCTCTTATTCTTATACAAAAATTTCAGACTTCTTGTAGCTGACCTTATTAATTGATTCTGTAGGACGTCGATGATGTTCATATCAAACATGCAAAAGCATTGAAGGAAGTTAAGCACATCCTGGGTAACAAGGTAAAGCAGAATGCTATTGAAGGTTTATCTATAATTGATTCTATCCAACGGTTGGGGATTGAATACCACTTTGAAGAGGAGATTCATGCTGTTCTGCAGAGGCAGCCACTGATGTTTGGCTCTCAAAGCTATTGTGGCAACAATGATCATGAGCTTTCTGAAGTTGCACTTCAGTTTCATTTGTTGAGACAAGAAGGGTATTGGGTTCATGCGAGTAAGTTTGTCTTTCTCTGTGAAGGCAATCATTGTGTTATAAGGTCATCTACTTCTAGCATGTTTGGTTTTGCTCCCAACTCCTCTAAAAATCAATTCCAACGTTACTTCTCATAGAAGTTTGGTGTAACACCAAACAAGCACCAAATGTAATGCAAATATATGAAGGAGTAACTCAGATTCTGAAATCATTACTAAAATGGGTAAAAACACCTAAATGAGTTTTCTCTGCACCTATTAAATTATAAGGTTTTATCCACTAGATGTTCACTAAGCTAATTTACGTTGTGTTTTTTAGAATACTAAGAGAGATTTCTTTAAGTTTTAAAAATAGAGAGAATATGAGTTTAATTCAAGTTAAATGTTTCAAGGGATGTTTTATTTCAAATAACTTTTCTCCCTTTGAAAAGCCACTATAGGTCTATTTGTGCAAGGATGTGAAACCCAATTGTTAGGAAGGACTGTTAGGAAGGACGAAGGAGAAAAGTTAATGAAGACAAAACCATATTTGAAATACTTTAGATTATCTATTCAGGCAACAACTTTGAAGCACGGTATTGCCAAATTAGTTTCTAAGATACATGATGACAACAGAAACTAGAAAGGGAAGAGACAATTTTGTAACTTAGTTATGTTTGTTATATGCTCATCTTTTTTGTATACATTTTTTTGGCCTTATTATATCTACATGATAACATTTGAAATTTAACATAACCCATTTAAACTTCAACTACATCACACTTGCCCACTTAAATATTTCGTTTTACAAGTAAGATTCTTTATACTTCTACACTTTTAAGTGTACAACATTATTTCACTTTGTGACTAAATGCCATTAATTCCTTACCTGGTGATCTTTCTTAACATGTGAGTCCACATGATGATCAAGAATAAAATTTAATAATCTCCCTTTAAGGATCTAAAGAAAAGCCAATATTTTAGAATTACTCATGCTAGGTTTTTTTTTTTTTTTGGAAACTTGTGTGGATTGGGTAGAGTTGTCAATTTAGGTGGAGCTTATCAAGCTGCCCGTCCCGACATGTATATGGGACAAGTTGAGTTTATGTATTAGTGGCTTGTTTAGAATGAAACTACTCTGTTTGGGCTGTGGGTTGAGGTAGGTAGGGGTAGACTAACCCATGAGATTATCAAATTTATTAAAAAAAAAAAAAAAAAACTAAAGGAAAATTCTCCAATTCTCTGCCTCTCAACTCACTCTCTGACTGTTTCTCTTTCTCTTTCACTGTAAGCACCTTCAGCAGGGGACCTTTCTCTTTCTCTTTCTCTTCAGCAACTGAAACTTGGGTTGCCTTGCATTTAACTAAGTTGGCAGGGTTGGCGGGGAGATAATGGTAATAGATGGATGATTTGGGGGTAGAATGGAAGATTAAGGATGGAATTGAGGCCAGAGAAGAAGGGATTTCCGAGAAGGTGAAGTGAAGAAGGGAAATTGAGAGAGTAGTTGTTGCCTTGTTGGAACATGAAAGGGGTAAAGGGGTGGTGGCCATGAAGATTGTGAGAAGAAAGAGAGGAGAAGCCGAGAAGGGGTATGGCCGTATGGGGAGGGGAGATGAGAGAGAAAGTGAAAGGTCTACTAGAAAGAGAAGGGGGAAAATGTATGAGCCACATTTTTTTTTTTTTCCATTTTTAGCGGGCTGGCCTTGTAACTTACCAATGGGTTGGATTGGGTTGAGGTGTTCTCAGTTTGCAAAACGGCGGGTCAACCTACCCTGCTCCGTTTACTTGCGAATTGAGGCAAGTCAAGGCAGCTGGCCCGCCTTGATAACTCTAATTGTCCAATTGGGTACAATCATATCTTACACATTTTTATACTGTTTTAGTTTCATACTATATCATAAAGTTTTAAATTAATATTAAAATATTCAAAATTAGGATATTGAGATAAATAAGTTGAAAAAATGCATTATCTAAGTCATTTAGCCAAACTTTGGACATGCCATTAGTTGTTTCATGACCATGAGGATGGTCACAAGTTAAAGTCGTATCATTTTTATCAATTATCATGCTTTTAAGTCTTAAGAATTTTGAAGGCATATTTGAGGTAGGAGAACGATCCATGTATATTATTTTAAATTAGTATAATTAGCATAATTTGAATTTTGTTGGATCCATTTATTTTTATTTTTAATTTCTGAGATAAATTGTTTAGTGTGAGATTATATGTAATGTGTAACTAGTATTTCTATGTAGATAAAATCAATTACGAAGTTTTTTCACCTAACACTTGAAGAAAATTTAGTGATGAATGGCTGTTTTGTTATTAGATATTCAGGAAAAGCAATTTGATTTTTCGAACTGGCAATAAGCTAACACTTTCAATCTCATTAATTGCTCTGTACTGATCATGGACCTGGCTATTAATGCCTATCTCAGACGTGTTTGACAACTTCATGGACAATGAAGGAAAACTCAAACAGATATTTTGGGGAAACATAGAGGGATTGACTGACTTGTTTGAAGCCTCACAATTAAGCATTGAAGGAGAAAAATGTCTTGATGAAGCTGGAAACCTGAGCCGCCAGCTTCTTGATGCATGGATGTCAAGATTTCATGACCATCCTCAAGCCAAAGCAATTGCAAACACACTGAAGTATCCTGTCCACAAAAATTTGTCAAAACTCACGCCCACAAGCCCACAGTTGCGAACTTCAGGATGGACAAGTTCTTTACAAGAGCTATCCAAACTAGATACCCATATCATGAGTTCATTGCAATTGGAGGAAATTTCTGCATATTCTAGGTGAGTTTTCTCATAAGGAAATTATATTTGGTTTCTAAAAGTTTATTGAGTTGAATACATTTTTTGACTTTGAATTATTTTTCAAATGTCACTTTAATCTTTAATTTATTTTTTGTATTATTTTAGTTCTCGAGTAATCACTTTGTCTGTCAAAACAATCATTTTGTCTGTCAAAACAATCATTTAAGTGATCACTTTTAGTGCTATGAATGACTAATTTAGCGGGCAAAGTGATTATTCGAGAGTTAAAGTGATACAAAAAATAAATTAATAATTAAAATAATATTTAAGAAATAATTCAAAGACAAAAAATATATTTTAGTTTTTTCTATTTCATAAACTGCTATAATTTCAACTGTAGGTGGTGGAAAGAACTAGGTTTGGCCAAGGACTTTAAGTTTGCTAGAAACAAACCAATTAAATGGAACATGTGGACAATGGCATGCCTCCCGGGTCCATGCTTTTCGGAGGAAAGGATTGAGCTCACAAAACCTTGGTCACTTGTTTACATAATTGATGATATTTTTGATATTTATGGAACCATTGATGAACTCACTCTCTTTACAGATGCTATCAACAGGTATCAACATTCATTATGTACACTATGCTTATGTAGACTTCTCTTATCAATTAGGAAAAATATCTTTGGATGCAGATGGGACTTGGAAGCAATGGAGCAATTACCAGACTACACGAAAGCTTCTTTCAAGGCTCTTTATGACACTACTAATGAGTTTGCCCTCAAGGTCCAAAAAAAACATGGATGGAACCCTGGAGACATCTTAATTAAATCGGTAAAATCTCGTAGAAATTCAAAACATATTTTGTGTATTGTGTTTGTATGAGATAAAAAAGTATCCCAGGCTAGCTGGTATTTGACATTTTTAATCTTTCTTGGTACAGTGGAAGACACTGTGCAATGCTTTCCTGGTTGAAGCCAAATGGTTTGCTTCTGGGCACTTACCAAAGGCTGAGGACTACTTAAAGAATGGGATTCCCAGCTCAGGGATGCAATTGTTGCTTGTGCACGCATTCTTTCTCATGGGTGAGGGTATTAACAAGAAAACCGTGTCTCTTATGGATGGGTTTCCAAGCCTAATATATTCAACAGCCACTATCCTTCGCCTGTATGATGATTTGGCAGCAATTACGGTAATTTAGAGAAAAAAAATTTAAAAATTATTCCCAAGTTCTAGAACATAGGAAATTAAATAATTTGACATATTTGACGCTTTTATAGCATTATATAATATACTCTAACGTATTAGATGTATACATTTAAAATATTTGCATCATAATGAGAATATATATGATACCTATGAATTAGTTTTGACGATTAAGTGTCTTCTATATTTAAAATTATTTTTAATTGTCATAAAAAATGTGAAGATCTTGAAATCTTAATATATTGTAGTATTTCACATATCGTGGTGTGGTGAAAATACTTGCATGATCAAACACCCCCGTAATTAGGAAACAAGTATTGTCTCTACTTTAAATATCCCAAATTAGAAGATAGGGTATCTATAGTTTTGTGGATACATTGTTTAATTTTAACTTTCAACTAATGCAGAATGACAACCAAGATGTAAATGATGGGTCCTATTTGAAGTGCTACATGAAGGACTACCCAGAAATTTCAGCTGAACAGACAGTACAGCTTGGAAATCAGAAGATTTCAGATGCTTGGAAACGCCTCAACAAAGATCGCCTGATAACCCCAACAAACCCATTTCCGCCGTCTTTTGCTAAAATGTGTGTGAATATTGCTCGGTTGATACCTCTGATATAGGATTACGAAAGCAATTAATAGCTCATCAAGGTTTGAGGACTATGTCAAATCTTTGCTTTATGGTAGTGGTAAGTCCAAGGGTGTGTCTCAAGATCAGGCCCTGTATGATGATAACAGCTAAATTTAAATGATTAGATGGCTTCTTCACCTTAATAATCATATTTAGACCATAAAATACCAAACTATCAATATTTTGAAGTTATTTACTAGAACCAATGTTTTGGTTTTTTAACATAAAGGCAAAAGCAAACTATTTAGTCGCTCCATCCACATCTTGAGCAACTTGTTGATTTGAGATGGAGCGACCCAAAAATATACATTGTTCCATCACTTTGAAAATCTACACAGAAGTTAGATGATACATTAAATGTCACTTCATCTATTATTGGAGTAACTTTTCCCTACAGAAGGTAAATGATATTTTTAGGGATATACTGTTAGTTGAAATATATTATTGAACTCATGAGAACTCGAAAAAAGAAAAACAAATGCAATCTAATTTTACATTTGAATTTGACATATTAAGTGAAAAGGATAATCCCAAACATAATTGTTTTTCACTTACTTCATAGTGCCACACTAACTAAAGTATCAGAATCCAAGACATACAAAAGGAAAAACTTAAGCAAGTCATTAAAGCAAAAATTGTATCATACCAAATTATCAATTGTATTAGTGTGTTACAACATGGCATTTCGTAGTACGTAAATAACATTATTCAATCCCACAATACCTTTGGAATAGTACACGGACCCTGGGAAGAAAACATAGCACATGAAGGAAGATCCACTATTTAAATGTCAACTAAAAAAAGAAAAAAACAGATAAAAATACAACATCAAGAGAATAAACAATTATTTTTCTGCAGATTTCCCTCTATAGCTTTGCTTGAGGACAAGTACCTTTTTCCGGCTGGGGGAAGATGTCATGAACCTGCCACGTTCTTGTTACTTTTCCATGTTCTTGCTGGTGTGGGTGTAACTTGACATGGGCCTATTTGTTTCAGCTTTTATTAATTTTTTTTTTCCTGAAATAAGTACTTTTTTTTTTCAAAAAAAAAGTAACTTCACTTAGTCTTTGGAATTTTCACTTAGTCTTTGGAATTTTTGGTTGTTATTAGCATTATTTCCTTTTAACTTTACTTTTGCATGTCAATAGGACCACTTGGGTTATTAGGACTTGTATCAAAGTAGTTTCTTTGTACTGTTGTATTTGTGGCTATGTAGAAGTCTAAGAGAAGGACCAGGGGGGATATAAATTGAATGAATATAGATTATGTTAAAGAAGGTATGCAGCATTGTCTTCTCCATTCTAAAAAATTTTAGAGATAACTAGAGTAGACTAGAAGACTCTAGAATGTTCTAGAGTAAACTAGCATGAGCTAGAAGGTGCTGGAAAATTCTAGAACATCCTAGAAGGTGCTGGAAGGATGAAGAAGCTTCTAGAAGATTCCAGAGCATCCTAGAACCTGGATGAATGAACTAGACAATCCTCGAAGACTCTGGAGCTGTTTAGAAGGTTCTAGAAACCTTGAGATATGTTGTAGTTTATTCTAGAACTTTGTAGCTTATTCTACATGTGTCTAGGCTAGTAGTTCCCACATCCTCCATCACCTATAAATAGGAGTAGCTAAGCTTGTTTTGTGTGTAAGAGAAAGTGAGGCATCTCTTTACATGAGAGTGGTGTCTTGAGTTGTGAGCTTTCTTTTGAGTGTTGTATTTCTCTTCAAATTGTGAGTGGTCCTTGCAAAGTGTTGTAGTGTCTTTTATTGTGGGTATAATACAAATAATTTGTTTACTTGTTTGGGTCCAATATTAGTAAGTTTAGAGTTGCATACTCTAAATTTTACTCAACAGATTACTCTTCTCAGTTTTTTCTCTATCTTTCTTGCTCTTCTTCCTCTCCTCATTCCCCTCTAACTTCTCAACCCTTCCTTATCCAATATACTGCATACTGCATATTAATTAGGTCCATTGCAAATTAACTGATGATCAATTGGTATTTTTAAAGCCACTTTCATGCCTCACTTATTGTTAGCTATTAAATGTATTATATTCTCATATGTATTGATGTAGACAACATTATTTGCAGGATCAACTCCAGTTTCTTTTAAACGTAGGTATAGGAAAACTACTAACAAGAATTTGAAATTAATACCTACATGATGGCAGGAATAGTGGAAATGCCTTGTGACCAAAAATTGATCAAACATCAATTCTAAAAGAGTCTTGGATTTATACCTCATGGCACTAATGGATCATGGATTTCTGGCTTACAACAATGCTTAGAAACACAGACCAAGGCGATCAAGAAGTTGACTGCTTTGCAGTCATAGAACCAAATTGCTGCTTGACCAAAAACCATAATGAGTTGTTATTTCCCAATGTAACATAACTGAAATCTGCAATTCAGGGGCAGGGACTACTTAGCATGTATGTAATGTTTTAAAAACCGGATCGGTGAGCGAACCGGTGTGGCAGAAGATGACCGGTTGGACCGCTGGTTGAACTGGTTTAACCGAAGCTTTTCCTAAATTTAAAGATTTACAAAAAAAAGAAAACATTGATTCAAATATATAGTCCCAAAATCATCATCTCAAACTTTGAGATTCAAATACATAGTCTCAAAACCATCAAAACCAAATAAATAAGTAAAATGCACAAGTTATCACCCATAATCATAAACTAAATACATAAGTCAATTACACAAACATTAGCTCATTTATTCTTCTCAAATTCAAGAGGATCTTGATTGAACCAAGCATGTGCCTCACTTAAATCAATCTCATGATCACTTTCATAGCTTCCATCTAGTATACCAATTGAATCCAAGTCCATATATTTTCAGAAGATGCCATATTCTCTGAAAATTAAAAAAGAAAGAACAATGAAATCAAATCAAATAAGCATGCAGCCAGCTCTAATATCGTACATTAAAGAGTTAATTTAGGCTTTTCTTTGAATCCTAGACCATGTAAGATCTTACACTCAATTGGTGAATACCAGGGACATGCTATCAAAAGACAAATTAAAATAGAATTCAAAAATACTGACTAAAAGGCATTGATTCTTAAGTTTGATGAGACAACTGCAATACACTATGGTTCAGTACGTCTTTTCAAAGGCTGTCTTCTGCATAATACATTTTTCTGACGTTAAACTTACATTGCAAAACCAGCAATTAAAGGCCAACATAGTTTTTCCACAGTATTGTGTAAGAGCAAGATTTTCCTATTGTATTTCACAAAGCCACATATCAAGCTTTCTTATTAGCTGCTGCAAAGCTTATCTTAAAAAACAAAGTAAACTGAAAGACAGCACAAACTAAACCTTTAAGGGATTACACATAAAAAAGCAAGCCCATGTATAATGACAAAGCACTTGTTAATTGTTATCATGCAATGGATTACAGACAATCATTAACTTCTTAATGACCCACCAACTACTACTAGTATTTCACATAGAAGCAACACTACCCTTTTTGAAGGGAAGATATTAATATTCTTTGTAGGTAAACAAGCAGGTAAGAGAACAGAAACATAGAAATATATCAGAGAGTGAGTCCATTGAAGACTCTATCATTTGGAAGTATGGAATGCCAATGATGAAGGAACCAAGTCTCCTCAAGCCATACAACAGAAATCCCTATATATACACATATTCTAGAAAAAATATCTCGCCTTCTTAATTAGAACAAAATCAATAACAAGAAAAGTAACAACCTATAGACCATTCCCCAAGAGCCATCTGGATGCATAAGTACACATTATAAAATATTAGCTAAACTAATGAATGGTGATTTTAAGTTTCAAGACCTGTTGAAGATTAGTAGCCAATTTAGTAGGTATAAATAAAATATTAGCTAAACTAATGAATGGTGATTTTAAATAAATATTGCTGAAAGATTAGAAGCCAATTTAGTAGGTATAAACCAACTCTCTTTCCTGCCCTGTAGAGTTGGAATCCAAAAGAAAAGAAAAGAAGCAGATGGCATTGAATGAATATATAGAGGCAACATCTGATAAGAAACTCATTACACTGTCTACCCAAAATAGCACAGAATATTATAACCTGTTGAAGTTTGACTAGTCTAAGCAAGGTCCTTAATGACACTCCTCTGTAAATCAGTCAATGTGTTTATATTATACGCCTGATGGATAGAAAGCATGAAGCATAAGGTCAATGTTGCATTCAAATTACATATAAATCAAGTATAATTACAGTTTTAGTGATACATAACTATACAAAAACAGCAAAAGTCTAACAAATGCATCAGCAAGAAATGAAGTATACCATAATGCAAATTCTCATGCAGCCGATTCTCACCAGGAAACAAAAATTAGTCTTACCTCCCCTGTGACATGAAAACTAAGCTCCAGCAAGAATGAGATCAGATCAGATGCATCAACACCCCGCTCTTGTACCAAACATAGAGGATTAAGTGAAGGTAAAAGAAAATTTTCAAAAATGTCAGGAAAAAAAAGAGTAGCGCAGCAATGCCTTGCCACCAATAATACTTGAAAGTTGAAAGTAGATGATGAGCCATAAAAAAAAAATAGTAGCACAGCAATAACTATTCAATACCTCTGAATTAGATATATATTCTCTGATAATCTTCCAAACAAGGAGAAGAAACATATAACAGAGAGAGTCAAAGAGAATGACAACGAGAAAACAAAGGAGATACAATGAACTCACCTCCCTGGCACCGGAAAGAGGATCACGCCACCAACGTTGGGTGCAGAGGGAATAAGGGAGAGAGAGATTGTGAGATTAGGCTAGGGATTTGATAATGGATTTTGGGAAAATAGAAGCAGAAGGTCGAGGGGAGGGAGGAAGGAGTTCAATGTGTTAGAAACAGGTACCAAAACAGCACTGTTTTTGGGGAAAATCTCAAAAATAAGATGGTTTTGTGAACTGGCCGGTTATTGAAAACCGGTACCGGTTCACTGGTTTTTACGGTTCGCACAAGTTTAACCCCCCCCCACCGGTTTTGACCCCTGAACCAAACCGAAATTCAAACTGGGTCACAGTCCGACTGGTTGAACCAGCCGGTCCGGTCCAACTTTTAAAACCCTGCATGTATGTCACTATAATCTTTATCTTGTTAATAAACTGAACCCTTTCCCTTACTTTCAATCATATGTGAAATCCTAATTCCTACTTAGGAGCAAGATCTGGATTCTATTTCCATACATCATGGCAAGATCAAGACCCACTCTTAATTTTTCTGTTTTTTTTTTTTTTGTGTGTAATAAAGCAAGAAGTTTTATTACAAAGAAGGAAGACAGAATACAAGTAATAACAGGATATGTTGACACAAAAGGAACAAAGCACAAAAAGAAAAGGTCCATCAATGCAGTAAAACCATGGAGACTGAAACAGAAAAGTCAGATTTTTAGTTAGACAACCATGAAGAATGAGCTCAGAACACAATAAAATTCATATATCAAATAATCAAATAAACCAAAACTAATGAAACAGCCAAGTTAAACCCAACTCATAGCTAGACAAAATTGCAGCTGAAACACCCACTGAAGATTTCTCTGTGCAGTTGTTCCTGTTATTTCTTTCATTTCCATTCCCTCCTTAATTTGTTATTCATATCCTTTTGTTCACCCATAGATGAGGCTGTTTGCCACTACATGCCTATTACATCAACACCATAACGTTAACTGAAATTTATAAAAGCTCATTATCATCCCAAAGCACAAAATGCAACCACAAAATGAGATGGATAACTTATTATCTGATTATTTACCAGTCAATCATTGCACAGAAAAATAATAATGATGCCAGTAAATTGAAGAAGCTGACCATAATAAACTATTTAATTAACAAAAATTTACAATATTAGGTTTTGTCACCAAGGATAAACCATAAGGGCTGTATTGCGGGGGGAAAGTGTTTGCTTCTAGAATCTACATTCTAAGGGAGGTGTCACTTGTTAACTACCTTTTCAAGTCCAGACTGAATACAAAACTCCTTATATAGATCAAAACCTTCTTGCCATTTAGATAATTGCCTCTTTAATATGTTGTATGACTTTAAACCCTGAGGCTCAAACTTCTTAACAGGAGCATCAAACCTCAACTCAACAGGGCATAGATCATCAAATATCTCTTGTCCCGCAGACTTAGTCTTCTCACTGGAAACAAAGTTATTCTCTGGCACATGAAAAATTAATGTATCATAAATCCTATCACTATAAACAGAGTTTTTCTGAAGAAGGTCTGCAGCAGAGCACTTGAATGCAACTGGACGGTATAACACAAAAGGATTTGGCTTTGAAGAACAAACCCAAGTTTCTTCTAAGTCATCAGCAAGGGAGACTGCATGATTATCAAGGAGCGCAGAGCTAGAAGCTGAAACAGCAATATCACCAGCAGCCACCTTAACTTCACTGTATTTGAGGCTAAGCTCTGCTTCCACTGAAAATTCACCTTCTAAATCCGAACACCCATTGTAAAATTCATGAAGCACAAGTAGAATAGGAAGAGGAAGAACTGGACCGATAATGTTATCACTGGGCTGCACCTTATCAGACCACATAATACAGTGAGGTGAAGAGTTTCTCAAAAAGAATGGAGGCAATTGAGGAAGGTCTGGAACAACTAAAAATTCCAAAGCTTCCCTTTTTCGGTCTACAGCTAATTCAAGAGATTCATAACAATTTGAAAATGCCAATTGTAATAGCTCCAAAGGCAAGTCAGCCCACAATCTTCTTAAAGCAACTTCATGGAGGCTTGCTGGTAGACTGACATCATTAAAAACAGCAGTCATTGCAGGAGATGATCTTAATCGACCAAATCCACAAGCATTTAACTTTTCACACAGGATCTCATGCACTTCTGCACCAAAAGGTTCCTTCTTCTGATCATCCATACAGAGATTTTCTAGTTTTGTAACCAGGATTTGAGTAAGATTACCGCTTGAATATGCCTTAAGGTAGTTCAAATTCAAGTAGTAAAATCTTTTGGCAAATTTGTATTCCTCAACACCCAAAGAATACAATAAATGTCTGTCCAAACATAAAAATTGTTCATGACAATCTTCTAATTTCTTAGCAGGAACAAATGAAGCTTTATATCTCTGTAATTCAAGCTTTCCTGATGTCATAAGCCTTATCAGTGAAAATCCACCAAAATCATCTGGTTCACAAAGTAACTCAACAAGATCATTGTTTAAAACGCCGAAGCCCAAAACCATTTCTTTCTTCAGCTGCCAATCAGTCCATTCAGGAAGTGCACCTTTTGAGAACTCTTCCCTTAAGAGACAACTTCCACAAGGACACCCACGGCCAGATAAAAGGATCTCAGATGGAAGCTCCCAAGCATAGAAAGTCCTGTTAGTCGTTGAACACTTGGAAGCAACGGATCCTCTTTTAAACTGTAATGAGGATCCATAGCAGAAGAGATTGAACTCACAATTCCAAAACGATCCCAATATAATGCAAAATCCAGAGTCAGAAGCTAACTTATAAGTATCTTCTCTTGAGTGCGACCTCAACTTAGACAAGCTTAGCACATTTATGTAGCAAGGACTGTGAAGACCGTGAGCCCATTGTAATACTGGCATCATAGGCTTCCGCACATCACAAAGAAGTAAAATACTGGTAGAAGCCACAGTAAAGTAGAACTTGTCAGGACCTGCCTTTGAAAAGGCAAGGAACTGTTCATTTCTTGCTGGAGCATACATACTTAACATCTCAACCTTCATTAGACAACTTACCTTGCACTCATCAGCTCTCAAATCAACTAAAAAGACAGCATCAGAACGAGCAACAATCAAAATTCTAGGATGCCAACTAAATTCACAACTCAGCCACACCTTGTTTTCAGAATACACTGAATCATCCCATGGAACTCTCAACCTTGTCCCCTTAAGATCCACATTTGAACTATGATCCTTTAAACGAGACTCCAAATCAAACAAGAACAACTGACCACTTTTAAGCAAGACGACACTTTCCTCATGTAAATGAGGGCTCCAGCAAGCATGGGTAACAGAGCAAGTCTTAAAAAATTTACCACCCAGATAAATTACACTGGGCCTCTCCAAACTTAAATTACGTTTATTTATTTTCACAGCAAACCAATGAACAGAGTAGAGTGTTGAAGCCAACAAATACCCAATCGTAGAATAATAATTACCTCTCAAATTAGAGGAGCCAAGACCGAAATCATCAACTGGGTTCACTGAAATCCTCGTGATGCGGTGAATTGCTCCACTTGAGGCCTCAAAAACATCTCCTTTACCATTACAATGAACCCCCAAATCTGACCCTTTTACATACAGAACCAAAAAACCAACTTTCTCAGAGTTGACACCAGTAGGAAAGAAGACAACAACACTGTTGTCATCTGGGTACGTAAGAAACTCAAGGCGGTTGTAAAGGAAAGCAGAGGCAACATCGTTTTGATATTGAGACCCAAAAAGAGAGGCAACAGAGGATGCAGTTGAGAGAAGAACGGGAGAATCAGATGAAGACGTGACAAGAAATCGGGAGAGGGAAAGCTCTGAGGGAGGATCAAGAGGGGGTAAGAGAGAAGAGGAGGAGAAGAGATGTGTAAGTGTTTCAGGTTTGGGGTTGAAGATGAGAGGACCCAATATGGGTTGTGCACAGGTGCCTGATAGAAGGAGAGGCGGTGCGGAGGATGCAGAAATTGGAAAGAAGGACTTCCATTCTTCTGAAAAATTCATTACAGAGAAAAAACAATGAAAAGAAGAAGAATTTGAAAAAGGGGGGACAATAATGCGCGTAGAGCGACCCAATAGACTACCTGAAGAAGAAGAGTACAATAAATTTCGGAAACATGGTGTGACCTTGTATCGTCTCTGCTTCAAAAGGGGCAAAAGAAAATACTTACCGTCGTAGGTTTCCTAGAGAGACAAATTAAAATGGTGATGCTGCGGAATGTTGTTAAAATCGCGAGTTGAAGGTCGGGTTTACGAGTTGTTGTTCCTACTTCAAATGGGTTCAATTCATGCACCTTCTGTTGAACTTTTGTAACTTGATTCAGCCGATGGCTTGGGCTGGGAAGTAACCACTGAATGATCAGGGAATTGGAGCACAAACATGAAGAAAATAGCAGAGGAGCCCAAGTCCCTTTGGTACTCTATGGCCTTTCTTTACCACACAAGAGTACGCTTGAGAAAACTATGGCCATCGGAGTTCAGCTCTTGACTTGTTTCTCAGTCAATCATCCTTAGCAACTAGCAAGTTTGTCGCCGTCGCACCAAGGCTTACACCGTTTGGAGCAATCGGACTTCTGAACAAAAGAGGGTACAACGGAGAAGTACTATTAGGTAGTGTATACAATTTTATTTAATTTTTTAAACAAAAAATTAGTTTATTTAGTAGTTTTAACTTTTAAATTAAGTTTTGCCTTAGAATATTTGGGGAAATTTTTTTGAAAATATTATTCTCAATTCTTTTGGGATGTCATGTTCTAGTTTTTGAAACAAAGACTTCAATAACATAAAAACGAATTATAATTTTACTATTATCGTTCTTTTTAAATAATTTCATGAATATTGTTGTTTTTTAGTGAAACGGGTGATTTAATTTGCATAAACGTCATCTAAATCTACCCCTAATAAATTTTGTCAAATATTTGGGTAACACAATTGTATAAATTGTGTCACTTTCAAACACCTTCACATTTATACAATTGCATCACCGGTTTCACAAAAAAAAAAAAAAAAAAAAAAAAAAAAAAAACAACAACAACAACAACAACAGTATCAATGTAAATTGTTTACAAACTAAGATAATTTTGAAATTAATATCAATTTTTGTATTATCCAAGTCTTTGATCCTTAGTTTTTAGCCCTTTCCCATTGTTTACAAGGCATTTTTGGGCAAGGTGTAAAGGCAATTAAGTGTTAAAAGGACTTGTGACCTTAGTTTCATATTTGTAGGGTTGCTCATTTACTGATTTGGTTATCAATGAAATTTGCCTTCCTCACACACACACACACACACACACAAAACCAAGGTGAAAAGGCAGACCTGTGTTAAGAAAACATAAAATCTATGTGGGGCCTGAACTGGAGAATGTCCACACACACACACACAAAACCAAGGTGAAAAGGCAATTAAGTGTTAAAAGGACTTGTATTTAGTCGTTTTGTTCTCTGTTTTCATTGTTTAAATATAAGAAAACATAAAATCTATTTGGGGCCTGAACTGGAGAATGTCCATAACTCACCTCAAAGTACTGAATGTTTCTCCTTAATCAACTTCAGCTATCAACTTCGCTTTCATAATTGTACTAGAATCCCTCCAATTTTGGTGTGCAACCACGCTGAACCCTAACACTTGAGTGTGTGTATAAGTGCGTAACGTTGCGATAGACTAGAGGTTTTTTCAAGTGTTGATTTGGAATGGTGCAAATGGCGTCGTTTAGATGATATTGAGAGACTTGTTTAATCTAAGCTGAACAATTAAATGCCACATGTACAATTCCATTCACTTATAATGTTACCTCTGCACATTTTGTTAGTTTTTATGATAGAGTTAGGAATTGAAAAATTTGAGATGAATATGAAACGAAAAAAAAGTTTTAGCACGAAACTGAAATTTAGGGTAAAGTTGTAGGATGAATTTACTTATTTGGCCTAAAAAGAAAAGAGCTTTGAATTACTCAATCAAAATTGTTTGACAATAATACCATATGTTTCTTTACTAAATGTTTATTAATCGAAGTACAATTTACTATAGTTTTCTTATATTTTTACTAAACAACATTGTATAGAGAAAAATATTCAAGGTTCAAATATGGGGAAAAAGGATAAACAAGTGCAAAAGGTATATGTTTCTACCTGTCGTACCTCATGAAATGATGAAAATATCTCTTGACATTATGCAATTATCATGTTTATATAAGTGATTATTTTGTTTAATATGTGGTTATCATATTTAAATATAAGAAGAGTCATTACATATATAAACAAAATAATCACGTAATATCGATGGTGTTTTGGTCATCTTGCATAATGTGATGAGCACTTGCTTTTGCTTTTCAAATTTCTCTATCTTATCTCCCAAGTTCTAAAACTTAAGAATAATCTATTGTATATGTTGTTTCATGGCAACATTTTTATAACACCCATAATGTAGCAAATGTTCAGCAATCTTGGGCCACCAATCCCAGCCTGCCTGATGCAGTCTAGATGAGCTATGGAGCATTAGGGGGGAGGAGAGCCAAATCTGAAGTGAACAAGGGCAACATAAGAAAATATGCATGTGATTTTGATTCAATATTACATAAAGGGTTATAGTCCACAACACCAGCTATTCTAGTTTGCAATTTAGCCCGAACTAGAATTCCATTGTGGAAAAATCTCCACATGAAGATCTTAATTTTGCTAGGAAGTTCGAAAGATCACATCATTTTCCAAGCTTTCTTCCTTTGTGGAATCTGATCCATTAGTGCTGTTTCTATGTGAATCAGATTCATAGTAGAGCAAGCAATAACTCTCATGTACCTGGTAGAGAGATGAACCATTTTTATGTCAAATGAGAGTATCACAACCATTATAAATTCTCATGTTAAGTACTCCAACACTTGTAAAATGCAGTTTCTATTCCACAAGTTGTCACTACCAATAAGATCTCTTTATAAAGATTTTGACATCTGAAGCAGGTCCAATTCTCCACCTTGCACCTTTGGAAATCACTTTTCAGCTGTATATCACCGAAACGTCCTCAAAGCATGCGTACCCGTTTCGGAGACGTCTCCAAAACACAAAAACGTGTACCAATGTTTGAAAGGCATCTTTTTTTTTTTTTCTTCTAAAAGTGTTTCAGAATGTCCTTTGTGCAGCTAATCCTAGTTTTAATAATGATTTATCATTTTTTTCTGACTTTTTATAATGTACTTGGTCTAATTAAAAAAGATTTATAATATATCGATGATACTTAATCAAATATGATAAATTCTATTACTTGAATTTTGATTGATGATTTATATTTTAAATTAATATTTGTTAATTATTACTTATTTGCTAAAAATTAATGATTGATATTTTTAATACTTAGAGAATTTTAAAAAAATTTATTATATATATATATTTGACATAGCGTATCCATATTGTACCTTTATTCTTTTTAAAAATATCATACCGATGTTTTATACTTGTACTGTAATTCGTACCCGTGCTACATAGCTTTTCAGCCTTCTTAGGCACCTCTAGGCCCACGAAGTGTTAAGTACTCCAACACTTGTAAAATGCAGTTTCTATTCCACAAGTTGTCACTACCAATAAGATCTCTTTGTAAAGATTTTGACATCTGAAGCAGGTCCAATTCTCCACCTTGCACCTTAGGAAATCACTTTTCAGCCTTCTTGGAGGCACCTCTAGGCCCACGAAGGGTTGTTTCCTCAAGGAGCATGTATATGTTCTTTTATAGTTGTAGTCAAGTATTTAAAGTTTAGTGAAAGTATTATTAAAAAAGAAAAAATCGTAATTATTCTAACTTTCAAACAAAATTAGTCTTTGGCTAAATTGAATAAAATTAAAATACTTGTAGTATTAACAAAAAAAAATATTTTTATAATACCAAAAAGAAACAACGTGCATTTCAAAAATAGGAACTTTATAAGTTTGAACTTTGAAGTAACTTCCCTTATTTGATTGATTGATTAAACATGAACTCCATTTGAATCTTTTAAGAGCAAAACAAGGCACCCCCACCACAAATATGTTTTCTTGTATGAGAGACAAGTGCATGTTAAACTTGTTTGCTCCTCTTCTCTCTCAGCAAACATTTTGAAGTTAAGTATTGTATCTTTTTATCTTGTTTGTTAGGATGGGCAAACACACCCTAAGTGTTATTGAATTATGCTAATAGAACGGCGAGAAATGGTGAAACATAATTAATGTGTCTAACATTTTTCTTCATGCCTAAACAAACCTACTACATGAATACAATATTTGCAAGATCAATATCAGCATTACTTGAAATAACACTATACTAATTAATATCATATTTTAGAGTAGTGATACAAATGATGTCTGGTCTGAGTTTAAGGTCGGACCGAGAGTGTATTAACTGCACAATAACAAATGAATTAAGAGTCAGGTAGTGGTATCTGAGCTCCAAAGCTTAAGTTAAGATAATCCGAACTAAAGAGTGTAATAAATACTAATAGAAGCAAAAAGCCTGTATACTTATTGCTGTAGACTATTTATAGATAATGGTTAAAGGATATGATGAACATATACAAAATTTTGATGATGTGAGCCTTTAGTTAAATGGGCCTAAATGTAGTGGCCCAAAGGTTGAGTATCTAAAGATACAATGTGAAATTTCCAAAATAAGCTACTCAAAAGACCAAGCAGGTAATTCATTGTTTCTTATGTATGCCACGTTTTTCTTTTCTCCGAGAGAATTACGTAAGAAAAAAATGTAAGGAACATTTCTTTCAAAAACCAAAATAGAAAATTGGTAATTGATATCACATGATGACCATTGGTCAATAAGTACAATAAAGTGATCATTGTGTGTGATTTGATCATTAATGTGTGATACCCAATGGTAAATATTTCTATTTTGATAATTATCTTGTTTTTAGAAAAGAAAAATGTTTGTTAATTCTCCCTTTTTCTTTTCTCTTGGTTCATATGTAGTTATCTCAAGTTTGGGAATTGGGATTATTGAAACCTGGCCTGAGGTATTTTCCATTGGAATGGTAAAGCAACACATGAAGTAAATTACTTTGGTTTTCAACCACCATTATGGAAACACATGCAAGGAAGACAATAGCAGGATCCTTAGCACATGACGAGGATCTTGAACAAAACTGAAAACTATGAATTCATTTGTATTATTTCACATTTTTAAGCACACAACATAACAGTTAAGAAGAAAATGTTTATATCTGCAAAATCCCATCTCACATTTTATGCATAGTACCTAAATAAACTTAAAATTTGACCTTCCTTTAAAGAGGTTGAATTGATAAAAAATAGTTCTTCAAAGTTCCCTTGTGCATTAAGAAAGTAAAAAAGAAGAACAAGATTTTAGTATAGTAAGGCGAGACAGCAGTAAAATAAAAGAAAATTTGACCTCCCTAATAAAGCATTAGGAAGTCCACAAAAGAGAGAACCCAAAAAATTAAGAACCTTATAGCAGATTTTCATCATATGCTATATATAACTGCTGCTGCTCTTGTACCAATCCCATAAGATTTCTTGTTCTTCTCATGCTACTTAAGGTTAAGATTTGTGTTCAACAGAAGAACCCAAAATTGCCATTGTCAAAGTTGAGAGAATAACTAAAAGGGTCATAGTTGAAGCTGAAATTCTTCTTCTTCTTCATGGACTGAGCCTTCATTTGCCTCTTAATCTCTGCTCTAAGCCTCCAAAATAAGCTCCTCAACTTTCCTTTCCCACTTACAAGCACCACATGAGGTTCAAAGCAGCAGCAACCCATCACATTCACACTCAAATTTTCCAGAATGTAGATAATGAAAGAGAAGACAAGATACAAGCAAAGGAGAGGTAGTTGCTGGAGAAATATATATCAGTAGAAGAATGAAAAAGGAGTGAGCTTTTTCTGCTTTCTAATGTGGTGTTTGGTTTGGGGACTGAAGAAATAGATGGGCTTGAAAAGAAAAAGGCTATTTTTCTTGGAATTGCTGCTTCTGAAACACACAGTCACTGCTTGCTCTCTATATTGTGCTGTCGCTGCCATGAGGGCATACGGCGCTGCTGGGTTTTTGTGATTGTGAGAGAGAAAAAGGGTATACGAGGGAAAGGAAAGGGCCAAAGGGGGTGTGTGTAGGTAGTCACATGGGTATGGGGGAACGAGGCTTTGAAATCAAAATTGGAATTGGATGAGTAAAAAGATTTTTTTTTAAAAAAAAAAAATAAAGGAAAAATTATTTAGGTTTTTACAAAGGAAATTTTGTATCTCTTAAATTTTTAAAAATAATCTTTTTTATTATCATATGGGTTCCTAAAATGATTTTTTAATTAATTTTAAATTTTTAAAAATTCAAATGACACCAAAAAATAGTTTTTGAGATCCAAAAGGTTTTTATTATATTTTTAAAAAATTAAAAAGAGCTTTTACTCAAATTAGATAATGAAACAAAATAGGTGATTCTCATCTAATAAATATGAATAAAATAAAGGAGAGAGAGGGTTGTCTGTCTCTATCTTCCTTTGTGATTTGTGAAAGGTTAAAAGCCGAGAATGTTGGTATCATTGCCTGTATTCAGTGATTGGATAGATGGATTGCCTCTGTTTAGGAGTTTGATGGACGGATGATTGGATGTGTTTCTTAATAAAATAATTTTATTGCACATCTTTATATACAATATTAATTAAAAATTAAAAGAGAAAAAAGTAAATAAAAAACAAAATAAAAATTGAGTGGCTTGCTTAATAATCGAGAAAGCTCTAATGATACTAGCACACTTTTTTATCACATGTTTATTTGTATTTTTATCTTTTATTTACATTATTAATTTTTTTTATTTTTTAATATTTTAACTATAATTCTGAATTTAAATATAAAACTAACTCTCCAACCCTAATATATATATATACTAAACAAAGTTAGATGAAAAAACTTATATAAAGTTATAAACCAAAAATAAACTCTAAAAAATAAAAATAAAAGTTAAAAGTATAATATTTTTTAATGTGAAGAATATAATATTTTTACTAAAGCAGATAACAATAAAAAATATTTAATGTTTTTAAAAATAGTGTGGAGTGTCATTTTTGTAAAGGATTATGAGTGTAATTTATTAAAGAAAATATTTTTTTTATACATTAGCTCATAGTTATCCTATGGTTAAAACGCATAATGCATAAGAATCTTATAAAATGTTGTTAGAGTTAACGGAGTAATAAGATGAAGTATAATGTTGAACTAAAAATAAAATGAAATATTATCTCAACAAATCTCAAAGGAAGCTTAGTGTAATTTACTTTTTTGTTATAATAAAATAATAAATAAAATGATTAAATACATAAATAAAATTAGGAGGTTTTTTAGATACTTTTAGTATTTATGTAGTATGTCATACTATATAAAAATAATCAATAAATGAATTATATGTGTACAAATTAACTGTTTTTAAATTTATTTAAAAAATTAAATAAATTATATTTTATATATAATAAAATATAAAAATTATGTATATTTGTCACGTCAGTGTAGTATGACATACTTACGTAGTATCATAGAATCCCCGATAAAATTATTATATATTAAAAAACATTTAATATTCTTATATTATACATCAGAAAATAAAATACTCAAACCTATAAATAAATTTTTTTTTCTTACAATAATACATTTGAATGCATTTGAATTAAAAAAAAAAAAAAAAAAAAAAAAAAAAAAAAAAAAAAAAAAAAAAAAAAAAAAAAAAAAAAAAAAAAGGAGAAGAGAGAAGAAATTCTGTTGGACCTTGATCGAAGAGCCCGCTGGGTTGATGGTCCACACCAACGACAATTGGTAAAAGAGCGAACCCCACCGCTTCCCGCTCATAACTCGTTACTGCCTCCGCAGCGCTGCGTCGTCCTATTTTAACCCAACTCTCAACTGTCCTCCCTCACTGTCATTCTGTTAAGGAAACAAAAGGAAAAAGAAGTTAAAAAATTGGAAAATCCACTCATTTCTCCACAAATTGAAGGTAAAATGATTAAGAAAATAAAATATGAAAAATTATTTATTAAAATAGAATATTGTACAATTTTTTTTACAAAATTAGTATAATTTTCATTTTTTATACAAGAAACACAAATAATATGAGTCAAGCTACTTATAAAATAGCATGATCTCTTCTCTCAATAATTTAATCAAAATTATCTCAAATTGATAAAAAAACAAATTAAATTATCCCATTTACATAAATATTTTATAAAATTATATTTTTTTAATCATTTTACTCAAATTTGATATTGTAATATTGCTTTTTACATTTTAATGGAAACATAATTTATCAAGGAACTATTTTATAAATTAATTCGACCATAGTGAATATTTTTTTAATCTTTTTACTGTTCTCAAGTTGGATACTCTTTCATTGGATAAATATATACTATTTTAAGTAAGCAAGTGACTTATTGAGTTTCAACCCAAACTAATACTTTTTCTTAATTTTCTATTGACTAGTTGGCTACATGAAGCCCTGAAAACATTGCTAGATGGGGAAGATCCAAAGGATTTTTTATTTTAATTATTTGATGATTTGAATTCTATAAGTGATCAAATGATTGAGTTAGTTTTACTTTTGCAATTGTTTGCCAAATTACATAGGAATTTCATTGTAAAGTTTCTAGTTGTAGTATGAATAGCTTGCTTTTTAGGAGACGGAAAAGATAGATTAATTGAGGTGTAGTTTTTAAATTAAAAAATAGTTTAAATGTATTGCATGTCTTTATAGTTTAGACAAATTTTGAATCAAATTCTTATAACTTTTTTTTTCTCTTTTGTTGTCCTTATATTTGAATTTTTTTTAATTGAGTCCCTTCCATCGCTCTCGGTTATAACTCTGTTAGTTTATTACTAACACGACAAATGATTTATCTATGTGATAATAAAAAAAAAATTGACATAAAGAAAAAATAGCACAAAAATTATCATATTATCAACTTTTTTATGTATTTTTTTAAGCTAAAATTTGATGAGATTGTGATTTTTTGTATCATTTTGACGTCATGTCAACTTTTTTTATTATCATATAGATAAGTCGTTTGTGATGTCAGCATTAAACTAACAGAGTTATAATCGAAGGGTGACAGTAGAGACCAAATTAAAAAAAATTCAAACTCTAAGAACCTAAAAAAAAAAAACATTATAAAAATATAATTTAATATTCGTTCAAACTATAAAAATTTATAATACATTTAAACTTTAAAAAAAAAAATCCTTGAACTCATATTTTATTTCGCTTCATATAATAATTAGATTGATGAGAAGGGAAGGGACACAATAAACTAGACAATAATTTCCTAATTATGATAAGAATGATACATTTATTACCTATGACATGTCTTTACAGTCGTCTGTCGTTCGCCAATAGATGCAACTAAAAGAAAACTGACAAGAAAATTTGTGCAGTATTGCAAATTGGCAATGCTCTGTTGGTTGCAAAGCTACGCAGCATTATAATTTTTTATTGTTATTTTAAAAATATCAAAAAATTGAGTTATATATTGTGATTTAAACTCTAAAATAATTAATAAAATAATTATTGATTATTTTAATGTTTTCCTTTAAACTTTGTCTTATATTATTATGTTTTTGTATTCGGGGATTCTATGATACTACGTAAGTATGTCATACTACACTAACGTGTCAAGTATACATAATTTTTATATTTTATTATATATAAAATATAATTTATTTAATTTTTTAAACAAACTTAAAAATAGTTAATTTGTACACATGTCATTCATTTATTGATTATTTCTATGTAGTATGACATACTACATAAATACTAAAAGTATCTAAGAAACCTCCTTTTGTATTTTATAGAAAATTAATTATTTTAGCATATAATGCGTAACTCAATTTTTTGAGTTTTAAGTTTCTCTTTGAGAATATCCAAATTTTATTTTTTGTCTGTTTATTGAGGGTTACACAATATAAAATAACATATTCTCTTCTATAATTTTATTCACTAGCTTGTTCACAATAAACTTTTGAACTCATGACCTTAATGACAGAGTATCTAATACTTAACCATTTGAGTGTCACGTGGATGCTTGAGAACACAACACAAAATTTGATTGCTCCTAGCCTCTTCAAATTTTGATTGGTAACACTTAAGTGTAGTCAATGAACTATAATGACCAAATAATAGCTGAGTGGTAGGTCATTCTTAGAACTTATGAGTTTTGTATTTGAACTTAGTAGTGTAGCCAAAAGTACATGAAAAAAAAGTGAACTATAGTTAAAGAGTAATACCACTCATATGCACCAATTATTTTTACACCCTTTAAACACTCCAAAATCTAAACACATGATAATTTTTAGATTCAACAAGAGTTATATAAATTTTAACAGGATTTGCTTAATTTTTTTTATATTATTTAGATTTTCTACATTATATAGAGTCTAAGAATAACTTCTCATAGGTTGAAGGCTAAAATACCCATTAGTAATAGCACCAATACTAATGAACTCTGCATCATTCACGTGCAGAGTTCGAATTTCTCTTTCAAGCAAAAGTCCTACTTTGTGGGCCATCCTTCTTAGGGTTCTCTTGCCCATCAAGGACTGGTTGAATAGCCTCATTTCGAGCCTAATCGAGCATTAAGAGTAATTCTTTAGGTGAACTTGTATATGTTCTTTTGTGAGATCTCAAGCATGTCATAAGCGTCATGTTTGATAATGTTAAAATAACTTATTCTTACTATTATTTTACTGACCAAAAAAAAATAATAGCACCAATACACATCTCAAGTGATACAATTAGAGTTACAAGTATGTGGTTTTCTATTCTGCAATTGTATACAAATTATACAGTAACATAATCTGCATTTGATAGAAAATTCAATAAGATGACTTAAATTTTATTAACTATATAATTTGTATAAGATTTTGTACAATTTAAAAAAAGAAGAACCACAAACTTGTGACTCTAGTTTCACTACATGAGATAGATACCGGTGCACATTATTCCCAAAGGGTATTGTGTCCTTCACCCCCTTCCCATAGGGATAGGGTTCCTATATTTGACTTTTGAATGCAATTCTCTGCAGTGGTTTGGACTTTGTAGTAGCTCCTTGAACAGAATATGAGAATAACAATTCACAATTTCTAGTTTCTAGTATACATGGTCAACTTGTTTTTGCATAACATTAAATGCAAGGGTACTCAGGACATAGAAAAGTCCAACGTAGGCGACTAGACATTAAACTTGGTGTGGTGCAGAGCCAGAACCATGAGGTTGAAGGAGGACCTATCGCTATATAGTGCTGCTTATTGGAAGTTGGAAGAAAGGCTTTTCTCTGCCTCTGTCTGTGAAATAAAGTGACAGCATCCTTTTCGTCAAATTCGAGTCTTCACGAAAAAAGGTTGAAACTGAAATTTTTTCTGATACATGTAGTTTTCCAACTTTTGAAGGTGACAAGAGCTTCAAGACAAAGGCTACTAATTTGGTTAATGTGGAAACAGAGAAGATAGCACTTGTGCAGGGAGGGACCATACGAATAAAAGTGGGTTTGGCCATAAAGAAAGTTATGTCTCAGTTTTCACTATCACTGGATTTGGAGGTATGGGAATAAGATGTCCCATTACATCACATTTAAATTCAATTTGACAAAGAATCTCTGGAAATTTTGTCATGTCTATGATATGATCCAAGGTGCTGCGTGAAGACCTTGCCGTTCCACTCATAGATCTCTTCATTTGGTGAGTAATGTTATATTAACAACTAAAATACAGAGCCCTCACATAAAATCTATAATTGATAGAATCTTTTTTAATTTTTTTGGTAATCAGAAGTTTAGGATGAGAAGAGGTTATCATATTCTAAGGTAAGGGGATGCCACATGCCTCAACAAAGGTTTGTAGTAGTATTTACAAATTGCTTATTAAAAGAAGACTTATCGCTATGGGATTTGAACATAAATCTTACAAGCGAAGTAATTCAATCATTATCAACTGAACAAATCATTGGCACAATTGATAGAATCTAAATTAAGTAAGTTAGCCATCTCACCTGAAACATATTTTTAGACAAATGATGCTGGACTACAAAGTTGAAAAAAAAAAAAAAAAAAGNAAAAAAAAAAAAAAAAAAAAAAAAAAAAAAGGCATTCCTATAGATAATACATATTTGCAAACTAAAGACACAAATAAGTCACATTTTAAACTATTTCTACAACTACGGCATTTTTTTTTTTTTTTTACTTTTCTCCTTCAGTGTCGAATTTTGATATCACGCAGAGTGTTGAATTTTTCTTGGATCTTCCTTCAAGTGCCGCATTTTGGCAGTTTAATTTTTATTTTTTTTAAATGGCTTCAAGTGTCGCATTTTGAAGCAGTGGAGAGCCGAATTTTGGCAATTGTCTCCTTCCAAATGCTGCATTATGGCATTTTGTTTTTTTGTTTGTTTACATTTGCTTGAAGTGCCGAATTATCATCAAAAGAGAGAGCCGAATTTCCATTTTTGACTCCTATCAAGTGCCGAATTTTGGCATAACTTATTTGTTTTTTTTACTTGAAGTGTCCATTTGTGAGGTAAGGGGAGAGTCGAATTTTCAATGGTGGCTCCCTTGTAGTGCCGAATTTTCAAAATGCGACACTTGAAGCCATTTTTTTAAAAAAAAAAAACTTTACACTGCCAGAATGCGGCACTTGAAGGAAGATCCAAGAAAAATTTGACACTCTGTGTGATGCCAAAATTCGACACAGAAAGGGAAAAGTAAAAAAAAAAAAAAACTATCGTAATTATGGAAATAGTTTGAAATGTACCTTATTTGTGTCTTTAGTTTTCAAATATGCATTATCTACAGGAATCACTCCCATTTGGTTTGTCTACTTAAAAATATCAAAATATCCATTCATCTATATAGTTATTACCCCAAAAAAATAATTATAAGGGTTCTTAATTTGAATATATTTGTAATTTGTATAACTGGCATAGGCGCATAGCCCTTCCCAATAACAATTATTTTAACATCAAACTCGTTTGGTGATTTCTTCCCTTGTATGTGAGAAAGTTTCTTTCTATGTTGCACTAGTACTTCAAAATTAGTGCGTCATCTGTTTTTGAGATGTATCTGAAACTTGAAACTCGCACAGGAGGAAGAAACTCATCTCAGATTTTTAAAAAAAAAAAAAAAATTGGTACATTTTGAAATGGCTAAAATGTCTATTTTAACCTTGTTTTACACTTATTCTCTTCTCTCCCATTAGCTTTGATCTTTCACAAACCCAGCATTCATTCATTCTATTATATACTGAATTGAAAGAGTATGACATGATTTGCCGATTGAAGCTAGTTTTTCTAGCTACCTTTGAGATAATTATATGGTTTTTAACTNTTGTTATATCTTTTTATTTTTTTAAGCTTTGCCATTTTTTAATATATATATATATATATATATATATATATATATATATATATATATAACATATCTATGAGGTGACATACCCGTACCTCTTTTTTTTTTTTAAAAAAATTGTCATTCCTGAGTTTCGTACCGTACCAAATACGAAACTCATACTAATACCTGTGCAACATAGGTTCCTTTTCTTTAACCAAATATCATTTTTCTATACAAACAAAGTCGCAAAATAAGCATTCTTTATAAAATTAAAAACAAATTCTTTTTGGTAGATCCAGATCTAGGCTCATTGACCAGAATATTGAATTTTAGCAACAAAATTACACATCTATCACATTTTCTAATTTAATTACCTAAATATTACAATTTTTAAAATATTAAAAACAAAAAAAAAATTGGACATGTGGAGACCACAAGTGGCCATATGACGTGTTTCATGTGGGATACACCAATAGCCCATTGGCGTGTTCCTTCTTGTCACATTTTCTTTTAATTTTTTTTTATTCTTATAGGCAGTTGAAAAAAGGACACGTTGTGAGACTACTAGCATGTCCAACGTGGACACGTCACGTGACCAATGGCGCATCTGGTGGTCCCCACATATTTGTTATGTTTTTTTTTTTTNTTTTTTTTTTTTTTTTTTTTACTTTTTTTAAAAATGTAATATTAAAGTAAATAAGTTAAAAAGTGTAATGAATGTATAAAATTGTTTCTAAAATGCTATATTCCGATCAAAGAGCCCCTGATCCATAACATGTCCAGGCCAAACTCCGATTTATTTAGATCCAACTTGCAATCTGAATAAATGGGACATAATCTAGAACTTTGCATTACGCCTAATTCAAGTCATTAACTTGCTTAAGAAACAAGTAATTTAATGTCATATTCCAGTAGAACGGGTTCATGTTTGTGTTAAAGTTTCTCCTAGTAAACTCAGCCAGGTTTGAATCATGTTATTGTATCAAAACTTGGATTGCCACCCCCTGTTGTATAGTATGTATCTCTACTATTAATCTGGTTAACAAATTACAGAAAATTCCTGCAACCAAATGATTTCCTTTCGATAATTGCAGAACTAAATCAGGTTATACTAAAAAAGATTGGAGGGAGGGATTAATAAATAAAAAGGAAACGTACAGAAAATTGATCACTACCACCAAATAAAAGAAACAACAGATAATTTACAATAGATAATTTACAAATGTCTAGGTAATGAGAACTTTTGCCCAAACCCAATTTTGATGATGCTCTTTCAGCATGTTGTAGAACCAAGCTGAGTTATGATGGCATTTAAGGCACACTTAATTGGTGGCAAAACAATGTTCTCATTTGGTAGGAAATGGATCAGATTACCAGCCCATCAATGTCCTTCTAACTTTGTTCACAATCTGACTTCTTGCTTCACTGCTGGCTAATGGAAATTCACGGCTTTCGTCCAGCAGAAATCTGTAGACTTCCCACTGGCGTTCTTGAGTTGAATGTCTAACAATTTCAGCCTACAATCATTAAGAAGGAGAAACATTATTTAGAGATTGTGACAAGGCTTCCTCAATAAACACTTGAAAACTTCAACAAATAATAAAATTTAAAATCTCACCGAGAAAATGAATATTCCTAATGCTTTCAAAGCCAATGTAACATCATAGAATACTCGGGGCCTTCCCTTTCCAGATAGCTCTACTGGATTAGCAACAAGTAGTTCTGTATCTGGACCCCGGTTGACAATAATCACTCGCAATGGATGAAGCATCTCCTCCTTTAAGCAAGAACACAAAGCAATCTGACTTTTGGGATCTATGATCTTTTTCCCATCTTTTTGCTGGAGAAATAAGTCAATATTTCGAAAGCCTTTTGCACTTGAAGAGAATCGACCATAAGCAATCTAATTAAGAAAAGCAGAACAACTATGCATGAGTATACTTATTGGCAAAATCTGTATAACTAACCATGTGGTGATGTATGGCATAGAGAATGTTCAAAATAACCATAAAAGCCAATACCCAGGAAAAAAAAAAAAAAAAAAAAAAAAAAGAAAAAAAAAAAAAAAAAAAAAAAAAAAAAAAAAAAAAAAAAAAAAAAAAAAAAAAAAAAAAAAAAAAAAAAAAAAGATGAAAATACCATACTAGCAATTTCTTTCTCTTTAACAATTAATAAATATCCCTAACTTTCAAAATGAGGAACATAGAGTACCAAACACTAGATGAGACTCATGGCTTCTGTTTAGGTAGCTCTTTTTTTTTTTACGCAATAAAAATGGTCCACAAAGTGACAAAGGGGAGAAGCAGAAGCCTATGTCCATGCATAAATGACGACTCATGGCTTACCCTAATGTCAGAATCCTTAGAAATTCTCATAATATCATAACACAAGCCCTTCTGGTCAGCACACTGGATCTGAAGCACGGTATGAACTGGGCTCAATGAATTGTCTACCATGACAGTGGGTTTTGTTAGTGTTTTCATATCAGGGCTGATAGGTTGCAAAGATGCCTTCTTCTCTGACAGCTCAGAACTAAACAACTCTTCAGCAACTGCTGGAGGAAGAGAAGAAAACCCTTGCAAACCTTCATATTCAGGCCCTGCAAGCTGAAGTTCACAGGAGATACAAAACTCTCCTAAAGCTTCCTTTAGATAATCACATACACCATCTCGCCTCTTTTTTGTATGCAATAGATCCCTGTTTTTGTCAAGAAATTATATGATGCCATAAAATCAGTATTAGCCATGGGCTGCTGATACAAAGGCAGAAACTTTTAGTGAAATTTAATCCAATGCAAGAGGAAACAATGAGCTGACATTGCATATATTGTTGAAATGTAATGGAAGATCCAACTTCAGTCAAAAGATTCTGTTAGTATTTTATAAATGGAAAATGTAATTAATCTACACTAAATTAGTCATAATATAGGAAGTTTCTATATCACTGTATCCACTACCTTTAGAACAACAGTTTACATCCACAAGTATTTTATGCAACAATCCTCTACCAAAAAACAGTTGCAAATGATCACCATGTCTAGAATGATAAAAGGAGCATGACCACAGGACATCTCCCTGTCTAGTTCATTCTTAATTGAGAGAATTTTTTCTCACGCTTCTATTTCTATATATTTACGTCAATGGATCTATAACTTCCCTTCTTCACAACACATCTATTTATTAGAAGCAGGGCAGGGCAGGCCTTTTAAGCTGTGAGAATCTTATAGGAACCACTTCAATATGACAAATACATAATAACATTGAAGCAAAATTATATGTAAAAGCATAGAAGGGTGCTAACCATCTAGAAGGAAGCTCACATCTTAGAGAAAACCGAGATTGATACATTTAAGACATAAATCTTTTTTTTTTTGAATTATTAAGTGACGTCCGTGAACTAAGTTGGCAAAACTTAAAACAAAGAGAAGATGTAATGCAGATCCATCAAACAGAAGCCGAGCAATGATGGATTCCGATTGCCAGCTTGTGACGTTCAAAATAGAACTCGTAAAAATTGCACTTAAAACAAGAATTCGCCAAAACAGAAAATAAAAACAATAACATTAATTTCTGTCGAAGTGTGCTTTTTTATATGGTGTACATGGAGTATAAACTGATGCAAATCTTATGAATGAGATTCTTATACATACATGCCATCAGTGACAAAGAACAGGTCTAAGGCCCTGCCATCTGGGGTTGGCATCACTTTCACTCTCTGAATTGTGAGTTCAAGCTTGCAGAGGTTTTCAGTGACATCTAAAATGTATTGGACGACAGTGTCAGCAAATGGTTTCCATATGAAGTAAAAAAAAAAAAAAAAAGAGAATAGTAATAACATTCTCTTCACTAGTTACCATGTAATAATCCTTTTTGGTCAACAATCCAAACCTTCAATAGGTATACCGGAGCCGGTGCAGGGCTGGTAGACTGCTGATTAAAGTAATATGAAAATAAACATGAAGGGCAAGCAGAAAGGAGCCGAGTCTTCAAGCTTTCCCAATCAACTTTGAGAGATCTAGGATGAGAAACAACCCAATATACGATGTAGCACCATCTTCCATCCGTTGAAATATCTACATCACCATTTGATTCACTTATTTACATCCACTATCACTAATAAAAAGACCAAACCAAATAAGAAACATAACTCTAACCAGGAAACCACAGGAAAAAGAATGAATTGAACCACCAGAAGAATTAATGGGTATCAACCCATTGACTTGGGTTTCTAAAATGATTCCCAGAGGAATTTTTAATTTTTCACTCAAAGAAGCAACCAGAAAAAACAAAAATTCCTTTTTTTTTTGTCCGAATTATTAAGCATCCATACAATTCAGACAAAAAAAAGCATCAATTCGTTGAAGCAAGCAAAACATAAATTTGAGAAATTGGAACCAACACCAAAAAGAACACGAAAAGAATTAAAAATTCAAATGCAACAATCGAACTCTTTCTTATCATGACCAAGAAACCAAATTCCTCTAGCAAAACCCGGAACGGAAACCCAAATACCTGCTCTGGTAATGCAGAGTCCGAATTCGAGGATTATTCTACAAAGATCACAACCGAGCCCAGCCTTATCGGGGCAATTCACCGTGACGACAGTGGGCTCATCAAGCTTCTTCCCCGGCTGGATTACGACGACGTCGTCCCACGGTATCCCCATGACTGAAGGTCCGATATGGTTTTGGCGGGATTGCCCCTCCGAGATCTCCAGCTTCAGTCTTGTTCGTAGAGCATCGCCGGAGCTGGAAATAGTGCTCCGGCGAAATTCTAAAGTGCTGGATACAGTTGTGCTTCTGTTCTGCTGTTTCTGCGTCTGAATCGAATAACAGTGAAGAGCGAATTAAAATATTTATCCCAATATTTTGTTAACGGAGATTTGGCGGTTGTTGTATTAGGTGGGCCCAAAGGGTTCTCCTGTCCACGTCGGGATGCGTCAGAGTTGTCTGTGGCCACAGACAAAGCCACCCACTTATTTTGAATCACATGAATCTTCTATACGCGGACATGGGTCTAACTCTCACTGATCAATCGTACACGTGAAAATTAATTTTTATTAATTTAAAAAAAAAGGTTGAAAATTGATAATATTATGTATTTTCAGAAAGAAAAAAAATTGACAATGAAGTTTGACCAAAGTATACAAATTACATTAGTTTGTTTTGGAAAAGGTGCCAACCAAATAGCCTATATTCAAGTGTAACTTTAGGTTGTGAAAGTTTATGAATTTTGTATTTAAATTTAAAATTATAGTAAAAAATATCAACAAGAAAAAAAAGATAGTTAGGGTTTGAGAGAGAAGCTCTCCATTCTTCTAAAAACTTACCCGCTTCTACAAATTTTCTCTAGCAAAGTTCAATTTCTCTACCACCTTTAGGTGTAGCTTTTTGCCGTAAGTCTGTCATTTTTTGTGTTTCTCCGTTTTTCCTTCTTGTAAGATCTCTGTCTTCTTCTCTTCTTTCTTTTCTTGTCCTCTGCTTTGGGGTTGCCGCTGCACCGCAGCCCTATTACCTATTTTATTCAAGTGTTTGTGTTTTATAGGTGTTTTGGTTTATCATTTCAATAAGTTGTTTCAATTGTATTTTACACATTTTCCTTGTTCAAAGAAAGATTTGGTATATTATGAGGTTCATTCGTCAGATTAAACCTCTATTTTGGGTATATCTCAAAAATTTTATGTTATATTTTATGTGTTTTGTAAAGATAATACTTCAGATAGATTGAGCATTTAACTTTATTGCAACAAATTTGATATTTTTCTACACCATTAAAAATGGTTTGTCATCGATTGTCATTGGCCTATGTTTTACTAAAACTTGGAGCTATTCATTTATTCGCCTTTTTCGTATAGGGAGGAAAATGTAACAGTTTATTTTAGGGTATTAGCTTTTAAATTTCAAAAAAATATTATATTAAGAATTTTATATAGTGTTATTTGTTATTATATAAGTGTCAGTTGGCTTGATGCAATAAAATTATATTTTTAATAAAAAAAAGTGCCAAAAAATGTTTATAGAGATCTTCGTTTTAACCTAACCTAGAGAGAATGTTAATATTATATAATATTAAAATTTATATAAAGAAAATTTTGGATAATTTTATCAAAAAAAAAAAGATTAATCAAATTTAAGGACTTTTCATTTCTCACTATATATCTATAACAATATGTGAATTTTTTTTTATCGTGACAAATAAAACTAAATTTTTCCTAAGAAGTTGGGGAAATAATATTAATTTTTTTTAGTATACATATATATAAACAGGAAAAACTAGCTCTTGCCAAAGCAAACTGAAGATAGTTCATCTCAGCTAGAGGTTCCTACTAAACCTTTCATCAAGTCTCATGCATAGAGCCGTGTTTGGACTTCAATCATGACATGCCATGTTTAGTAATAATAAACTCAATAATTTTTATGTAAATAAAAGTAATAAATTTGTTGTCAAGAATATTATAAAAATAAAATAAAAAAATAGGGCAATCATATGCAACTTTATCAAAAGCTATTTGAAGACATCAGCGCAAGTTGCTGAAAATATAATGGGTAAAAAAAGATAAACATTAGAAAAACAAACCAAATGACAAACATTGTCGACAATCATTACATCAAATTGGGTGATGTGGTGGTCCTACAATAATGATGGATTTCTGGTACGGTATAAGCCAAAGCGAAATATAAATGCTATAAATTTGAAGTCAATGACATGTAAATTCACAAATAACTGAGATAACATTGCAACTTTGTGAATTAGATTTTTGTTGCAATCTTATTAGGCTCATTCAATTTAGCAATAAAATTATATATTTTTTAACATAATTATTTAAATATTATAATTTTAAAAAAATAAAAAATTAAATAAGATAGAGACCATCGGACACTCCAACAGCCATGTAACATATCTTCACCTAACGTGCCATATAACAATTGACATGTTCAATTTTTTTAAGAAATTCCAAATAAAATAAGAAGATAAAGAAGAAGGAGCAAATGGAGGAGATGAAGAAAAAGAAACACCATAAGGAGAAGACAACAAAATGGGGAGGAAAGAAAGAGAAAATGATATGCCACATGTCAACACGCCATTGGAAACCTTTTTAGTTTGATTTTTCAATTTGACTTTTTAGATTTTAAAAAATGTGCAGAAAGGGATACACTGAACCCAGATCCAATCATGTTACTTAGATCTGAGCCGTACATTTCATTAAAGCTCATCTGAACCATTAAAACACATAAACATTTAATGATTAAGATAAATTTTAATAAAATATATGACTAAGATCTGAGCAACATGACTCAAATGACATAACCAGATCTAAATCCAAAACACACCAAATGCCTAGTAGCATGTCACCTTTGGACTTGCCAATCTCCAATGGCATACTAACATGTGACAGGAGTTTCTACATGTCATTTTCTCTTTCTTTTTTTCCCAATTTCGCTATATTCTTCTCTTGTTGGTGATTCTTCTTCATCTCCTCTATTTGCTCCTCCTTCATCTTTTTATTGTCTACAATTTCTCTTACAAACTAAGTACACCAACAACCACATAATGTGTCCAATGAAAATAGGTCGCATGATGTCTAATAGTCCCCACCTCTCTAAAGTTATTTTTTAAAATTTTTTAAAAATAATAATATTGAAGTAATTAAATTTAAAAATATGATAAATATAAAATTTTATCCAAGTCAATGAGCCATTTATTCATAGGCAATCTACATATGCAAATAATTAAGATAGCATTTTATAATGTTTTACATTTTTTATTTAAAAAAACATAATGGTACACTAACTTTGAAAAATGTCTACCATATTTTTTAGGTGAAATGAACGCAATCATTGAGGTTAATAAATAACAAAAAAAAAGCCAACTTGGTTTGAAAAAATGCAAAATTGGATCCAAAATGCGTGAAAAAGACAACCAATACAGTGCCAATGGAAATTGATATTCTTAATAACAAATTCAGTTCAAAAAGGCAAGAAAAAGATAGCTAACCATTTGATTACGAAGACAAAGTCGGCTAACAAAGTTTATAGCCAAACTACAAATAATGTAAGACAAATTTAAGCTGAAGTAGAAAACTTGGATTGGTGTAAATTGATCACAGAATAAGCCAACTAGATTAAGACCAGATTCTCTTAATGAAGAGCACAACAATTCACAAATGAAATGCTTGCTGGCCTTGCCAGCGACGTTTGCTCCATCAAAAGATATAATACTCCAATGGAAAATCAACAAAAATCGTGGAAAACTAATTTTCCCCAGAAACAAACAGAACTCCGAACCACGACTTAATCAACGTGCCCAGAACAGCTGTATATGGACAAAACGCACTGATTCAAACCAATTAGAATTCCAGAATACCAAAAAAAGATTCAAGATACTCAAAGTCAAAACAATGGTCATCAACAAAAAGTTGAGGAATTTGCAAAAATTCAGAAAAGAAGAGAGGATTTAGCCATCAACATCCCAATTACGTTCCTTGTATTTCATACGAACTTAGATTCCCAAATACATTCAACCGATCTGTCTATTCGTGATAGATAAAACGTACCACCAAGCTAAACCCTCCCAGCTAAATACATTAACAACCAAAAATCAAAGGACAAAAGAGAAAAAATTAACAAAAGACTTCAACCTCCGAAACCATACAAGGTCCTTCCCTGCCTCTTGAGGGCATAAACCACATCCATGGCGGTGACAGTCTTCCTCCTAGCATGCTCTGTGTAAGTGACAGCATCACGAATCACATTTTCCAGGAAAATTTTGAGAACCCCTCTGGTCTCCTCGTAGATCAAGCCACTGATACGCTTGACTCCTCCTCTCCTCGCCAATCTTCGAATTGCAGGCTTCGTGATGCCTTGGATATTATCGCGCAGAACCTTACGATGCCTCTTGGCTCCTCCCTTGCCCAATCCCTTGCCTCCCTTTCCACGACCCGACATTTTTGCACAACCTTCAGAGCTCGAGAGAAATTCAGAGAGAATTGATTTCCGGAAATTTTGTTAGGGTTGGGAAATTTGATTTCAGGGGAAAGCATTTATAGGGAATGTGTGCTTTAATGTGGAAGATCCTGCCGGAGAGTTTGGGTTTATGAGAACCGTTTGATCCAGGACTTATCGACGGTTAGAGGCATTGATCCGTGGCTTGGGATTTGGGTTGTTGTAGGACGTTGATAAGATTGAATCTACGGTCATTATGTGTTTATTGTTGGCTTCTTAGGATGGTGGTTTGCATTTAGATTTTGGCAGTATATTTGAGCGGGTGGGGTGGGCGGGATTCGTAAAATTTGGGTTAGTCGCTTGAATTTCCTCACCATTTTTAAAAATTTTATACATACACAACTTAATGAAATTTATTAGTAATATATACATTCACCGTTAGATTTAAAAGTAAGGGATCTCTCTACTCTGTCCTTAGTAAAACCTGAGGTATCCATTCCTTTGACAATTGATAAGTGTGCAACCGTCCATTCACTTCCAAAGAAAATGGAGGGTTATGATGTTATGAATTGCATGTAATTTATTATTAATGTAACTTCATTAATGTGAAATTCAAAGAGAAAAAGTAGGGGTGTTCATCAGGCAGGTCAAACTCATGGACCCATTGAACTGAACCAACTCGACTCATTCGAGCTGCCTAAACTGATGAGTGTGATTTGGTTTGGGTCCAAATATGCTAAACCGCACCAATGCAGGTTAGCTATTGGGTTTAATATCTCAAACCTAGGGATGACAATGGGGCGGAGAAGGCACTCTTCGTCCCTCTCCTCGAAAGACATCTTTATGTCTCATCCCCAGCCCCATCTTCGATCAGGGATTTTTCAATAGCTTTATTCTCGTCCCATTTACTTATACAACTATGATTTTGGAAATGAGGATTTTTTTTATATAATATATATATTTTATTTATGTATTTATGTATATATATTTATGTACATACAGAGTGGGACGGGTACTACCTTCCTCATCCTTTACCCCGGACTGGGTAAAAATAGTGGGGCCCTATCAGGTATGCATCAAATTGTCATCTATACTCAAACCGCACCTAGCCCAAACTAAACCGAATAAATCGAAAATATGTTTTAACTTTTTACTTTGATAGAATACGACTTCATTTTCCCCATTCCTATTGTGAGACTTAATCTGAAGGGATGTTCAGGAAACCTCTCATTCAGTCTATCAACTGTCCTCTCGAGCTCACTCTCAATCTCTCACCTCTTACGTTGTCACTGTCACCTCTTCTCTGTCAGCAACTCTCTCTCCATCTCGCTTGCCCTCATCATTCCTTTTTTTTCCGGTGATGGAAAAGGAAATGCCAAAAATAGAGGCAAAGATAGTTTGTTGATGATTACATTGCTATAGTTTGTCAACTTGCCCAAATTCTATTTCTATCAATTCTATGGTTGTCATGGTTCTTTGGTCTCTTATCAGGTATCACAGTTTCCAACCCAATCAAACCGCCCAAACTGAACCGTTATGTATCAATTTGTTTTGGTTCGGTTTCTATCATAAATTTCAGTCAAACCAAACTGAACCAAACCATGAGATTTTGGTCGGTTCATTGGTTTTTTCCCTAAACCGCCTAAACCAAACCATGAACACCCTTAAGAAAAAATATACGTGTAATCCAATTTTAATTGAAATAAAAATAAAAATAATTACAGTAAAAAATTAATAATTGAAAATTGCAAAGGAGTTGAGCAGAATTTATTGTTGCCAAGAGATGTTGAAGTATTGTATATATCAGGGAATATGCAATGGAGTTGCTTATGTGGTGTTGTCATTTAATTGTGATAGTGCTTCTTCTTTAATGTATTGTGATATAAATCCATTGTTGCGATGAGTTGGAGAACTTGTTCTGCTTATCTCGTTGTTGCTCATTCTGCAGCAATCTCCATCAACTGGAAATGCTAAAACTTCATTGGCTGCCAAACTTAGCTGTCGTCTGGAAGGAAAATGAAGACTTTTTTTTTTTGTTTTGTTTTTATGCTCAAAAGTTTAGGGTGAAGGAGATTACCCTATGTCACGGCGAAAACATGTCATATGTTTCAATGAGAGCTTATAATAATATTTACAAATTACTTATCAAAAATGAACTATTAGTAGTGAAATTTAAACTTAAGTCTTACAAACGAAATGCTTCAATTCTTATCATTTAAATCAACTTCATTGATTAAAAAAATCGCTGATAAATTGCACAGACATTGCACGAATAATACTCAAACATTATATGAATAATGCACAAACATTGTTTATAGATTTTAAAGTAATTTGCTCTTTTGCTTTTAGTTTTCTATTATATATATGAGGGTAATTATAGAAAAACAACAGGAGCAAGAAGAAAAATTATTTAATACAACTATTAAATTTTTTTCCAAGATTAGTGGGGCAATTGCCCGGCCTTTTGACACAAATATTACATTTTGCAAAAGTATTTACCTAAATATTACAACTTTCAAACTATTTACACAAATATTACACTTTTTAAAAATTTAAAAATTAAAAAAAAAAATATTTTCAGACACATGGCTCCCACCGGACACGCCGTGGGCCTCACGGCATGTCCCACGTGGACACGCCATGAGGCCCACGGCGTGTCCTAATAGGAAAAATTCATCCATTGTTCTAGAGTTGTGGGCCCCGTGACGAATTTTGGCTTATTGGGACACGCCGTTGGCCTCACCGCGTGTCCATGTAGGACACGCTGTGAGGCCCACGGCGTGTCCGGTGGGTCCCACGTGTTCGAAAATCTTTTTTTTTTTTAATTTTTGAATTTTTAAAAAGTGTAATATTTGTGTAAATAGTTTGAAACTTGTAATATTTGGGTAAATATTTTTACACAATGTAATATTTGTGTCAAAAAGCCGCAATTGCCCCCATAGTCTTGTAAGTAAATCGGCCTCTGGCTGTATCTAAGAAGATGGAGATCGCAATTCGCAAGGCTATAAGAAAGAAATAAAAGAATAGGTTGATGTGCATACAACTCATCCTCGCATGAATTACCGTATTCACAAGACACGTGCGCATTGTGCTTGTACGAATTTGAAGACGGTGAATCATCGTCTACCATCTCATGCAGATTGCCTACTTGAATATATGACGTGCAAGTGCAATTATGTGCCCAATTTGTAGACAAAGAATTTATGCTAATAATAAAACATAAATAATGGGTAGCGCTAAGCTAGCTCTATCTCTCTCTTTTTAAATGGGATTTTGTATAAGTTTTAGGAGAACATACAACGTGAATTTAGTGTTATTAAAAAAATTTTAAAAGATTGAGTTACGCAACTGTTTTGATATATACTGAGTAACTTAATTTTTTAAGATTTTTGTAATAAGACCTAAATTAATAGGTATGTCTCACTCGAATCCACTCAACTAGGTGAGGAGTAGCATTACCCCTCTAATAGTATGATAAAAATAGTATCCCCATAAATATTAGAGTGAAAGTGAAGATGCAGTCACTTGCTGATAGCACTAATGTTTGTTTTATGAGAGGCTACTCTAGACCCTCTTTTCTTCTCGTTGTATACAAAAACAAAAAAGAAAATTTTTACTATAAAATTGTATTAATATTATGTAAAAGAAATTAAACAAAGTGATATCAAAGATGGTATAAACCAACAAGCGTGTAGATTAGCTGGTAAGGGGCTGTTCTAGCTTAACCAAGGGTCTCGGGTTCGAGCCCTTGAGAACGTAGCTGCGTTTGTTGGGAGAGCTTTACCGCCCTTGTGGTCCTTCCTGGCTCGAAACTGGATTAATCAGGTAAAGCCCGGACACCGGTGGGTAACCAAAAAAAAAAAAAGATGATATAATATTGTATTTTAAATAATTTATTTATTTCAACCGTGTACCCATTTTGTCCCTTTTATCTACTTCTACTAAATGAAATAATAATAGCTAATTAACAAACACATATAACCCTCAACCGCCAAAAACTAGATTGCGCACAACATCCTCCCTCCAATGATCTGTAGCACATTTAACAATGGCGAGAGGGTCTAGTACTATATTCTAAGTTGTATTCCTGCTCTTCCAAATATGCCACAAAATTAAACCAACTTGTTTAATGTTCTGGCACGTATCTAACATGAAGCCACTCCAACTTGCTCACTTCTAATTGATAATAAGGACATCAAAATGACTTAGCAAAGGGGCATCTTGTGAACATGTGAATTTGGGATTCATGGGCATACCAATATGTTAACATGCGTACAAAATACCAAAAAAATATAAATGTGCATAGTTGTGTGTGTGCATAACCTTTGAATAAGAATTTCAGTTTCTTATCAAAAAAGTAAAGTTGGTAAATGAACTTAGCTGTCCTTTAAAAAGTCATTTTCCAGAGTGGTTGCGCATAGATTCTTCCAGTTCCAGAATTCATTCTTTCAAAATCAGTTCTCTACTTAGCCAGTAACATGCTTTGCTGGTTGCCATTGATCAAAAGAGATACGAAAGAAAAAACAGAAACAGAGAGAAAACCAAAGTTTTGGTCCCAAAAGATGCAGCAATTTGACATTTAGTTCCCTCTACTGTAATTTTTTTCTGCTGAATTTCTCATTGTGCATTGTAGGGCTGGCCTTTGATTATTAGGTCCTTCCACATCCACATTGATGAATTTGAATTACTTGAGATATGTAGAAGGAAGTCAAGGAACAAATTGAAGCAAATCAAATCAAAACATACAAAGATCCAATTGAGGAAATATAAACAAGGGATGACCAAATTGAGAAACGAATATCTTGTACAAAATATTAGTACTATGAAACAAATAGGGGTGTCTAGCTTCACAAAATCATTGATATTCACTTTATGATGTACAAATAATGTAAGAGCACATATACAGAAGGCTATTTTTTGTTTTTTTTTGGTTAAAAGGATAAATCTTTTTTACATGATACATATTCAGTTGGCAAGTTGTGAGTCTTATAATTCTCGCAGTCTGCTCATTCTTCTTTCACTTATAAAGGAAGAACAAAAGAAAAGCTTCCTTATATTATGTCCTTATTGTTCTTCATTTGCTGCATTGACTGTTGCATTGGAGAGGTCACCTTGACTACTATAAGAAGGATTACAGTTGTCTACATTCTGCACAAAGTTAAACATCAGAAAGAGATAACAAAGGCAACTTAAACAGTCCGCTAAGAAATGCATTAAGAAGCAAGAAATCTGTAATTTAGATGAAGAGAGCTACTATGAGATATCATGTAATGGTTCATGGTTCATTCCTTTTATAGGTTACACATACTGCATTTTGGAAAAGAAATATCTCTGAAGTAATAGTTATCTACATTCTAAGACAACCAAGCAAAACTACTTAGTAAATATAAGTATCAAACAGTATCATCATTAACAAAAGACGAAACACAAGTTATGCTCCAATATACAGACAAAGCTTGGGTATACTCATCTTAATGAACTGATAATTGATATCTGAGAAAAAGAGACGGGACAAACCTTTTTAGTGAGACCATGAGCTGACATAATTTCATATAGCTTGCGCATAAGCATTTCTTCTTCCACCTACAAATTGGAACTCAAGAAGTTAAGGTATTCTGGTTGAAGCTGATAATGCATGTAAATGTGTTTTCAATATAAACTTTACCAAAGAGAAATTCAATTTAACTTAATCTTATCTTGAATATATAAACCCCTATAGAAAAGGAAAGAAAAATATTCTTGTACTTGTGACATGATCCCTACAAAAGAGGGGGCGGGTATCCATAAAGACAGACCAAAACAGTTTAGGAGTTTATATGAAAGTCCCCATCTTTTACATTTTCTTCTATGTCACCATTGAATAAACATGATAGTAGTTAAAGGCAACTCAAAAGTGCAAACATGATGGCATAAGTGGCTTCCCAACAAAGTCTTAATTGCAATAAAAACATACAAGTGCCTCATTCAGAGATTAATGAGAGAAAAAAGCTTATAAGCAACAACAAAAGACCATTGCGACATGTTTTTGCAATAAACAACAAAGTTACAGTCCAGAGAATTATAGTTAGAATTTGGATGACTATTTGTAATGACATAACCTCACCATACAAGAAACAACAAGATATAGATATACAATCAATACATTATAACAACTAAACAGAACGGTAGAACATTTTTAAAGTTTTGTAGGTAGGATTATTTTTGTGCAAGAGATTCAAGTCAGAGAACAGTATCTCTTACAAGTTGCGAATGACATCTAGCCTCTTGTCACTTTCACTAGAATTTATAATACACTTTCTGTTGCTCAAGTCCATCAAAATGAAGAATACAAATGTTTCTTTATCTGAGAGAACAATAGTATAATGGCCTTCCCTTACCAAATGCAAATGAATGGAGATCATGCTTCAAAGATAAATCCCCCAGAAACAGAAGAAACTTCTCTCCTCATTTGATATCAGAATAAAGAGTAGGGCATATATATATATATATGAAAATTCTAAGAAACAAGATAACTACAAGATAAAGGGAATTTGGGGAATATAACAACCTGGAGCTTTTGCACTTCATTCAACATTGATTTATAGGCTTCCATAAGGAGCTCATTTTGCTTATCCAAATGCCTGTTAACACAATTACAGAATCAAAAATTCAACACCACTTCAAGACATAGCAATTAAACTAATTACTAAATGCATCAGTTCCAAGAAAGCTTACTTCAATATCTCTCCTGAGTGTCTAGGGTCCAAGCGTCTAGGATCCATATTGATATAGGGAAATATCACAGCCTGCAATGGCCGATTGAACTCGGACAAACAAGAACCACACTTGTCCCAAGATCTTCAATAAATCCTATTAACACATAAACATAATAACATAAGGATCCTGTAGCTATTTATTCCCAATAAAAAGGAAAAGAAGACTTTGTATTATCATAAATAGCAGCAAGGACAGCAGTGTGGGGCTTTATTATCTACACATCAAAAATAAAATAAAAAATTTGTCCTAAAAAGCATGTTTAGATCTTGAAGATAAGCATGGTACAAGATAACCATATTAACTTCCTCTTTCCATAAACAAATAATAATTGATATCAAGGACATGTCACTTCTCCTCTTCTCTCACACTTGACCTCTCATCTCTTTCTTTACTAAATAGAAGAAAAGAAACAGCGCAGTTCCAACACTTACTGAATATACAGAACATAATCCAATTGAGATTTGAGAATGAGAAACAATTAAGAGAATATGAAAAGAAAAAACAAAACAAAAAAAAGAGATAACTTTCTACGGCAATTCAACGTAAGGAAATGCAAAAATTCATAGTAAATTACCATCCATTTTCTCAAACTATGTTCCTCAAAGAATTCATAGCAAGACATCGAAAAGAGAAAGAGAAAAAGCATAAAAGAAAAAAATAGAGTTAAATAAGTACCTGATCCGATTCCACGGAGGTCTTCCGGTCAGTCGAAGCCTCGAAAACAATGGGAGGGTTTGGTGAATTTATTATTCGTTTAATTTTTAATAAATTTTTTTTAGTGTTTTGAGGATAAAAAAAAAAAAAACAAAAACATGGGTTTGAGCCTGTACCGAATACATGGGCTATATAATATAGCCCATAGGTTTTTTCTTTTGGCCCAAAGGTAGCAAAACAACCAATCATAGAGAGAATAAATTGGCTTTTTAAGGAGATTTTGATACACATTTGACGGCAAATTATAAAGAGACTAACAAAAATATATTCGATAAGAATGAGTTTACCAAAATAATGCAATTTAATAAAAAATTTATGAATTTAAGTTATTTTTAAAATTATTTACTTAAATGAGTTACTTTTTTTTTTTGTACAATACGGTCTAAAACATTTTTTTAAAAAAAAAATACTAAAATATTATAGCGTTTTAAACTATAAACACTAAAATGTAAAAAATATTTTTTTTGTATTAAATAGCATTATTTTAATAAATTAGTCAAGAAAATGGGCTTGTAAATTTTAATAGGTTGGGAGAGATATATCTTTCTTTCTCTTTTTCTACATGGGGCACAAAGGTCTTTTTCTTTTTGCTATTGGGCACAAAATGCCATGTGAATGGGATATAGAGGGGTTAGGGTTTTTTTTTATTAAGTGTAGAATAAGGATCCGACTTATTTGCCATAACCCACAAGTGGCACAAATACCTCACCTGACAAAATAGTACATGTCCAATAAATAAGAGACACATGTAGGTTGTATGGAAGGGGATAAGTGGTTTTTGTGATAATTGAGTATGTACCTAGTTATTTGAATAAATTTTGTTTTGACCCCTACAAATTAGTGTTATTCATAAGCTGTCACTTTTTTTAAGACAATTTTTAAAACGGTGCCATTTTGGTAGACACACAGGCCTCCTTTATCCCTTCCCTGGATCTTCTGCTTCTTTTTTCCAAACCCACTCTGAAATCCCTAAACTCACTGATTGACTCTTAAGATGCCAAGTCTCATTGGATCTATCATGAATTTGATTAAATAGCCTACATAGCCCTCATGGTAGTTTTGTCCTTGCCCTTGCTTTCAAATCCTTCAGTTTATGTTGCATCTAAGTTTAAGCATATGTTCTTCCTTTTACTCTGACTCTGAAATCTAATCACTCCTATACTTCATCACACAAAAGGAAAAGAAAATATATATTTTGTTCTTTCATCTTTTTCTAATTTTTGGAAATTGTCTTGTAATGGCCTATCTGCATTAGTTGGTCACCTCCATTTATTTCTTATAAACATTGTTGATGTAGGATTTGATCCCATATATGTGGTCTATGTTAACTTGGTGAGAGAATTTATGAAATGGTTAAATAAATACATTTGCCTTTCTATCTTCCATGATGATATTGTTGGTATTTTGAAGTAAAAAAAAAAAAAACAATTCCATGTATATTTTGGTATTCTGATATATATAATTCCATGTCTTATAACAGATATTTACATATGATTTGACAAGTTGATATGATCACTTATCTTGTTGGTATTTTGAAGTTACAAGTAGAATTTTGGTTGTGAGATACAAATCCAATATAGAGAAGCTATGAATATGATTTTACTCAAGGGGAAGTTTTGATTCATGGACTATAAAAATAGTTGAAAGTTTGGAATGATGAGGTTTACATTTAATAAGGTCGTAAGGCCATTAATTTATATTAAAATATTGTTTGCTGGAGACTTTGACATGAAAAAACATGAATGATTTATTTAGTTTGACCAAGATAACAACCAAAGAAGAGGCAAAAATGAGTTTTCTTAAAGGCTTAGCTCCCTACTATTATCCTTAGCACATTTCTTTTTGATTTCTTATTTCTGTTGAAGTTATTGGGTTATTGTTGCAAAATTTATTTTTAATTCTCATTCTTTTAAGAAAAAATGTCAAGTTTAACTCTAATATCATAATTCAAATCATTTGAGCAATGTCTTTTCCAAGGAGTGATACTATTGGGTTGTTATGTAGAGTATTAGAGAATTGAGTTCTTAGAGATGGATAGATGATTTTGCTCATCTAACTGCTCAGTGTCCATCAAATCACACACTTGTCTATTTTATTTTGCGTGTTAAATGAATTATAGAATATCTCATTGTAATTAATCAAAGTACATGACATAATTTATAATAACATCATACTTTTTAACTTTAATGTAATTATATGAAAAATATTTAAATTGCTAAGCGTGATTACGTCCAAACAATGTCCCGACGCCCGACTTCATAAAAATAAAAAAATTTGGCCCAACGAGTAATGTTTTTGTTTCCAAAACAGCGCGGAGGAAACTTGTCTTCCTTCAATTACTTTATTTCCCATCGCTGGCTCTTCGATTTCTTCAGTCCCATCCCCTAGGGGCTCTGCTAAGTCACCCCAATACAGAGGCCTTAAGCTCAGACCGNTTAAGTGCATATGTGGCACGTTAGTGACTGAACTGGCATTTAAATTTGCCAGGTAAGCTGCTGACATGGATTATGAACAAATTGGACCTCAAGAGGTGCCGTTTTGCTCACCTGTGTCGAGCTTCTTCTTCCTTGATTTGGTTGAAGTGAAGTTTGAACCCTAACTTCACTCAACTCCATCTCTTGATTACAACAGCTGATAACGCCCAGCTAAGCCACCAAGCCAATTGAAATCCAACGAACCGCAAGAACCCTATGATTTCTTGAAGAGTTAAGTTCCTCCCATGCTGATTTGGTAACCCCTGTTGTATTTTTCCAAGGGTTTTATTCATGGTGATTGGGCATGGGTTCAGTTTGGTTTTGTTTTTTTTGTGCTCTTCCCCTGTTTTTGTTAGGGCTGCGTATCAGTTAGGGAAAAAATGAAGTGATATGTCTCCTTGCACATATTCTGAAGTAGATACTATTACGTTTTTGTATATGGCAATGCTAACTTGTGAAACCTTAACTTTTAATGTGATAACATTTCTGCAATTATTTTTCAAAACCAGAAAATGACAGATAGACAAGTGATGCTTTAAAATGCTATTGTCCTTTCTGTCGATGGTGCCATTTGGATAATTATATTGCATAAAACATGCGTTAACTTCTGAAAAGATGTATTTTGATATTATGTGGTTTTCCCTCT